>UFQX01000442.1:20945-100359 GCA_900497675.1 Arapaima gigas
AAGCCCCCCCCCCCCCCCGAACACCTACTAGTTTTCAAGCTTCCAGACCTAGGGTTGGTTGTACTGCTTTTACGTGCTTTACACCTTCCAGAAGATCGCACGTGTTGATCAGTCGACTCTTTCTAATAAGGTGTTGCAGTCTTGGCGCTGAAGAATGCCTCTGGCAGAAAGAAGCTGCAAGAAAATCCCCACCTGTCCTTACCTTGTTCACTTGCCAAGCGAGTAGTACAGGCCTGAAAACTTGCACATAGCTTCGTGAGGTCTGGACTCGTGAACCCGCTCGTGCTGTCTCTCACAGGCCCGCCTGCCCCTTCCCACACTCCCACCCTCACTCACTCGCACTGAGTGTCTCTTGTTTGCCCCATTTGTCATTCTGCTGTATTCTGACAGAACGGCTCCAAATGGAAATTATTTGGATAAACTGCTCGCGGCTAACTTGGCCTGGCTAGCACAGAGAGAGGCACTCACTCAACCTGTTAATATAAAATAGGTCTATAATAGGTCATCTCGCATCTGTTTCCATAAGACGCGAGATGTTTATGTAATAAGACTTCCAAGCCTTTTCCCTGGGGGGGGTTCCCTTTGTCTATAGGGTCTTCTCTAGAAACCTACACTTTGACGTAGCGACTGAGTAGGACGAGGTAGCTTGTGTGTCGGTTCATTTTGACTGTACGTAGGTGGGAAAAAAACTTCCCGGACTTTATTGAAAACACTCGCAGCTTCTTTTAAATTATATATTTACCGTACGCATAGATTTCATAAGTATGCGTCCCACCAGCACGCAAGTTTCCGGTCTCGGGTGACGTCCTCAAAGCATCAGCTCTGGCCGCAGAGGCAACATTATAGACAGCGTTTAGAATGTTCCACCGTTCTGTGAAGTTGAGACACGGCAGATTATTCAGTGTTTTGTTGATCAGCTTTACAGCTTCGGTTTCTGCTTTTTCACTCGGCGCAAGTTGGCAGTGGAATGTTGTTTACAGCATAAAATTTTGCAGAGTCCTTCTGTAAGCCGAGTGGACCCGCTGAATTTTCCCCCCTCTCTCCTCCCCGCGTGTTTGTTATTTGAACGTCGAAGTTCAGACGTTTAGGTCAGGTTTCTTGTGTGTGACACAAACCGTGTAACTATGTAACCCTTTAATGCTGCCAACGTTGCTTGCAACACAGCCTCCTAGAGATTCACATTTGCGCAGTAATACAATGAAGAGGTTCTGCACCAGGTCTCCATCGGTCTAATGTTCGCTTCCAACGACCCGGGGCTCTTCGGGCCAAGGAAAAATAGGTCCGGCGTGCATAACCCTTGCCAGCTCCGCTTGCAACAGAGCCTCCTTGGAATAGAAGGCAGATTGTTTACCTGCCGGCACGTTTACACAGTCGCTTAAAGTCCATCCCCTTGACGGAGTTAAGATTTGGGGAAGGACTCGGCGAAGGTTGACCGCGTGCGAGACACTCCAACAGGTGTTGCCCTGCTTAGGAGCATAATGTGTTCCTGGAAGTCAGCTGAGGAGGTGAAATCTCGTAAGACGGAGATGTAACGCGAAAGTTTTTCTTTAAGAGAGTGGGGCGTAATGGGAACTGAGTGCATTCCAGAAAAGTGCCTGTCGGCCATTTTGGGAGTGTTACTTTAATAAGTAGGAAAAATCCCCCCCCCCCCCCACTTGGCTCTTGTCAGTTGTGAACGCAAAGCATGAGTCTCACATTTGGTGGTAACTTGGTGTTAAATTATTTGACTCGTATCTTTGGGGGAAACCTGTATTTATGACGATTGGCTGTTCGCACCGTTTTAGGGCTAATTTTCCGTTTTCTTCCGAACAGATCCGGTTTTCGAACCCGAATTACTTTGGCCACCTGTACAGGTCTTCCACGGCAGGAAGTTGTCGCGTGGCATCGCTCACTTATTTCGACTGCCGCAGTTTAACCATGACGATCTGCAGTGCTACTCCGCTCACGCGCAGAACTCATTTTGGTTTTTACAGCCACGTACGAGCCGCAAGGACGCCCCCCCCGTGCCTTTTTAGAAGTTTGAGAGTACATAAAAATGCACCGTTATGTCACATATGTAAAACAGATAAACAGAAGGCCGGTTATAAAAAAAGCAATAATTTGTTTTCCGCTATTTAACAAGCTGCACACGGACTTGAGATCTAACAAAGCGGGTGACTCAGGAGGCAACGTGCCTCTGAAGCTGGCTGGTGGAAGCACAGAAGGGGGTCTTTGGTCACGGTGTTGGAAATCGACAAATATTATGAGATGCAAAAGTTGCTATGCGATCGGAAAAAAAAAAATCACTATAGCAATACAGCGTTCGGGATTAAACAGCGTCTATTATTCTGCTACAGGTTGAGATGAACATCCTGAAGGGGGGAAAAAACTAAATGCATAACTTTTTTTGTTCCCCTCTGCATTTTCCTCTAAGTTCCTTAACAGGTAGAATTTTTCAAGACAATTTTCAGACGATCTCTGTGGATTTCCCTTTTAAGTTCCCTTTATAAAGCAAGGCGAGCTCTTTTCCTCCTGTTTTACAGGATGCTTTGACCTTGTCGAGCACATTTATTTTTCAGTTCATTTCACAGGGCTTGTTTTCCTTGTTGATCTGTGTAACTGCCGAAATGTGACATTTTATTAATGTCATTCTCGACAAGGGTGTCAGTATCGACTTCTCACGTGGACTGTCTGTGTGACCATGTATTGGCTTCTGGTATAAAACAAGAAGGACCGATGTTTGTCTCCAGCACATTCTAGAACAGAGAAATTGCTTTTGCAATGAAAAGAATGCTCTTATGTGGTGGGGGGGGCTCTTCTGTAAAATTTGCTCCATCTCATGGACATTTATGTGTAGATTTTAAGGAGATTGAAATTTTTATCTCTTGGCCTCATTTGTGGTTGTGAAGGAAAGCAGAGACATGGACCTTGCATGTATTCTTTCATCTTTTTGGAAATGATGACGGATGACTAGTATTTTTATTATCTTGATCAAAACATCCTATGACATTTTTCATGTGTTCTAGCATAATGCAGCTCCCCCCCCCCTTGGTTTGCAAGTTCTGCGCTCGAGAAGCAGGACTATGTGTTAATGATAAGAATGTGAAGAACAACAAGGTTCTGCTGCCAACTGTGCAGAAGATGATAGCTGTTACCCAAGGCTCACTTAATATTTTTAGGTATTACGATACCTTCAGTGAGACACATGGTCCTCACCATTAAGTTATTTACTTATAATGGTCAGTACTGTGGTGTTTTTCTTTCCTCCGGTTGTTTTTTGGTTCAGGATGACTTGTTACCTTGCGGCGCTGCCTTAATGCTGTCTTAAGTCTTTGGGGAATTTTCTCATCGATACCCTAAGCAATATAGCGAACAAAATGGGCTCCGGTCTCAAACGTTGAGACGCGTAACGTGCAAATAAAGTGCAGTGAGAGACTGTAGTGTTTGTGAACAGCAGTAAACCTGAAACTGACGTGCGCGTGAAGTGTAATAAGAAGCCCTGTCTGGGTCACTGCCTGTTCCAGAATGTGGAGGTTTATCAGAAGTCGGTTCTTCTTTGTTTGTTTGTTTTTCTGCGCTGCATAACTGAAGTTCACACTAGATTTTTAGTATGTATTTTTTAGTGGCGCAGAGAAGAGGCCTTCACTTGTGCTGTTTGGAGTGTGAATCAGAACGCCGTAAATTGACATGGATAATAAAAAGTGGTATTGGAATTTATTTGGGGTGGGACAGTGGCACTTGGGGGGGGGGGGGTGATGTCTCCTAGCCTCTGCGTTAAAATCCAGCCGTCTCTGTGTGACGTCTCCCTGTTCTGCTGCATTACGTTCCGCGTTCTATATTCCGGGCTGGATACAGTTTGGTGTCAGAGCTCGTGGATGACCTTGTCGAGGTGCTCTTTTTGCTTGTACGCCTTAATGAAACATGGTTCAGTTGTTCACAGAGACCTTTACGAGACCTTGACGTTTTTCTCTTTGTTTTTAATTCTTGCCCTTTATCCCGCAGCAGATGGCCTTTCTCCCTACGTCGTTGAATTAGGATGGTAACAAGAACAAAAGACCACGAATACCGATCCCTCGTTCTCCTGCGTCCTGTTCCGTGATGCCTGCTAACCTAGAGGTTCCTGATATAACACCTTGCAGACCGTTCTCAACCCTTGGCCTCTTATATTCCCAGCTGCCTGCTCAGCCTCCCGTGTCAGCAGCACATGAAAAGCAGCCGTCAGAAGTACAGTCTGGCAGAGCCCCGAACTGGACCTCTGCCAGAGCAGCCAAGGTTAACTGGGAACCAAATGTGCTGCACAGTGTTGCACAACAGCCAGCCTGTGCAGAAAGCTGTTTTTGCTGATCCCAGTGCTGGACTTTTCCCGCTGTGCAAATGCTTTTATCTGAGATGACCTTTCCACCCCTGCAAAGCTCCATCTCTCCTGTCACATATGTTTCAGTACAGTAGGTACAGTCGGGTGCCATGCCTAGAGGTCCAGGAGGGTGGGACCTGCTCCGCTTCCTGTTCTGTGGGACCCTGGTTTGGTTATGAGAGCGGGCCTGACTGTTTGAGCGGTTATGTGACACAGGCTCTGCTGGAAGGTTTGAATTCGAGTTTTCACGCCGCTGCTGGCATCTGTTCCTTTCAGCTCTTGCTAGCATCTTCACGAGCTTCGCCGCCTGGGCGTGCGATTCTGGGAGAAGAGCACATTTCTCTTTCAGTCAAGACTGGGTTAGCAGAGATTAAGCAAAAACACTGTTCGCTTGCAGACTTGCTCGCGCTGCCAAGTTAGCCGAGCTGCCATGTTGATGTCCTACTTTAAAAGGACTTTGACAAAGTGGGGTGTGGGGGGGGCAGGTGTTTGTTGCATCTAGATGTATCCAGTGGAACTAACAGATTCCAGATGGTTGCTGCGTTTGACAATCCTACTGTATAATTTATTTGTATAGTTTTTTTTTTTTAAGAAATGTTTGAATTATGGATTCTTCTGGAATTGCCCAATACCTTCATACTGCATTAGAGATAATGTGGTTTTATTCTAAACAGGAAGCCTTGCAGCAGCGTATTTGGTCTATTTTGTTCTCAACCAGGTTGTTCCCCTTAGAAATATTTGTACAGCTAAATCTTCAGTCAGACGCTATTTTGTCCGAGCAGGTTTGTTGTCTGTTAACTGCGAGACCTCTCCCCGCGAGTAAACTGTTCATTAAAAACAAATCGTGCGGACATGTCGGCCTTGGGTCGAAGCTTGCCGAAGAACTCCAACTGCATCCCAGCACACCGTAAGCTGCGCTGAACCTCTGGCTGGTTTCCAAACCTACATCTGAAATGTAATCCTGTTTTATGATTTTTTTTTTTTTCATCTTTTCTCCCTCCCCTACCTAGAGATATTAAGTGTCTGCCTGAACTGGCAGTATTCTTTTTGAATTTGAGAGTGGAATTTTAACTCCTGGATGGGCCTGGTACCTGTTCGCACTGCCTCCATCCTCTACGCACCCCCAGCCCCTATGTGTTTCTGAGATCACACTTTTAAAAGTGGTCTTTGCTGGATATTGTGCCCCCCCCCCATGTTTCCACTGTGCTTCCCAGGAATGTGGGCTTCAGGCGAAAAACATCGAAGCAGAACTTTGTGGAAGACCTGTGACCCCCCCCTCCCCCCTTCCTTCAAGGGCTGTCACCAAACATGTGGGCGCGGCAAAAACAGTGGGTCTGACGAGTCAGCGTCCCCCGTTTCCTCATGTCACCTTCTTTTTCCTTTGTATTCCTTCTACACGGTGTAAGTGTGCGCTCTCCTTTTCCATGTAGTTCAGTGGTAATCTGTCAGTAGAGCACCTAACATGTGCAGCTTAGGCTGGTGTGGTAGTCAGCAGGTCATGTGCTGGGCAAGGACGTTGACTTAGGGCAGCTCCAAGGTTGAGCGAAGGGTCTTCTGTGGTACCCTCGACTAACATGCTTCAGAACAACCAAACCGCTTCAAAATAATAGCGTCATACATGCGTGTTTCAATATCGCCTCCTAGAGCCGCCGTGTTGACAATCGTGGTTGTCACATGTGGTCCTTGTCATTTTTTTTTTTTTTTGTTTTGTTATGCATCTTCTTTTAACTTTGTACACGCCGCCTTCCCGTTTCTCTGCATGCCAGCATTTGCCTCCTTTGTCTGTTTTCTCGTTGCAGGCTCTTCTAATCCAATCACATATTTCATTTAATCATATTGTAGAAATTGTATTTTTGGCTTTCCAAAATAAATTGTGCCGCAACCAGAGAAAATGTCAGTGACGTACTGTAAGAATGTCAAAGCCCGGCTTTATTTTGTGCATTTCGGCGTTGTTATGGAGCCATACCAAGGCTGGAACCCACAGAGGCATGCGCAGCCGTCGAGGACGGCAGCTTCGTTGTTTTTGTTGATCTTGTACGCCAGTCCGAAACGTGGCTGTTTGCTTGACCTCGATAGACCTCGTGGTTAATGGGGAAACTTGTGGCGCCGTTTTGATGAACGTGAGAGAAGAGAGCACGGCGAGACGGCCCCTGATCTGGCAAGCGGACCTTAGCCAGCTCCCCCGATGGTGTCAGTAATGTTATGTCGTGTCCCCGTCGTTCCCGACAACAGACTCCGAAGAGTGGCGCTAGTTTGTGGTGCTGCGAAGCTAAAATAAATTCGCTCGTGAGCGACTGTCTTCGCCGTGAAAAACAAAATACGACAAAGCGCGAGCCAGGAACTTTTGGAAATGTGTAATTTACTCAGACGTTTGCCCCTGTGACCAGCTCACGCTCAAGGACAACGGGAGGACAGCTGCCAGTAGTGCTGCATATATCGCTTGCTTTTTTTGCATTGCAGAGATTTGGGGTGGATCTGAGGCCTCCGTAAACAACCCACACCTAAACTGTTTAGCTTTCCACGGAGCTGCATACACCAACTGGTGCTGAGAAGTGGGGCAGAGGCTAAGGATTATTGGGATAAGCAGGTATGCCCCTGGTTGTTTCGGTTCTCATTCTTTTTTTGGATGGCACAGTGACAACCTTCAACCCATCGCTACCCAGAGTTGTGTGTCTCACAGGATGAATGATCCTCAGGCGACATCATTGCTCCAGTGTTCACTTGAGCCTGAGACCACCTTATGCATTCAGCTTGCGTTTCAAGGAGGTTCTTTTGAAATGGAGTTCTTCGTCTGGCCCGAAAAAAAAAAAAACTTCAGTTGCCTAGAGGAGTCAGAAAACACTGGCAAAAGTTGAAGGGACACTTATGTACAGGACCATCCAAAATTCATCACATGGACAAAACCCATAGCTTTAGAAACAGGCCAGGCCTTATGATGTGCTTCGATGTTCAAAACCTTTGATTTTCTTTTGGGACTGTTTGCTACTGAACGTGTTTTCAACTGGTTTCCAGGCTCCCACAAGAAATAACTGCTTTGACGTCATAACCAAGAGGCCACTGCCTAATGTAGCGATGCTACAGTGTGCTCTTTGGCTGGCAAAGTGACCGCTAGATGGATGCCATAGCGATGGGGCCGAGTCTCTCTTGTCATTCGGGTCTGCAATGCCACAGCCGGAGTTCGTGACAGCAGCAGGTCTTTCTTGTTTAGTCGGCAGGTCAGAAGCAGCGAACACAACTTCCTCCTTCTTTTCATTTGGACGAGGAAGGAAACTCATCTTTGATTCTAATCGCAGTTGTTACCGTAGACCAGCATCTAGAAGTGAAGGTAAGGAAACGGAGATTGACGAGTAAAAAATTAGGACCGCAGTCATGATTTACAGTAAATCAGGGTTTTTCATCAAGCTGCCTGGGTTATAAGAACCCGATTCAGTAGTTTTCATATTTTCCAGTTCAAATGTCCAAAAGGTAATTGAATAGCAGAGGAATGCAAAGGTTACGGTACCTTTCATTCATCCAGTGTCCCTAAGCGTACTGGCTGCAGAAACACACAAATTGCAGATTGTGAACCAATTCTTTAGATGCTCAACGTTTTATTCCAAACAGCAGTTGAATAAAGTTTCAGCATCCATTGTAGACCGTCATAAAGAAGGCTGTCATTTATGTTAGCGTGCTTGCGTATGGGTTATCGTGTAGGTTTGCTGTGCCATTGCGGGCGCGTTGGTGCCTCACGCCTTTTGAGACACGTTGTTGGTTTTTGAATCTGGCACCATCTGTGCGAAGGTTCCGCGGTCGAGCCTTGAGATGCGTTTCGGGTGATTTGGTGACGCTAAATTGCCATCAGTGTGGATCTGTGCAGATGCCCTGTGAAGACCGGTATCTCAACCGGGGTGTGCCCTGCTTAGCTTTGCGGCCTGTACTTCCAGGGTGGGGTCTGGAGTGCCTGACCTGGTCAAATGTGTCACAATAGCGAGTGACTGAAAGTGATTCATAAATTGCGCAGTGTAGATGATCTGCTTGTCTACTGTCAGAGGTTCCATTAGAAATAATTTCTAATGTTATTACGAGAACTATGTGGAAATGGACAAAAAATGATGCACAAGTTCTCAGAATAGAATCGGCTCGCAGCAAACCCCTCGCCCTAAGTGGATTACGTCAGTCCAGCTGGTGGACTTCTGTGGAACTAAATTTTGAGTCACAGTGGAAGGTCTGAATCGCCCCTGAGGTGTTAGAGCTTCGTTTTCTCGGTGCAGGTTAAAGTATGCTTTTTTTTTTTTTCTTCACATGCTGGTTAGAAGTTGGAGGCAGACTTACACAGTTAGGATTAGAGGTTATGCTTAAAGGTTAAGCTAAATTTTAAAAGATATTTTTCAGGATCTTATTACCAAGTTGCTTTTTTAATCATGGCAAACGCATCAGACTTCAGATTGGATTTCTTCTCAGATCATACGTTTACCATCGTGGACTGCTGGTATGGCCTAATTCTAGCTCGCAGGTTGATGCCTGAAGCTCAATGAAGAAACGTTGAGGCAGAGATTGTTTTCAAGCGATAATAAATTCGCCTGGATGAGATGTTTTGGAGCAAAACACCCTAAAACGAAAGTCCGTGGCACCTCGCCACGTGAATCTCATACAGAATATGAGCTGTAGCACACCTCTGGAATGCACCTGGCTTCGATGAAGATTGAATCGTTCGGAGAAGGATACGCATCGTCTTTCAGGTAGCGTCGCACACTTTACTCCTGACTGCTCAGGAAGCACTGTTTGATTTCTCCTCGCTGTAGATGTTTTGGTTTTTTAAAAGGACCGCGAGGAACCTGTTTTGTTTTCTAGCACCTCCTCGCGCCTGTGATGGTTGCCGTAACTGAACTTGACTCCGGATCTGAAGGACGCGTCTCGTGGCGGGCAAAAAGACGATATTATGTTTGCCTACCGAGTCCGCACGTGACCTGGTTTCTACGCGGACGAGCGGGCATCCCGAGTGTCCTTCTCCTATGCATATGTGAAATGACATGTTCTTTGGCAGCGGTTGAAGATTAGCCGCTTGTGTGAGGGTGCTTTCTCGGCTATTAAGTAGCACGTTTCCATGGATTGCTGCAGTTCTGGTCACATCTCCTTGGAGACGGGGTGGGGCTGCTTGACCTTCTCTAGAGCCCGCCGCTGAAACGTGGCGGATGTGTCGACGCGGCTCGCTTGTCTGTGCCGGGACCGTCTCTGGTTTTTCCCGTAGTAGTCAGATATCGGTTTTCAGTTCCGCTTCTGTTTGTGCTCATTACAACCACGTGTTCCTTGCCTTCACTAATTTGTTATATGAGATACCATTGCTTTTGTTCACGACGGTGTCGCTGCTCTCGAGATGTGTGTTTCGTGACCGTTATGGACGCTGGCTTAAAGTGGGCTGGCGATCAGAAGGTGTAAGTCGAGCGCTGACGGCAACATTGGACCTTCTGACCTCGTTCAGATATCTCCACTTTGGGCTTGTGTTGTTATCTACTTAGCCTTCTGTAAAGTTCACTTGTGAGTTTAGCTACACCTGGCGAGGTGTGGGCTCTGGCTGTTTGGGGAGCTTTGCTCCGGTGTCGTTCTGTCTCTCTGCTTCTTTTTAAAAAATGAAACCAATGGTAAGAATGAGAAAAGCAGCTTGTGGTAGTTACCGTGGCAGAGTAGGATTATTTGTTTATTCTGCACATTTGTATCTGAAATGTTTTGCTCATTTCCTTCATCCTAGGCTGGTTAACTAGACTAATTCTCTGCTAACACCTGTGTGCTGGATGTTTTAGCTCTTTGCCGTGGTCCGCCGTTGGGGGGGGGGGGGGCTGTGTTGCTGTAAACAGGTGACGATCTAAATGGCCGTCCGCTTCTCGCTCACGTGATAATTCTTTGTTTACCTACCTGGACGTCTGAAGCTTATTCTCCGATGAATGACGACGGTGCAATTTTGAAAATTGTGAGCAGTCCTGGAGGGGGTGGGGCCGAAGCCGGGCAGCGATAGCTGCGTGTTGTTTGTGTTTGCTGTGCCCACCTTCCCGTGTTCTTGCTTAGAGCTGCTGCATCCCGTCTCCTTGTCACGCCGAATCATGTTTCCCAGCAGGCGAGTGAGGTCCAGTCTGCCTCGACACGTGAATCGCCCCCCCCCCCCCCCCCCCCCCCCCCCCCCCCCCCCCCCCCCCCCCCCCCCCACAACCCTGTGTCACAGCTTTTCCTCTCCACTGCACACACAAAGCTGTCANACCCCCCCCCCCCCCCCCGCAGGTCCCCAGGTTGCAAGTGGTCATGTCGGGAATTTTAGAAGAAGCAGATATTTCCCCGTTAATTAATTTTTTTCTTTCCCCCTCATCTAGTTTTTAAAATTTGTTTGCGGTGGAGTGAACACAGCCTGCACTTACCCCGAAAGCTGACGTGAGGATAAAGGCACCCACGCGCCATACAAGCGTGGGACTGACTGAATTTTCCTCACCTCCACAAGGTTCGTCGGGTATGTTGGCAGTCAAACAGGAGGGCTGAATGTGGCACATATTTATGGGATGAACTGGTGAACAGGAGTTTGAGGCGACGAATTTTTGTTTTCAGTCATTTAAAATTATCGTTCAATTTCATGTCCGTCTGAGTTGAACAGAAACGTGTCCTTGTTGCGTTAACCAGAATGACGACACGACCAGTTTGGCTGCAAAACGCCTGATGCCCGGAAACGGAGAAGGAGTGTTAGAACTGAGAACCTGCTGACATGTGCCAGTGTGGGAGGATTTGACAAGTACCTGTAAGCAAGTCCGTGGGGGGGACGTGGGGTCTGTTCCGTTCTCCAGCTAACGCACATCTTTGTTCAGAAGGCAGAGAGGCAAAACAACTTGACAGAACCAAACGACCTGTTTCTAAAGGCGGCTTTTTGGGTGACAGAAAGTCTTCCAGGAAAGCCCCCCCCCCCCCTCCCAGCTGCCCCTGGCGTCACGTGCTGCGGACCGAGAGTCGAACGTCACCGGAGGTAGCATCCTGCAAGCACGGCGGTGAAGCCTGCGAAGGATTTGCAGATTATCCCTGCCGTTTTCTCGCCGAGGTGGCTCTGGCCGGTAATTCGGCCCGGTAATTCTTCATTCAGTAATCTCTGTGCTCCTGCGCAGCCGCCCTTTCAGCTGCGTGCCCGTGACAGCAGAAGGTGGAGCTCTCCAGCGGACTAACTGCCCTTTCATCTCGCCTGAGCTATTAAAAATGCGAAATATATCCGATGACCCTTCTCTGCGAATCTTGCCTGTCCATGACATCAGCCAGAGCTGCTGCTTCCGTTCTTTTCTCCCCGCGCTGCTCTTTGAAGGGGGTGGGGGTGGGGGGTAATGATATTAACAGCTTCCTCCGCATTCAGGATCAAAACAGCGCTGCCACTTGGGTTGCCTCTCGCGGAGAAAGTGCGTAGTGACGCAACTCCAAATAAAGGCAAAATAAACCACAAGGACAGAACCCCGGTCAAGAGTCATCGACATAATGAGTTTTCCCCTGGCGGTGTCTGTTGGCCGTGATGCCAAAGCGAAAGCCTGTTTCTGAACTTACTGTTTATCTTGATGGCTGTGTTTTTTCAACCGTCCAAGATGTTGGACGCACACCGACGTGTGGAGCTCTTGATGATGTCTCAAGTTACTGCCCGAGGAGGACGCGAATGAAATACGATGTGAACGTGAACGGGGCGCACCGGTTTTGTTTAGGAAGTGTTGTGTCCTGGCCGTCTCTCGTGCCCTGAACAGTCTTCTCTTTTTTACCTGGCAGGGTGGCTGCTGCTCACTTTGGGAATCAAGATGTCTGTGGAAGTCATTAAGAGAGATCCGAGCGAGCTGTCCATGTGCTCGCTGCTGCTTTCAGAACCCAGCATGGCGCACGAGGCCCAACAAGGGCCAGATCTGTGTCGCTGAAGCCCAAGTTCCTGCAGCAGCATAGACAGTTCCCCGGGGGGCCATTTTGTCCTCTGTAGGTCGGTTTTGGAGCTTCCTCAGACCTTGCAGATGTTGGTTTCTACATTGTTTGCCACGAAGAGGCAGCCCGGGGTAAAAAAAAAAAAAAAAAAAAAAAAAAAAATGCACTGGAGGTCAACTCACTGGACTCTCCTCTCGCCTCTCATATCTCTTTGGCTCCTGTCCTGGTGAACATACCCAGTCACCGATTGAAATATCAATCAGTTTCTTTCCGCTTGTCTCGGAGAGGGTCACGGTGGGATTCAGTATTAATAATCGGAATGATGAAAGACGCTCATTTCCACCACCTGCACGACCGAGGAAGAGGGCTGTAAATAACACGATCTTCTCTCACGAACCCGCGCCAGCCTCCAGCTCCGCTCCTCTCTGATGTGTGAGGAGGGAACAGAGGAGGCGTATTTGGAAAGTAATCGCAACCTATATCAAAAAGCGTTAGTCCAATGCAGGACGGCCTGTGTGGTGCCAGTGCTGCCAAGCAGATGTTTGAGGGAATACCTGGCAGGAGCTCCCAGCAAGGAGGTCAGTCTTTGCGCACAGTAATAATGGCCAAAATTGGAAGCAAATGTACTCCAGCGAGAGCAGAGCTAGGTTGGTTGTCTGCTCTGTCCTGGCTTCACACTTGTTTTGTCAACTAGCAAATGCAAACATCGATTATTAGCAGTTTGGGATTTTTTTTTTTTTTTTTACTAGGATTTATTTATTTAGCCGACACCTTGTTTTTTCAGAGAGACTTAGTGTGGGTACGCTAGGCTGTTTACGATGATTTGCCTCATTTCTGGAGCCGTTCAGGTCAAGCGCCTTTTTTTTTTTTTTAGGGCACGTGGTGCAAGAGCAGGGATTTGAACCTGGAACGTGGAGTTTGTGGCCCGGACGGTGCTGGTTCGAATCCTGCTCCGGACGCCGCCGTGCCACCAAGAGGAGTGCGGTTACCCCACGTCGTTCCAGTACAATTCCAAGCTGCTTGTTACCGCTACGAATTTTAATTTGGCCCACAAGATTGCCTGTGTCAGACCCAGGAGTGTTATATCCTCGTGAAAGGTGTTTAACCAGATCTGCTTTGGAAACCTTTCCGCTCTGTTAATGAGTAAAATTACTGTTTTGTGTGTTCTAAGTATTAATCTAGCCAGTGTAAACACTTGATTTGCAACTCCCCCTTGCTAGGACCCCCCACGGCCGTTCGCGGCGATGCGATTTGATTTTGGAACTCATCCAGATACGACTGAAAGCGCTCCGCCTGTGCTCCTCTCATCGTCTTGTGCAAACAGACATCTGTTGTCCCCAAAGACCACCACACAATGGCAGAAACTGCCTTTTTCGTCTCTGAAAGGGGTCCGCGAAACAACTGAGCGCCAGCTCGCTAGGGCAGCGAAAATGATGCGGCTCCTTTCCATCCAGATGGGTCTCTTGATGCTTCTCAGGTGCTCAGCTTTTCCAAATAAGCAAATCTCTGTTAGGGCTTCAGCTGAGGTGTGTTGCACTTGCTGGCTGAGGGAAATAAGAGACATGAGGAGGCCGCGCTCTGTCAAAGCATGTTTGTCTGCGAATCGAACAAGTTGAACAGGCTATTGTTGGAATTTGAAGCTGCATCCTGAAACCCGGGGAGCAGCTGAGCACGTAAGCAAAAGTGTATATTTGTGTCCCACAAAATGAGTTTTCATCGGTATGTACTATGTTCGTGTTTTGCCACGCGCAGTTTGTAATCGGAAGCAGTCGCTCCTCTTTTGCGCCAATACGTACCGGAAGATGAATTTTAAAAGCGCGAAATATGTGAATGACGCAGGAGGACAAGCACTCCATCGCTTCATCGCTCGGTAACGCGGTAGCGGCCGAGACCGCGTACGACGCAGCGTGTAGCATTGCTTCCACGCACTTCTTCAACACTTGCCAGACTAATTGTCTATTTTGTACTTGTTTTTTTTTTTAATTTTTAGAATTGCGGTGTAAAATAAGTGATGCAGCTATTTGCCAGGATCATAAGGAAAGGAGTGGACTCTGGCTTGTCTTTGGTCCGCGGCAGATGAACAGCAACCTGCATGTGAGCGTGTCGTGTCCTTCTGGCTCCATCTGTAATGCGAGCCCGTGTTTTGGCTCCCGTGCGGCTCCGCTGTTGAGCAGCTGCTCCCTTTTGGCTCCAGATGTTCCTCTCCTCCCATCTCAGGCTGCCGTACTGTGGTCTGAGCTTCGACCAGTAATGCGTGCGAGCGTGGGAGTTGGCGGCTTTGGAAGACGGAACCAACGCGATAGCTGGTGCAGATGTCTGCGCCAAGGCCGGTGTCCTAACAACAGCACGTTCCCTCAGCGTTTCTTCCCGCCTTCCTCTCGACGGCTCTCATCGATGCAGTGCTTTTTCCTCCAAGCAGCTCGTAGTTTTACAAATGTATGCAGCCGTTTTGTGTGTCAGTGTGTGTGTGTGTGCAGTGCAGGTTAAGTACCTTGCTCAAGGGACCTACAGCAGGGCCTCTCCTGACTTGAACCAGCAACCTTCACGTGGGGTGTTTCCACTTGACAGCCCGTTGACCCCGGCCTTCCACATTCCGCTGCCAGCACAGTAAAGAATTGCTTCCTTCCATCGTAGACGGCTGAAGGTTGCTCTTTGCCCGGACGGGGAGTAGACGTGATCGTGTCAGCAGACAAACGGACCAGTGAGTCGTGTGGAGCGAAGACCTGCTCTGCCACAGCGCAGCTGCTGCATGAGTAACTTTCACTTTCCCTTTTTGGCAGGATCTGTCCGGCGTCCATAAGCGCTCTTGCTGGTGGTACCAGATGCTGTTGCGGCGTGACGCTGAGCAGCTGCGGGTTGGAAACGGCGGTACCTCTGCTCTTTCACTCCTTTTCCTGTTCTACTTTGGCTCACGCCGGACTTCAGACCGGGAGGTTATTTCATGTGCCTGGTGTTTTACATTAAGGACGACGGCGTCTTGAATCAGTTTCGAAACCCCGGCACTCGACAAGAGCAGCGGAGATTTAAGTGCTAATTTCTTTAAACTAAACTAAATATTGTTTTTGGAGAGGTAGAGCCACGTATCCAAACACTCGGTGTGCAAACGTGTGGCAGGGGCATTTTCACCGGCTGAACGGCACAGTATCGGTGTCTTGGCGAGAAATTGGCGTGGCTCTTAGTCCTGTTGTAAATAAATGTTCATTTTTTTTTGTATAACTTTTTCCCAAAAAAAAAAAGAAACTTAAAATTTCTATTGCTTTGCAGCAAAGGAGCCGTGCAGGTGGCAGCGAGTGAAATTCCCTCGAAGTAGAATAGGAGGGTCCGCCTAAACTCAACTCGCCTCTAACATTGTTTACAGCTCGCGATCGATGTTTCTAAGTCCTCCCGACTGTTCACGTCGCCCGCCGTCCTCTGGAAAAAATCGACCGTCTCGAGGACTCGCTCCTTCGATTTACTATATATTTATGCGGGAACGAAATGCACTTTGTTGTGCTCTGTTTCTCCGGCGTTCGGGTGTCACTGTGTCGTGACTCGACTCTGTAGATGTTCTGTCTGCTGGACCCGCGTCGTTCCTGGTTCTGACTATGCGAGTTTTTCTGTGGAGGCCGCCTGACACTTTGGCGCTCCGCACCAGCACGGGGTCAAATCCTGCCGCGCTTCTGCATGCACGTGTGTGTGTGTGTGTGGTGGAACGACGTCCGGTGGGGGCTACAGCCTGGACACTGTGCGGACTGTGTCCTGATCTCCGCTGGTGCGATCTACGGAGCCTGCTCTGTCCTTGCAAGACCTCCGATGAGTGATGCTTTTGTGTTTGGAAGACCTTCTTGGTGGCAAACTGGTCCGGCTGAACTCCCAGTTTCTTCAGCAGGTTTGCTGTCGCTCCTTTGCCGACGTCACGATGTGTTCCCCTCCGGGATGAAGTATTTTCAATTCAGTTCAGTCTATATCTTTCGTTATGGTTACGCAGCGGAAGAGCCGACGCACGGATGATAATTCCCGTTGTGCCGAGAGCTGATGCTGCTGACGTGTAACGCGATCGTGCGGGTTAAGAGCCGGTGGAAGCAGGAGCAGGAGGAGAAGACGAGGACTGCGGTAAAAATGACAGAAAACGTCTAACGTTTGGGACCATTTTAAGCTTAAAGGGGGAAGAAGCTCAGGACGCTGCAGGACGCGGACAGAGAGTGTCCTCCGATCACACGCGCCGCGCCGCACGCCGCTTCTAATCTCGGTGGCATTTGGTTTCTCCTATAAATGCCAAAGAACCTTCCAGGAAAATATACTTTATTGTTCACTAACACAACGTGCTCCTCTGAGAGATTATTTCCGGAGCTGTGTTTAAATTATAACTTGTAGTTGGTATTTAGTTTCAACTCCTAGTAGAACTTGGAATGGTGGTCTGCATTGCAGTCTACAGTCGGAGTTTTTAGCGTCATTTTTATTTTCCACTTTTGATTTTAGTGATGCTCAAAATTAATAAAAAAAAAAAGACCTTGCAAAGCATTTTTATTTACGGTAGCTTTATGTGAGATTATAAAATCTAACCTGCAAATAAGTTGAAGGGCAGGTGCACTTTTCACCTTTCATTGATGTTCACTTAGCAGGAAAAGTGAGTGGATTTGTGAGTTAAACACACGAGGCCCAGGAAGCGGCGAAAAGCGCGGGTCTGTGCGCAAAACCCCCGACCGCAGCGAGCGGCTCAGTCTGGAGGTTTGAACCCGAGCGGCTTTTCACGACAGGGAGGCTGCTGTTTGGGAGCAGAAAGTCCCGGAAGGTTCTGCAGTAGCTCCTCTCGCTTCCGCTGCCTGCGTCGAACGTGAAAAAGCAAAATGTGGTGACGTGGCAGTTAGAGCGCTCTGCACTCGCGGGCCTTCGTGCAGATGGTCCGAGATGTTTTCGTCCACAGCGAGCGGCCCGTGGCTTCCTTACCGTACGGTCCACTTCCCAGCGACTTTGCAGGGGCTTCAGAGAAACTACCACGTCGGGCAGCCGGACCCCAATAAATTACTGTCTGCAGCCGTAAAATGTATTTATTGCTCTATATTGCGGTCGCACTCTTTTTCCCAGATGAATAAGCACATTTTCACGTGGCTGTCAGTATCCAAGTAAACTTTCTATTTGGGGTGCGTTTTGCTGCAGGTGGTAGTGGCTCTCCGCCCCTCGTGTCGCGACGTCTGAAATTTCGGCGCTTCTTTCCGCCCGAAACCTTTTCCATTTGCGCGCTTGCGCACGGCGCGCAGCGCTTTCCTTGTCAAAACAATTTTTTAAAGAAAGCGGTCTTCTTGTGGGTGTTTCCTTTTATGTGACGCTAACCAAGTTCGGAGAAAATAAAAATAATTGCGCTGTTTGACAGATGCGCGTGAAACAGACACATTTCTGGTATTAGCCCTGGGCGCCAGTCGACAGTATTGTTATGGGAAATGTGTAATGCGGATGACAAGCGAGGCAGCAACCTTTATTTTGCTGGTGAAAGGAAAGCGGTTAAAGCACATAATTAATTCTCCACCTCCTCTAATCCGCAGAAATGGGAAATAAACCTTTTTTTTCTAAAGTACTGCAGACTGGTTTTCATTAAATAAGTTTTTACTGGTACGAAGGTGACAGATGCTCAACTGTTTAAGTGGTTTACATTGATTTAAAAAAAAAAAAACCCTGTAATTACATTACAGTAGTTCTTAAAATGGTGAACCAGGTGTGAACTGAAATTATGCCTGTGTGTGTGTGTGTGTGTGTGAAAGGCGTGGATTGAACTTGCATAAATATGAATAGTACTGGATATACTGTTTAGTTCTTTCTTTCACGTATGAAAAATGCTGAAAAGTTTGTTAGTTTTGGGACTTTCAAGTTGGGACTTTTCTTTTCCTGGTAGCATCTCCCCAGGGTTGATTCCATGACCTTTTGGCACCAGACTCCAGTGCCTTGTCTCCAGGTTTTTACAGCTACAGAGGATGCAGTCCAGCGGTGTGAGGCCAGTGCTTCTCGTCGGTGTTATTGTGCAGTTCAGCGATGGGGTCAGAAGTTACCTCTCTGTTTATCTGCTGCATCGCCACGGTTACACTTCTTACAACCTCTTGGCTTCTCCTTCTCAAATGCTTGACGTCTCATCAGTCGCTGGTGGATGTTCTCACTGATCTGGAAGAATCTGTGCTGGAAGGGGTTCAATATCCCTGAGCTGGAGACCCTGACCGACAGTAAGTTCAGTTTGACGGACTGGTTCCCAGACCAATACTGGGAGAACGAACCCGTGACCATCTTCATGCGTCACTCTGCACATTGGGTCTTAGTTGAGCGCTGCCTTGTGCAGCAGTTTGAGGAGATGCACTTTATTCTCTTTAACAGGTAGTGATTCTCTGAGAATAACCTGCTCTCCTCGTACGCTCGCGTTGGATATAGTCGCGATTGCCTTGGAGATGCGATGCTGTGTGGTTTCTGGGCTTTTTGGGATTTTAAGTGGTGTGTCAGGTGGTGTTTACTTACTGCTGCGAGAACCTAAACGTCGGGCTTAAAGAACTGGCAAATAAACTATTACCTTGCTCTGGTCGGGTCGGGTGTCTGGTCGCAAAAAGGACGAAAATAAGCATTTAAACAAATGAGGGACACTAAGATGCAAAATATTTGACTAGCAACTACAACCGTCGACAGTCAGTTGTGGTGTTTGGTCGGTTCTGTCGGCAGCTCCTTTTCCACTGCTTTGAGCTCAGGAGGACCTGCTGACATCAGTCCCAGGAGACCCAGCCCTCGGCGGCAAAATGGAGGAGCAGGAAAATGGGGTCAAGCAGCCGGCTGCGGACCGCGGCGAGGGTGCACGTGTGTGAAAACGCGTCATAGACCCCGTATGAGCCTCATATGATAATCGTTTGATGAATTTGAACAGTGAGTCCTCTGAACGGGATGGATCGTTCCCTTGACACCGTTTTCCACCGTGACTGCTCATCCGCAGAGCATTCTAACCAAGTTCCGTCTCATCGGGGGCAGGCCTGGTGGTGCTTGCGCTGGTTTTAGATTGAACATTGAGGAGGAGGAGGAAGGACTTTGCGTCGTAGAGCATACAGAGCGCCTGACACCCCTACCGTGTATTTGGCAGCGTGTCTCTGTGCCTGAGCTTTGATGATGACGTCCCCCGGGCTTTGAGCATCCGCTTTTGGAACAGCTCCGCCGCTCTTTATCTGCGGCGAAAAAGCACGGATTCTGTATCCCCTCGCTCACCTGTCGGGAGGATCTTTATTATAGTGCTCCCGTGTTCACCTCGCGATGGGAAAGCTCCGGAACAAAGGCCCCTTTTTTCTTTTCCGCCGGCGTGCAGTTCCTCGGGCGCCGAGCGCTCCCGCTAAGCCTCGTCCACCCGGATCCCATTCGGGGTCAGGCGGCGTGGTTCTCGGGGGCGGAAGTCGCGCTCCCAGCCCACCGTTTGCCTCGTCTGCGCCGAATCCCGACTCGCCGTGAAGAGAGGTTGCGAGGGATAAATAAACCTGGAAGAGAAAGAAAGTTGTGGCCGTGTTGTTTGGACTTTTTGTTGGCAGCGCCCCTGAGGCCAAACACAGCGGCTTGCAGGGCACCTTAAGAACTGTTAAAACGTATGAAACGTGTATCCGTTCTCAATTATACAGCTGGGTAGCTCCCAAGGCCTCTGACAGTGAGCACCTTTCTTCAGAGGATAGATGCCTCGCCTGGTCCATGAACGCGCAGGTATTTAAACAGCGAGTTACCCGATGCCTGAATCGAGGCTCTTTCTCTTGTTCTCTCCCGTTGGCTCGCCTGCGGTCTCAGGTGACCGTCTAATAGAAGATGTCGTGGGATCGCGTGGCGGCCGAGTTATCGCAGGGAAACGGTATGCTGAGGAACCCCTCCTCTGGACACGCTTTTCCTTATTCGCTCTTGACCGGCTGGAGCATTAAAGCTCTGTGATCCCGTCTCTCGTCGTCCCAGGATGGAATTTCAGCTCCTCGCTAAAAACGCCACAGAAAACCTACATTTTTTTTGTGATATTCCTTTGCTAACAAGAAGAAACTGCTGAGTCGGCGCACGTGTGTGTTTCCTCGCTGTTTTTACAGTGACACGTACAAGACGCTGCGCTTCTGCGTTTAGACGTGTACTAGCAACAGGCGGGTGCGTCGGTATATCATCCAGAGCTTCTGCGCCAGGGTTCCAAGTCCTGCTCAGCTTCTGTGTGGCTGACGGAAAAGGGGCCTTCGGCGGAGCGACAGACTGTCGATTTTGCGCGGAATGTGGACGTTCGACATCACGACGCTGCTTTTAGCGGCTCGGGTGGAGAGTCCGACGACGCGAACGCGTGTGACCGGTTCACGTTCTCCCGGCGTCACGTGTGTTCAGCGTTAATGGGGGGCGAACCTCTCAGCCGGTCGAGAGAGATGAGTTAAAGTTGCCGTCGGTTCCTCCGAACCGCGCCGGAGGATGAATAGAAAGCATCTGGAGCGGGTCTGCGACAAAACAGGCGTGCGGAGTGTCTGCTGGCTGCCGGCGGCGGCCCGTTCCTGGAGAGCGCAGACTTTGCCCTGGCGGCGCCGCCCCGCCTTGGCTCGGCATCGCTGTTCGCCTCGCGCACCCTGTGCCGCGTTTGCCGCCCGCGGCGTCAGAGGAGCCTGGCAGCCTTCGGGTGAGAGGCGGAGCGAACGGTTGTGTTACGTTAAAAGTACCCCGGTGGGTTTTACGAGAAGTAAAATCGTCGCTCTGTCAGATCAGGCCGTTCACAGTTAGTAGTGCTACACATATAAATGGGGGTCAAAGATCTGCACTTCTGCTCAGAAAGAAGTGGATCAATATTAACTGAGAATTAAAGTCGATAAATACTGAGATTTTTTGGTAGGTTTGATGGATCGCGCGTGTTGCCAAACTTACTGAAATCTCAGAAGTGCTTTATTATTTATTCATTTGACAAATGGGCGAAGTCCGTCCCGTCGCAGAAGCACTCGTGAAATTCGTAGGTGTCTTTTTGTGTTTAAAACAATATCTGTAGGAAGCACCGTGTTGGTTTTTAAATAACCTCTTAGCTTCGTGAGACGCCTAATGAACGTAGACGTGCTGGGAAATAATCCCCCTTAAATCGCAGGAGTGGAAATGCGCCGGGGGGGGAACACAAATGCACGCCTTTTACGATAATCCACTTGTTTTTGAAAGCGGGGGGAGGGGGTCCTCGAGTGGAAGGTAGTGCTGATGTTACGCAATTGTGTTCCAGCCTGTTGCACTTCTCCTCACAGTCCACCCATCCAGTTTAGGACAAAGCATTGATTTTTGGCCTGTCTGCTGTCTGATGAAGACCGCATTACGAAGATCAATACTGACCCCCCCCCCAGTTTGGAAAAAATTGAACAGCAGAATATTTATAAGGTGATTTTGTTCATCTCAGCTCCAGTAACTGGGACTTATTTGGAAAATATTGGATATGGAATTTTTGCCCGAGGCTTGGGGATGCCCCTACCGTGACCCCCCTTAACACATACAATCACACACACACACACACTAACAAACCTATACTCTCACATGGCTATTTCTGTCTTTGGCAGCACGCTGCTGGACAGAAGCCGGGCTGCCAACCTCATCCAAGCATCAACGTGTGAAAGAGCCCTTGGGGTAATTGAGCGGCGTGGGAGGCAGCGGGGTCTGTTCTGCGTTGTTTTAAAAGCGGACCTTTTGTGAAGGCGCCTCTGTATCTTGCTGGGGGGGGGGACACGGAAAATCTCTTGTCTACGGGGGTTCCTACTGGGCATTTCCCGTAAATTCGGGAAATAAGACAACGATGAGAAAAATGGCGAAGCGGCACCTAGGTACCGGAGCGGGCCGTTTGCGAGTGAGTCGCTCAGGCGGCGTAGAGCATCGTGAAGATGACGTGGGTCTGCTCGTCCCCCGTGTGCCCTCGGCTGCCCCCAGTATTCTCAGCAAACCAAGCAGGGCCTGTCCTCAGAGGTTGAGAGCTGACTTAATCCCACAGGGCCTGTAGAGATAAGGGGGCATAAATAACAATTACGCCCGTCATACGTGGTCAGTCGAGCCGGCTGCGGCGAAGGCTGAACCGTGAGCCCGAGCTGTGATGCCCGCTGTAAGCCCACCGCTCCACCTTTCTTGAACAGTACCATTAGGAACTGTAGCTAATGGGTTGAGGGGTGGGACACGTCGGGAGCCGGCAGGTTTCTCACCTCCTCGGTGCTGCTGAGATCACCGTTGCTCTCGGTTCGCAGGGGAGCCGCGTCGGGGGAGCAAAGTCTCACAAACAGTTTAACGGCGTCTCCAGGGGCCGTTTGCCCACAAGGTCTGGATACGTCTGTAGGGTCGGTCCTTTTAGGTTCAGTTCCGGGTTGTACCTGGGACGTCTCTTCGTTTGGCCCAAAACTGGGGAAACCTCAGCAGCGATCCGTTATCCTCGATCGGTACGTTATTTTTATATCTGTTTGTTTTTTGGTTTTTTTCTTTGCAGTCAGTCATACACGAACCAGCTCCGGACCCAGCTTGTCCTCGGTGAGGTGCAACCCAAATAAACACATAAACAAAGGTCAAGGCAGGTCCTGGCCAACCTGCGCGGACAAGGACGTAGCTGTGGAAGACCGTGTGACGGGGCACGAGGGCCCTTTCTTCCATGGCTCTTGAATCGTACTTTTGGTTGTTTCCCACTTGCCTGCTGGGAGCCCCAGCGTGCCCTGTCGAACAGTGTAATGTTTCATGTCTCCATCACAAGGAGGGCTGTTCTCACTCTGCCGAGTGTTTACGCTCCGCTGGCCTCGGGCTCCATCAGGAGACGGTTTAGAACCATAAAGAATCTGTTTGTCTCGGGATGTTTCAGGGCAGCTTCTTAGCTGCAACTCCTGATCACGAGGCTACTTGAGGACACGCGTGACTCCGGTCGTGTTGCTAGATGCAGCCGTGTCCAGGCAGCAAGGGAAGGCGTCTCGCCACCTGTGGGGAGATGTATCAGAACAGGAGGTGTAAAGCGGTGGGATGCGGCATTAGGAGAGGAACCCTGTGATGCTCGGGCACCGCCGACGCTCTGGGCGCTTTTCACACTCGCCCGGTTTATTTGCGAGAAAAATGCATTTTTGAAACTCCGAGACCCCGTTTTAGTCACAGCTGGCCTGCCTCGGCAAGCCCGGGCAAGACGCCATTCCGCACAGGCGTTACGTGGACGGCAAGCCGCGGGATTAGGGCGCCGCTAATCTGCCGGCGTCCCACCGAGCTCAGTGCCGTGCCGCGGAACACGCTTACGGGCGCCGTTTCGGAGGTCTGCAGCTCCCTCCGGCCTCCCGGTTCATCGGTGTCACGTGTGGAAGCTTGTAACACGCTGGAAGACGCACTCCTGCTCGCACACGTGCACGGACATGGTCTTCACAGCGCAAAACTCTGCCCGTCACAACTTTTCTCCTCTCCCCCCCCCCCCCCTTCTCTTGCAGGCTTTAGTTGATCTCTTCTACATGGCTGAATGGTAGGGTTGGGATTTCCAAGCACGTCTGCTGGCTTTTCCTTCGATGGTCTCCAGGGAGATGTCGATCACAGTCCGGTGATGGCTGCCGATTGATGCGCGGCACCTGGGATTCCATGCCATTCGCGCGTCTGAGGGTGGCGCCCGCCTCAGCCTCACGTGACTGGCTTCTGGATGGAACTGAGGTGACCACACCACGCCTCCAGTGAGCTCCAACACGCCAGAGCAGCGCTACCTGAACAGCAGCTTTTTTTTTTTTTTTTTTTTTTTAAATCTCCGACAGAAAAAAGGAACACATTCCACCGCGTCGGCTGGTATTTTAATGCGTAAAGCCGGCATGATGGCAGAAAACATTCCATTTAGATAAGTTACCTTGTAATTCATTTTTTTTTTTTTTTTTTTTAAATGAGCCAGCAGTAATTTTATAGCAGGTTTTACGTCAGCTTTGGTTTTTTTTCTTGTTTGTTAGTTAAAAAAAAGTGAACGTCTGCCTCGAGCTGCACAGTTAACACACACGTCACTCTGACACAGTACCGTGTTCACAAAGTCATCCCGTCCACCAGCAAGCAAGTTTCGTGTCTGACCCGAAACGGTCGAGGTACGACACGAACGCTCCCGTTTGGTCAGCGAACTTGAAAGGCGTGACCCCGCTGACGAACGACGGGAAAACGTCTCCAAGACGATGCCTCTGCGTACGTGCGGATCCTTCGGTGGGGCTCGTGGGAGATTTATTGCGGCCCGAAGACCTTTACGTTTGTCAGCCGCGGCCTGTAATCTAACCGTCCTTCGATTTAAATTCACTCTGATCCTCCATGGCCGAGGCACTTGATCAGAGCACAGAAACGGTCCGGCCCCCCCGGCGATGCTCAGCGCTCTGTGGTCCCCTGCCTTCTGGAGAAAGGCGGTCAGCTCTGAGATGATGGTTTGACTGTGTGCAGAGCTCTGCTTCATGCCGTACTTTTGCCTTTGGTTGAGCTAGCAGATGTTCTTCTCCAGAGCGAGGTGCTAAAAGAAGTGGTTTAGGACAGACAAAGCGGTTTGGCTACAGGCGCAGGATCGTGGGAGCACCGTTCATCCCATACCGTCCTGCTCCCTGCGGGACATCACGCGGGTATCCGCCAGTCGACTTGAGCCCGGTAGCAACGGACGGGTTACGGCCACAGTTACGGAGCTGATAGGAGGTGAGGAGAGACGTGGCGTCACAGCCGAGAGGGAGCCCTTTCCGCCACATCGGAACGAAAACGGAGGAGCCGTGACCTTTCGATGTTGGACTCCTCCTGAGAGGGAGCGCGAGCTTTCGCTGACGTTTAGGGGGGTGACCGTCACGTGAGTGACCCCCTCTGCACTCTTCACGAAAAGTACGTCCCGCCGCGCATCTCAGGCGGGCCTGTGGTAAGATCAGCAAAAACGGTCAGATGAGGAGGTGTCCTTCCGGTGGAAATATGCATTTCCTAGGGTGAAGGAGACGGTAGCGGTGACAGGTGAGGAGAGGCAGGATTCCTGCATGGGGAGAGTGAAAGGGAAAAGAGGAGGGTGGGGCGGCGGTGACGTCGGCGCTCGGCTGGAGAGATTACATGAGCTGAAAGCGAGGGATTATGGAGGAGGGGCGCAGATTGAGCTGCGGGAGAGAGGGGGACAGATCAGGACAAATCCGTGAACGGTGACTGCAGGGTGTTTCTGTCTGGTTCTGTGCGTCTCCTTCTCGGAACTTGTGACCACAGCCAGTCCCTAATAGCCCCAAACAGCCGCTGACTCTGTTTATCCACAATGGAGAAACGTGTGGCAGAGTGAAGAAAACACTCCCCCCACCACCTCCACCGTTATGGATAACAAGTAGCAGAGTTCACTCATGGTCCTGTAGTCCACACGCATACTGCATGGTCCCAGGAGTGTGAAAGCACCTCTTTTAGTGTGTGTGTGTGTGTGTGTGTGTGTGTTTAAACTGCCGATTGTCTGGTCAGCCCAGAGCATTTGGAAGAGAAAAGGTCATCAGTTGGCGTGATCATTGGTTTGAAACCACAGGACAGCTTTCAGGAGAAAAGCCGTGGAAGAAGGAGTGAGTGTGAGGGAGAGAGCAAAGGCTTTTGGTTTTCGAGAGACAGGAAGCGGGGGTTAAAAGACAGGGGGGGGGGGGCAGAGAGAGAGAGAGAGAGAGAGAGAGAGAGAGAGTGAGTTTATCACCAGGATGTAGACAGTGCCGTACGGTCAGTGCCATCACATAGCAGACACACCTCAGGTGAAGAAAGGAAATCATGCACATCCTCCAGCCTCACTGCATCAACAGGTTAGGCTTTCTGCTCGCTCTGTGTGTGTGTGGTGTGTGTGGTGTGTGTGCACACAGTCGGGTGGGCTTTGCACTTTTCCGCTATGGGCTGCGTGTTTGTTCCAGTGTAAAGTCAGCGTAATTGTCCCAAAGTGTCGTGTGACGGAACCATCCTGATCATCGCAGATGTGCATCAAGTGATGTTTTGTAGTTTCTTACTTGCTGCCCCCCCCCCCCATTAAATTAAATACAACCGATGAGCAGCGTTTGTCAAAGTATCGCTGATAGACTGAATTCCTGCCGAGTGTCTGAAGTTTTGGTTGATGTTTGATGTGATTTTTTTTTTTGTTGTTTTTTTTAACGCCGTTTTTAACAAGCACGCTTTTCAGCGTTTACGTCCGTCGCCCCCCGCGAGGGACGTTCCGTCGACGCCTCGCGCCGCCCGGGTCCCGCCGCCTCCTTCCTTCAGCCGCGGGTTTCACCGGGGGGACGGGACCCGAGCCGGATCGGCAGCGCGGCGGAATAATTCCCGTCGCAGGAGAAGCCTCAGCATTTTTTACCTTCCGACACAAGTTGTGATGCGCGGCGCTGAGGCCGGGGGGGGTCGGGGAGATAAGCCGTTTAATCTGTTTCACATTGACCGTCACACCAGTTGCGCCTCCATTAGAATTATTTTGGTGTTGATTGGCCGGGCCGGATCAAAACGCCGCCTCTGGACAAGGTTATTAATAGCTCTCCTCAGGTGACCTCGCCCCGGTCCCCCTCCCGGCTTCGGGGGCAGGTTCCCAGCGATTATATATCCCGCAATTTCCGGGAGAGAGAGCCAAAGCTCCGGCGTGTCCTGCATTAATGTCTGCACGCTTTCATTAAAATGGGGGAAAATTGAAAATGATGAAAAAAGAATCCCGGCGCATATTTAATTTGACTTCTCCTTCGGGGGGGCCGTTTGCTCGGGTGTTTTTTTTTTAAACGTTACTGTGATGTCCTTAATATTGTAAATATTTTTTCCTGGCTTAAGCGACCAGGTCTGGGGGGGGGGAGGGGGCGTATATAAATATATTTTATAACACAGAGTCTCACGGCACGTTCTTGGGGAATCGCTGCGGCTTCGACGTCGGAGAGAAAAATAGAATTAAGCGACGGGCAACCTGGGCCTCTGAAGTGACACGGAGTGTTTTATTAGCGTCAGTAATCTGTGTTAGATGGATAAAAATAAATCCGTTGTCATAGTTGCAGCCGATGGCAGAACACGGGCCTGCGGTGACTTGCGGCAAAATTAATTGAAATGAAAGTAGTAATAATTACGAGAAGTTTTTTCCTCCGCGTCGCAGTTTCCCAAACGTGGTTTTCCTGTCGGAGGCCGTGGACCTCGAGCAGGGCGATGTGGACTGTGTTAAATTAAGAATGCAGGATCCACACGTGTCCTTGTCACCTCCCCCCGCCCCCCCGCTTGTCATGACCCTGTCACTGTCCGGGGCTGACCCCTAGTGGCCCTGATACGTGGTGACGGCTACTGTAATGACAGTGTTTTTTTTTTTTTTTTGGAGTGGACACCTGTTGCTGTTTACCTGCCCGATGGCGTCACCTGCGACGGGCACCTTACACACACGCGGGGTTGGGGAACGGGCCGAATGGGTCGGAGCTTTTGCCCTCGGTAACTCCTCGAATAGAACGTGACACGTTCTGCGTCCCTTGTCTCTTACAGGTGGCTCGATGGTCCAAAGAGGAAGCGGAAGAACAGCCAATGTGGCGTGAAAAGCATGTCAGGTGAGCAGTCGCGCGGCGAACCGACGGACGCGCACGAGCCCCGTTGGGGACACTCTGGGGCTTTCGTAAACCTGCTGCAGTCACCACACGTGGTTTCTGCGGCTCCGCCCGCTTCTAGGAAGCTTTCGCCGTGTCCTGGAGAGGGCAGAGACGGGCCCTGTACACGGGGAACCGCAAAGTCCTGTTCAAGTTTTGAAGTGATCGGCACACAGGCTTTTTCCTTGTGCTCTGGTTTCCTCCCACAGCCCAAAGGCACATATTTCAGGTGAAGGACCAGATCTAAATCCCATCAGTGTGTGTGTGTGTTACACTGATCTGCCGGGTGGATGAGTGTACGATGGTAAGTCGCCCCGGTTAGCAGCATTTGCTCAATGCTAGCTGACGATCAGGATGCGTTCCTTTGGAGAAAAGGGTCCGCGGGGTGAATGTATGTGTTAAAGCGCAGTTTGAGCTCAGATGAGCAGTTTCAAAAGTAACTGGAAATCGGAGCTGCTCATTTAAAGGACACTTCGTGCCACAGTGATAAATTGTGTGGCTAATAATAACAGAGGCTGTAAAAAAGCTCCAGTCCTCCGTGGTTTCTGCATACCAGGTCCTCGTTGGTGCTGCTCAGCTTCGGAGCGGCATTAGCCGGACCTGCTGTGCGGGGGAGGGGGGGCAGCGCCGCGACTCGGCGGCGCCCTCTGCGCTCCGCTGTGCGGGACAAGCCGTGGGGAGGTGCGTAGGTCCTCAGAGCTGCGGAGCCGGGCGCCGTTCCGGCGACCCGTACGCCTGCGTCGGCTCCCTTGTGTTCGCGCCGCCGGTTCCTCGGCTCCTACAGCGGAGGGTCGTGTGTGTGAGCGGCGCTGCGTCTTCCCCATGGCCGTGTGTGTGTGTGTGTGTGGTCTTTATTGGGTGCAGGGGTGTGTGATCGCTCCTCTTTGTAACAGTGCAGCCCCTCTTCCTCCTCCTCCTTCTCACCTGCATCTCCTACTCCCACCATCCTTTGCCACCGTTCCCCTCGTGTGACTTTCTGCGTCCTCCCTCTTCCTCCATCTTGTCCTCTTCCTAATCCCTAGCGCTGAGCCTCTCTACTGCAGGGTACGTACCCAGCTATCTGGAGAAGGACGAGCCATGCGTCGTGTGTGGGGACAAGGCCACCGGGTACCACTACCGCTGCATCACGTGTGAGGGCTGCAAGGTGAGGCTCGGCGCACACGACACGCACACGCGGCGTTAATGCGGACCGGGACCCTTTAATGTCCCGCCGCGGGGCTCTGTACCAGCAAGCGCGTGTTTGTTCTGGCAAAGCATCAGTGGAGAGGTGGGCACGGTGCCATGCACACGCCGCACTGCGGGGGGGGGGGGGCTTGGTTTGTGCTCAACTGCGAGCTTTCTGTCATTGGCAGAGTGGCGTCACAGGTGCACCCCGTGGGGGGGGGGGCATACGAGTCTCGACACGTGTCGGTTTCGCTTGCCGTCGGTAGAAAAACCGTCAATCGGAGCCGCCTTCCTCGGATTCCCGGACGGTCTGCAGCACGACAGTCTCCGGAGCCTTCTTTGCTGTGACTGTCACCAGATGGCTGGTGCTGACACCAGTGACAGTTAGGGCTGGACAGACGTGGCCCCCGTGACGGCTTGACGTGGCGCCGCTCTGAGTCCTCCGTCCTGCGTCGAGGCCGCTTTGTTTCTCCTGGCCAGAACGAGGAAGTGCGATGGCGAACCGGGTCGCAGCCTCTCACAGTTCCCTGTTTGTCCGCACCCCTCCCCCCGCCCCCGTACCCCCACCGATTCAAGGGCTTCTTCCGCCGGACCATCCAGAAGAACCTTCACCCCTCGTACACGTGCAAGTACGATGGCTGCTGCGTCATCGACAAGATCACCCGCAACCAGTGCCAGCTGTGCCGCTTCCGGAAGTGTATCGCCGTCGGGATGGCCATGGACCGTGAGTTGGACAAATCGCCCGCCGCACCCAACACGCGTGTAACCGCCCATGCTACACGTGTGTAGAGGTACAAGTCAGTTAAGCTGTCTGTGTTCAGAGAACAGCAGGTGTGTAAAGTGTCATAATAAGAAGGGCATCAGATCTCAGAGTAACTGTGTGTGTGTGTGTGTGTGTGTGTGTGTGTGTGTGTGTGTGTGTGTTGGCGATTCTGTCTTTCACTTCCTAATGTGCAGATTTTCTCCAGGTGGGTTTCAGGTTGTTTGTTGTCAGGGTTTATTCTGTCTCACCAGCTGACGTCACGTAGACGTTCTTTGATTATGCGATAAGTTGCTTCACTCGCTGGTTCCTCTGACTTTTATCCAGGTGTCGTGTTCTGGCTTCTGCTTTGAATTCGATTTGGAAGCTACTCAGCGCCCGGTTTTCCTCTGGGCTCGATTTGGTCCTCGTGCCGCAAAACGGCAGCCTGAGTAGCGCAGTTTCCTTTACGCTGCTCGCTTTTCTGTGCTTCGGTTGACAGCGCCGTGTACAGGTTTCTTCTTGGGTCGTGAGCAGTTGTGTAAGAAATTTATCCTCAGACTTGAGCTCGGCGTCTCCGAGGAGACGTTTTGTCCTGCGTTTGTCTGCATCGCTTGGACGCCATTAAAAACCCTGCAGGACCCGGCAGCTTAAATCACTGAGGCCAACTTAATCGTGAAATGAGCCACACGAGCGGAAAACTTCTAGGCAGCGTCGTCCACGTTTGTCAGTGCGCCCGGCGGGGGGCGGAGTCGACATCGCCGGGTTCGAGTCCCACACCCGCTGCTGTGACGCCTTCGATCGAGGTCCTCGGTTATAACAGGGCGAAACTCTGTGAGGAGCCTTGGGCGGCGCTGTCATCTCGGTGGAGGCGGGAGTTCGGGTCAGAGAGACGGGTCCGTCGCCAGCTTGTTCTTCACACGGTGGTCTAGATAGTAGTTGGTCTGTAATTTGTCTTTAGTTGAAAGCATTTGGTCGATTGGACATTTTATCTTATTCCTGGCTCTGCTCGCCACGTCTCCGTGGCCGTTCTGTGGCCCTCGGATCGGCGGCCCGCCTGCTGGCGGAACCAGGGTGTGGGACTTGCTACTGGTACGTTCCTTATCCTAAGAGTTATTTGTTTTAAAAAAATAAATAAATAAACAACACGGGGGATGTAATGAAATATATGAGGACTACTGTGCACCTCAAGTCTTTCCTCTTGAAGGTGCGTGAACCTCCTAACTCTTTCTATACCCTACAAAGTAGATATTATAATATCAAGACAGAATATTAAATCTTAACTTGGGCTCAGCTGTTGAAAGGTGAACTCTTGAGTTGTGGTCCAGCGGGGGGGGGGGTTTAACCCGGTCCTTGTGCTGCGACCTTCGCTCGTGTTGAATAAAAACTAGTTGTAGTAAAAGTGTAGAAGAGGGTTATGAAACTTCTCTCTCAGATGAGTGTGTTTTGTTCCACTGGAGAAGTGAGAACAATAATTGCTTTGTGAAGCTTTTCTGCGGTTTATCGCTGCTGCCTTTGGGAGGAGAGGTGCAGGGTGGTATCTGCAGAACGTTCTGGCAACGCTGTTGCTCACCACGCGCGTGATGATGTGACGTGTGGATTAGGGGTGAAATTCCACAGGGGGACTTAATGGACTGTTAATCTTTCTGTTCGGCGTCTTTTTCTCCCTTTACTCCTCTTATGTGCTTCCTTGAGGTTCTTGAGATTGTCAAGTCGGGCGACGTTTGGATTTTCAGGATTCGTCCTCCCGCCCGCCGTAGATGATATAAACCTGTAACCATGTCTGCGCTCAATAGGGACAGCAGGTGGCACAGCGGTTAGAACATAACGCCTCAGCGGTCGGTGGTTCGTTCGGAAGCCGCCGATTTTCACGTTTCTCACAACGGCGGACGTTTCCGTGTTTTTCTCCGTCGTTTTTGTTCTCAGTCGTGCTGGATGACAACAAGCGAGTGGCCAAGCGGCGCCTTATTGAGGAAAACCGGGAGCGGCGGAGGAAGGAGGAGATGGTGAAGACCCTGCAGACCCGACCGGAGCCCACCCACGCCGAGTGGGAGCTTATCCGCATGGTGACGGAGGCCCACCGCCACACCAACGCCCAGGGCTCCCACTGGAAGCAGAAGCGAAAGTTCTTGGTAGGTTGGAGGCATCCAGAAATCTGTCCAGCATCACAGTGAGTGTATTTATGGCTTTGTCCTTCTGTCCTTCACTCGAAAGGGGTTAAGAAACCGTTACGAAAGACTGAACTCAATTCACGGCCGTGTGATGAAATATAACCGCTGCTTCCCGAACGATGACCTCTCATCTCTTCGAACGGCCCATCCTGGATAAAAAGCCACCTTAGACCCGCCCTTTTTATCAGCGTACTTCTAAACTGGAACCTTTTTCCAATAAAAGTATTAATCTGAGCTGCTTGTTAAGTTCAGAGTAGGTGGCAAAGCCTCAGGAAGCTGCTTCCTTTGGGAAGAAGGAAAACCCCCAGCTCCCATGGGCTTCTCCACGCGCCTTTGGGGAACGTGCCTGCTGTGCTGGAGGCGTTTCCGAAACGCGGCCCTTGGGTGCGAAACGGCTCTTTCCTCTTTCCTACGGGGCCGAGGAGGAGCGAAGAGCCGTTTGTTTTTCTCCGGCGTCGTTCCGATCGGGACCTAAATTCTGCCCGAGTTTGGCTCTGCGGTGGAGCCCCTGAACGCGTCTCTTAATTCCCCTGCCGTGTCCTCTCTGCAGCCTGAGGACATCGGGCAGTCCCCCGTGGCACCCACCTCAGACGGGGACAAAGTAGACCTGGAGGCCTTCAGCGAGTTCACCAAGATCATCACTCCCGCCATCACCCGAGTGGTAGACTTTGCCAAAAAACTGCCCATGTTCTCTGAGGTGGGTCTCCGAAACGAGTCTGTGGCCTGTGGCCGTCCCGTTGCGGTGCGCGCTGTCGACGTGACGCTCCTGACGTTCGCAGCTGCCTTGTGAGGACCAGATCATCTTGCTGAAGGGATGCTGCATGGAGATCATGTCCTTGCGCGCCGCCGTGCGCTACGACCCCGAGAGCGAGACGCTAACCCTGAGCGGGGAGATGGCGGTGAAGCGGGAGCAGCTGAAGAACGGCGGTCTCGGCGTGGTCTCCGACGCCATCTTCGACCTGGGCAAGAGCCTGGCGCAGTTCAACCTGGACGACTCCGAGGTGGCGCTGCTCCAGGCCGTGCTCCTCATGAGCTCAGGTGAGCGGAGAAACGGGCGAGGGCAGCTAAAGGTCCGTCCTGGTTGCAGCTCCCGTCTTAGGCGGGTGTTTGCGACTCGTTCGACCCGGAAACCCGCAACCCAAACCGCTGTAGTCGTTTCGTACAGAACGCGGCCGTTTGGGGTCTTGATTTGCACAAATTGCCTTGTTTAGACGTAAATGGCCCAGATCATGATTTATTTGAAAGGAGGCAGCTTTGGCAACCCGACACCATCCTTATCTGGACCAGTTTAAGCTGGCAGGAAGTGCGGTGAAAATGGCTAGTTAGATATTGCGCCGCACGGGGGAAATAAAGCAGCTCTTTAGTTGTAGTGTTTTTTGACTGTTTATCCAAACACGCCAAACGGTTTCGCCGATTCGCGCAGCTTGACGTCTGACTGGAGAAGCTGCTCCAGGGCACCTTTCTCAAGGACTTGAACCAGCATTGTTCAGGTGACGTTTCCGTGTCCTTAACTGCCACACTTGCCACGTGCTGCACAGCTTCGCACAGAAACGTCGCTGCAAATACAGCAGATGACAGTATTGCACAAGTTGCTTGACCCTGAAAAAAAAGCGAAGGTCATGCAGAAACTTCATCGGACGTGCGCGCAGGTGAGGTTACCTCACCTCCTTGACGTCGCTGTGCCGTCTGCACCTCCGATTAACCCGGTGGATAAATGTTTTTTTTAACCCAGCCTGAAAATACGCAAAACACCGTACAGGAGGCGGTTTGTTAATAATGTGGATGTTTCCATAAATCGGGGAACATCCAAAAAGTCAGCGAGTCTCTCAGGAAGCGAAACATCGGGTCACTCGACACGAAATGCCGAGCAAAGTCGAATTTCCGCCCGATTAACTTAGCATCTTTCTTGGCCTGCGGTCTCCGCGTCTCGAGACTTTGCGGCTTTTAATAAACTACCAAAATCTGACCTGATGTCCCACGCGAGCCTGAGATGTTACAGCAGGTCAGACTTGCAGCCGTCGTGTCGCCACAGCGAGGATCTCCCGTGACTCCGGGACAGGGTCGGGAGAGCGAGCGGTGCGTGAAAATCACCCTGAGTTCCTCTCTCCTTCAGACCGTTCGGGCCTCACCTCGGTGGAGAAGATCGAGAAGTGCCAGGAGACGTACCTGCTTGCGTTTGAACACTACATTAATTACCGCAAGCACAACATTCCACACTTCTGGCCAAAGCTGTTGATGAAGGTGACGGACCTCCGCATGATCGGCGCCTGCCACGCCAGCCGTTTCCTCCACATGAAGGTGGAGTGTCCCACCGAACTCTTCCCTCCACTCTTCCTGGAGGTCTTCGAGGACCAGGAGGTGTGAAACCTGGCTGGAGACCAGAAAGGGACACGGAGGAGATCCTCTTGGAGCTTCAGACAGCAACGATACCAGCAGAAACGTAAAGGCTTCACCTTTGTTTGGGCTTCTTTTCTCGCCGCTGCTTTTCAAGGGTGGCCCTTCTGTCTCCGAATTCAGGTACCCAACCGTAGCACAGGCAGCCGACAGCGACGCGCGGCTCACCTTTCACACACGCGCGCGCACGCGGGCTGTGCAGCTCTGCCAGGCGCAGTATTCCAAACCGGTCCAGCTTCATCCCGGGAGCGCTCGTTCCGGGAAGCACGCAGGCAAAACACACACGACGTCACGCGCAGTTTTGCGAAGAGCTGTTCGGAAGCACGGAGAAGAACTTTTGTTCCTCCCAGGACATCCGCCTGCCTATTTGCTTTTCACCGGTTATAACCTGGGGTTTCTTCGTCCGGCTCCCGAGTGAGCAGCAGTGCTTTTCCCGGCGTTATCGTAGGGAAGCTTCGCCGTCGTCTTCCCGCATGGTCCCGGAATGACGCCCGCAACCCCGGTCCCTCCGCGCTTACGTTTGCTGCGTCGGTTCACGCCGTCATGTCTGGTGGGGTTTTTTTTTTTTTGTCGTTCTCAACCGGGTGGCTGTGTGGCCGTAACTGTGGGGTCGTCGTCCGACCCTCGACTCTCAGACCACATCCACACCATGCAAACCTCTAGGAATCAAACCTGCATTTACTGTACAGGCCGATCTCCTGGGGCCGTGGCCTACTGGCTCGAAGCCCGGAGCAGATCCTCCTCAAGGCAGGTTCCGCAAGCGCTCCGACTCGCTCGGGGCCAGCGCCGCGGGGGCCGCTGCCCCCCGGCGAGGGCCCCGGCAGCTGAGGTTCGAGCCCTGCCTCTGTACTGAAAGGTTCTACCTCAGGGCAGCTGCTCACAAACCGCATTTACATATTCACTAACACACAGTCGTACACTCAGCTCTTTCAGTCCCGGCACAAAGTTCTCGTCTTTGTCGAACCTCCAGTTTACACACACTCTGGTTTGAAAACCACTGAAACACGAGGGGCCACCATTTACTTTTCTGATCATTTGGGGTTTTAGGGTCCTGCGTCGAGCTGTTGAACCNGCCTTGAAGCGGCCGCTGTCAAAAACAAGCCAGCGTGTGTTTGTCTCTGTCGAGAAGTGGCCGGGGTTTACTGTAGCGCCCCCCCCCCCCCCCCCCCCCCCCCCGTTTTCAGGCACGTGACCTTAAGTGTAGGTCGAGTTAGTCGGCATTTCGCTTCCCTCGGACTGTATGACCTCGGACCACCATGCTGAAACCCTAAGAAAACGGCACGCTCGTGGGAGGAGAAGTCTGGGTGTCGCCGCAGATGCCGGTCGCTCACCTGAGAAGTGGTCCGGCGACACGGTGTTTTTCCCGCCGCGACTCCGGTAGGCTCAGTGGGACCCACGGACCCACCTCGACATCGCAGACCCGAGCGTCGCCTTCAGAAACGTCGCACATAACCAAGCCATCGATAGCACTTATCTGAGGCTCCTGCCGTTTTTTTAACGCCGGATTCTTAGGAGGACCTTTTTCCAAAGAAGGAATAAGAAAGTGCCCCATTTGTCCGCTGGCGCTATGGAAAAAAAAAATAGAAATTGTGGTTTGTTTGGCCAAATTTAATTTGGTTGAGGCAAGTAAAATTACGGGGGGGCAGGAACGTCGGACGAGGGTCGGGAAAGCAGACGGTGGCAGCAGAAGCGCGCGAATGTCAAAGACATCCGACCGGGTCGAGTCCCTGCTGGTGACCATCTGAAAGCACTTCTGCCGTTCCTCCCGCAGCCTCTCCTCCAAGGAAGGGGGGGGGCAGAACACGGAAAAGGTGTGTTCTAAATCTCTGCGTGGTAAATGACAAATGTGAACCAACAGAGTAAAAACAATTCATTAGAAGAGTTTGACACTTGCAGTTCGGTGCTGCTTTTCCTAAGAAAAAAAAAAAAAACAACAAAAAAAACAAAACAAAAAGGATTGAAAACCCTTTTACGCAAATTTTTTTAAATTATTCTAAAACTTAAGAACAGTGCTCTGCACTTGGAGACTGAGCTGTTTTTTTTTTCGTTTCTCTCCCGTGTTCTTTCTGTGTTGATCTTTACATCTTGTCTGCTCTGTGTTTGTTAACACAGGAAACCGTCGTCACTTTTGGTCAAGCGTGCAGCGTAACTTAGACTCGAACGTGACTGTTTACCTCACCCCTCGCTTTGTATCGATACGCTAGCTGTCTTTGTGTCCTCCTCTTTATGCCAGAAGGAATTTACAACCTTGGTAAAGAGACATACAACCTCATGGAAGAACTGACTCTGCAAAAAAAAAAAAAAAAAAAANTTTAAAAAAAAAAAAAAAAAAAATAAAAAAAAAAAAAAAAAAAAAAAAAAAAAAAAAAAAAAAAAAAAAAAAAAAAAAAAAAGCTAAAACAAGTACTGAAACACAGTCTGTTTATACCTCACACAACACATAGCTCAAAAACGCTCGAGAAGAGTTTCGCAGGAGTTACAGAGAAGCAGCCTCTTCGGATCTGGAGGCTCGTGCTTTTACAACGTCGGCGGTGTGTCCTCGCCTGACCTGAACTGACCCCATGCTGCTCGGTCGCCTCCCAGCGCGGGATTGCGGGAACACGGCGGCGGACGGTGCCGTTATGCATCTCGCCGAGGAGCTCCTGACCACTGGGGTGCAGTGCAGCAGGAGCCCCGAAGAGGTTTTTTTTTTCCCCTCACTGTAACGGTCCGGTCTTGAATGTACACGAGAGGACTGGGTTGCAGAAAGAGCCCAGAAGCCAAAGGTCCCTTTTGGGTGACGTGACCAGGCAGTACAGAGCATCAGATCAGCAGTACACACAAAATATTCAGTATTGCCCATCTGCCAGATACCACCCTTTTTTTGTTTTATCTCATTTATGTGTTTTTGTGTTTTCGTTTTGGCCATAAATAAGGATGTAAAGGCTGATACCTGAAATAAAATTCAACAGTATATTTACGCCGAGGCCTTTCGTGCTGCTTGGGACATTTGCTGCTGACGGGGGTGTTTGTGTGTGTGTGTGTGTGTGTGTGTGTGTGTGTGTGTGTGTGTGTGTGTGTGTGTGTGTTTGTTGTCTGAGTGACCCCCCCAGAGAGCAGATGCAGGCCCCAGCTTGCCGGCTCCTTCCGTCACGGCCCCGGGAATGTTTAGAAGAGAAGGGGTTCCCGGAATGCGCCCTGCGACGGGCAGGACCGGGGGTTCATGGATAATCCGGATTTCTAGTGGTTTCTCTCGAACTTTCCAGGCCTGCAATGCTGACTGGACTGTTTGGACAGGTGTGTTGAGGCCACTTTGATGCAACATGGGGTACAGAGGTGGGTTACACACTGGGCGCAGTGCTGGTCCACCACAGGATACACACACTAGTCTGGTTGTGAGGGAAAAAAGTTGTTTTTCTGCTGCCGATCAGCTCACAATGAAACCTTAGTTACTCATGAGGAGTAAACGTGTTGTGACGGTTGTGGACGGCTGGTTCGGTTGACAGAGAGGCGGGGAAACCGTTCAACCAGTACGGTCGCCTTAACATCAGGTGTCATTCTTAACCCACCACTGACGACCCTTACAGGTGTGTCAGGTACAGTCTGTGCTGAAGCTGCAGCGGCGGAGCTCCCGTGTGACCGCAGGTGTGGGAACATATCCAGATGAGCCCTGCAAGGCCTAAAGTCACCAAGCTGAATGATCTTTGTGTTTATTAGCTTGTCCTTTGTTTGCACGCAAAACGGACAGATCGATTCTGTACCTGCGACACCTGTACTTCAGATCAGCGCTTTACAGATTCTGACAGAAGCCGACACGCGCGCGCGCGCGCGCACACACACACACACACACACACACACACACACACACACACACACACACACACACGTGTTGTAACTATTGGGTGCTGAGAAACATCCTGCCAGTGCTGCCATCACAGCCACTAGTATTTCTGCCAAAGTACGAGGCCAAAAGTTCAGTGGGTATCTCACAGGGCTTGGAGACCAATGTGGTGGTTTTTATCTTTAGTTTTCCTTATCGTATGTTTCAGAAAGTGTAAATTTTGCCTTTTGATTGTGTTTTGGAACACTGTCCGGATGAGGTCTGCTGCACGAATGCAAACGTACGGCGCACAGATGACGGAGAAGCTTGTCCCAGCTCTCCTGGTCAGGTTTCATCCGCATTACTGAATCATCTGCACGAATAATAGTCCTTTGTAGAAAATGATTCTTTGGGGATGGAAATGTTCACAACTGCTCTCAGTTACACTGAGTCATACCCCTGTCTGGTCATAACAAGTCAACCCCCCCCCCGCCTGCGCACACACACACTGTAGATAAAAATATGCCAGTGTTGAAATCCTGGACCCCCAGCGGGTGAAGGAGCCGTTCCTTTGACAGCTCGCACTGCCCTGTCGGTGGCTGTTAGAGGAGTTCTTCAGCAGCAAAACCGTCTCACCCCCCCACCCCCCCAGGTGATTTCAGAATAAATCACTCACCGGGTAATGCGGTCTGACGTTCCATCTCACACCATCGTTTCCCAGTTTTGGGAAACTCCTCAGAGAACCAAAGCAGGTCCTTGTAGGTCTTCTGTGAGCCACTTGTCTCCTCAGCCACCATCCTGGAACGAAGGTAGGTCTGTGGTGGGTTGCAGATTCTACTGTCCAGTTAACAAAATCAGGGTGAGGAACGAATTTCCCTCCATTTGTATAATAAATACAAATTTTGGAATAAGATGCTTCTGCAGCAGCTCCTCTCTTCTTTTCCTTTTTGCTGCTTTGTTGCGGTTCTTGGAAGCGTCAGTGGTGGGAAATGACAGAAGCATTATGACGCTCTTCTGTTCGTCTCCCAACACCCTGCTTGTAGATACTCAACTTTCACTGTCCTCCTCACCCTTACTGTGCATTTCCAGCTTCCTTCTGACATTTACTTGTGCACAGAACCCAACTGCACCTGAAGTCAGGTAGCAAGAGACACACTTTTCATAAGAAATGAAAACTGTCTTCTAGGAGGACCTGAAAAGGAGTCTAAGGTGAGCATGTGTGGGCAGCGAGAGCCGTATTTTGGTTTGTTCAGTTTGTATCCACAGTCCAGATGTTGCTGTTGTGTACAGATCGCTGCTACTGGGATTTTGTTTGCATTTGTCCTTGGAAAAATGGACCAAACTATTTTTTGTTTAACCTTAGCTCATCTCGAGGAGAACGTTTTGCACAAATACAAGGAGAAATATTCTAAATAAACCCCGGGCTGGAAGGGCTGGAGATACCAGAGGAACATCACCACCCAAAAAAAAAAAGCACTAAAAACAAACCTTTTGGGTCAGAGGTTGTATGGTATGAAAATTGGTTTCATGTTTTTTGTCTGTCTTCCAACATGTGGTACAGATAATCTCTGCACACTCACCCAAGACGTAAACATCTTAGATCATTCGGATCGAGTTTTAAGTTGAGTCCTTGGGGTTCATTCAGGGTTGTGTCATAACAAATCTCATCAATTTGCATCCATGTTGAGCTCTGCGGTTCACTAACATTTCCTTTGTATGTCTAACCCCCCCCATGCATTGTCGAAGATGTTGTTGTCGTTTAAGACGCGTTACGAAAACATTCAGGCGCTGCGCACGAGCACATTATACGTCTAAGCATAACTGCAGTCCACGTAGTTGATTAGAGATGAAACCATCTGCCAGACAAACAAAAGTAAAAAAAAATGTGTTGTTAGTCACTATCTATCTATCTATCTATCTATCTATCCATCCATCCCTGCCTGCTCTCCTGGGTCCATCCATCGTGGTGGATGCCGGTGATGCGCTACGGGCCTGTCTGCGGGGGGTCAGTTTTGCATGTTGGAATTGAGATACAGACACCAGCAGATGTGATCATCCACACTTATTGTACGCGACCTGCAGAACTTGTTTACTCCTTTAGCTGGAAAAACCCTGATCAATCAAACCAAGACCCCCCCCCCAGAAATTTTCACAAACCACTTTGACCAGGTTGTGCCACGCGGAGGGACTTGCGAAAGGTCTGTGGGGAACACGGGGCTCCACGGTGGGAGGCTGAGGAGCATTTTTTTCTGTCCCCTCCTGGCAGCACCGCTTCTGTTCAGTGTTTGATGTCAGTGTACAGTACTGTGCAAAAGTCTTAGGCCTGCAACTTCAACATCTGTTGAGAAGTACAGGTAGATTCTTATGTACAATCAGGGAGGTTTCTGGTTAGTTCCAAATTCATTGTGCAGCCTGAGAATGACCTCAAACACCTAATCTCAGTCACACACAACTATCTTGAGCAAAAAGAAGGAATCCTGCAACAGATGGTCTGGTCCCCACAGAGCCCTCATCTCAACATGATCCAGTCAGTCTGGGAGGACATGCAGAGACAGCCAAAGTGTGCAGAAGAACTGTGGCCAGTTTGGAAGAACCTACCAACCTCTACCTTAAACTGCATGCAAGTTTGCATAAGAGAATCGATGCTGTTTTAAAGGCAAAGGGTGGTCCCACCAAGTATTAATCTGAGGTTTTTTTGTCTGCTGCACTTTTTAGAAGGTTTATTGATTAATAAGTATTCATGGCATTATTTTTGGAACCATCCTCGCTTTACAGCGTTTTTCCCACAGGTGCCTAAGACTTTTGCACAGTCCTGTAGGTATTTTGGTAACAGTTGAATGAATGTAAATGTGCTGATTTAAATAATAATGTTCTGAATCATTCAAACCGTCACTTGACTCCACAAATCGCTGAAGGAACACGTGGAAAAAGCTGAGAAAAAGATGGCTGACCTGCTAAAAATAACCCTCTGCACAGGTCCTTCGCTCAGCCTGAATTATTTAGCTGGAAGACGCCTGTTTTAGGCGCTCTTTTCTGCCGCAGCTAACAGGGCTTCTGAGGAGCCACGCAGGTGGTCTGTACCTACATGTCGGTCCTGCTGTATGTGTGACGAGAAAAAGCACCAGTGCCGAAGGGCTCAGAAACGGGATGAACTCTGTATATAAATTATTTTCGGGATACAATGTGGAAACACCCCCTCGCGCACGGTCACACGCAGGGGGCACCTCTGAGTAACCGTTTAACCTGACGCACGTCCCTGGCGCGTCAAATAAAGCCGGACCCCCCGCGGGGACTCCCAGACAAACTGAGCTGGATTCGAACCCGTCCCAACAGTGTGGAGTCCCGCCGTTTTTTTTTTTTGTTTTATTAACTACAGTATTCAATTCCGAATTAAAAGCAAGTGATCGCGCGTGTAAAATGTTTCATCTTCATCCAAATTGCGACAAGACAGAAGCGCGGATAAAAAAGATTCTTTGGACGGGTGAAAAACGAGAGAAAAACCTCCACAATTTATCGCCTAAACTGAAGTGCGCTGGTGTTTAAAGACGGAGAGAATCAGATGTTAAAATATTGTTCACGAGACCCCATTAAACCACGAGAGGAACAAACATCTGTTGAAGCTCCGTCATTTGACGGCCATGAGCTGCCGAGCGCAGTGAGAACATCCCCGGTGAAGCTGCTGGAAACAGGAGAAAAACGCCCGTTTCTAATTTCTAAACCAGTTTATCAATTTCTCACTTTTACCAGTAAGTCACTCGCTGGAGGGGACAGTATTCACACACGCATCTTTGGACTGTGGGGGGGGTGCGTGGCAGACGTCACACCACCTGCGCCAGATTCGAATCCACAGCCGAGGGGCTACAACGGAACAGCGCTGCTCCGACGCTGAACTGCAGTCGGTGGAAGTTCAATAATACAGAAACACCTTCATTTATTTGCACACCAGCTCGTGCGAAAATGTCCGAACAATTTGCACCACTTTTTACCTTCAGATTCGTGTTAAGCTCGAGCTGCAGCAAAACTACACCGAGACCGAGAACAAAAACTCGCAAATAAATAATGATCTCCAACATGTCTGTATTTCTCAAAACGCGCTTGTACCACGAGGGACTTTGGCGGGAGAAATGAGTTTACGCACAAATCCGCGGTTCAGAAGTCGTGTCTTCGTGGGGGGGATATTATTCCTCCGCGCTGAAAACGGCGTGAAACAGACACACATGTCCACGTTCCAGCGTGTGAGGAAACACAACACTGGCACCGGAAGCCAGACCACGTGACTCCTGCACGCGCGGCGTGCGTCCAAACTCGCGGGACCGGGAGACGTGTGTGTGTGTGTGTGTGTGTGTGTGGATTCTGACACGTGCGACTATCCACTGTACATGTTCAGGCTTCACACGTGTACAGGCGCGCGGGGCGACGCCGCAGCCTATCAGAGCCACGCATGCAGAAACGTGTTATATAACCAGTCCAGTCCCTCCCTCCGCCGTGTCCTCAGTTGCTCCCTTCGGGGTTAGGTGAGGACAGCAGAGGGAAACAGGGAGCCCTCAGCTCGGCCACATCTTCAAACCTTCTAATCAAAACACACACGGAACACTGTGTGGCTCCAGTGGGGAAATAGAAGCAGTGGTGGGGCTGGTAAAGGAGGGGATTATGAGAAATGCGCAGGGCTGGAGGACGTGAGGGAGAAATGGGAAGTGTTTACCTTCAGAGGGGCTTCCAAAAGGAGAAGAAATAGGAAACTGGGTGCACGCAGCGGCAGCACAGGAACACGCCGGACGGGATAAACAGGGTCTTAGTGTGGGCGAGGGAGGAGCAGGAGGGACGCCTGTAGACCAGGAGCTGAGGTGTCCTTCTGGAGGAAGAAACCTGCGAGCAAGTGAACATGGTGAGCCAAGGTGTTCAGGTGCAGAGGATCATCACGCACTTTGATACAACAGAGTAAATTGTACACCGCTTCTTGAAAAGCGATTTAATACTATAATATCAAAGCAGTAAAAAAGGGAAGATTCTCTTGTTGCTGCTCGACTGAAGTTTATACTCTGCTGCTTCACTCTTTTTAACAACAGATTATGGTTATGTTCACATATCTTTGTAAAGCTCCTCTTCAGGAGCTCCCAATACATAGAAATAAACTAAGAAAATGGATAAATAAAAACCTGTGCAAATCATCTTCACACCTCACAGTAGTTCAGGTTATACATTAAAATGTTACGATCCGCATACCAACCAGTGCAGCTCGATCATCTCGGTCAAGAATGGAGGTGAAGGTATAAAGAGAAGCTATAAACGATTATGGTATAAACAGAATATATAAATGGTTAAGGTATAAACAGTTATGGTGTAAATGGTTACGGTATAAACAAAGTATAAACGGTTAAGGTGTAAACAGCAGGGCATGGGAGGTCATTTTAAACAAGACATTTTAGACTTCAGAAACTAAACCATATATTTAATCTATGGAAAAAAACTGTCATTTTAAAATTTAGAAAATTCGCAAAAACAGGGGTTTCTAAAAAATTCTAATTGCTGAAAGCAGGAGCTCAGTCCACCTGAACCCCTCATTTCCCCAAAACTGAACGTGAGGTGGGCGTTAAGATATTTATAGTTGTGTTGTTCATTTTTAGTTTTTGTTTTTCATTCGTACTTTTATTTGAATGCAGTTTTCCGCAACATAAAATTCATAAAAATACTTGGAATGAAAAAGGAAAAGATTCTGAAATCTGAGTTGCCCGTGTCACTGGTTTTGGTATGAACAGCTAATAATTGGTACCATCATAGAAACAGCTGAAAACAGTTCTGAAATTGTAAGTGTTTAAAATAACAAGAATTGAAGAAAAATAACAAAAATTGAAGAAAAATGAAAAATTACAAACTTTGTAATTCAACAAGTTCCCAAATTCAGGTCAGCTTTGCTATTTGTGGGCGGTGAGGGGTCACACAAATCAGAAAACAGAAAAATTAAAATAGTCATTGACTTCTGTATAAACTCCTCTTTTCTACTGAACTGAAAAGCTCTGCACCGTAGTACCACCTGCTGGAAAAATAGTCATACATTAAAACAGAAAAGTGAAAAAGTTAAGAAAAAAGAGGATTGAAAAAATAATTACTGCTGCTTATTTTTTGAAATCAAACTGAAAATATGTAGTTGATATACCAGTAAAGTGGACAGTGAATCCAGAGACTTCTAGATCAAAGCCAGGGTTTCAAGACCTGGAAAAGTCAACATGATGTAGGAATGATGGAATCAGTCTTGTCTTTATTAAAGTGAACATTTGAGCAGTTGGGTCAGTACTTTGGGTGTGTTTCAGGTCAGGCAGAAGTCAGTCGCGTCCATACCTGTTCGCGGTTTTCCTGGAGACTTTTGGGAAGTGTTCCACAGCAGGTGGGCCAGTGGCGCAATGGATACCGCGCCTGACTACGGATCAGGAGATTCCAGGTTCGACTCCTGGCTGGCTCGTGGCTTTTAACAAACCGCCCTGTTGCCCCCGCAGTCCAGCGCAGCAGTGGGTGTCAGTGTGGTGCAGCTTCTTCTGCTCTCCAGCTTCTCCACCAATGCCACGCGTGTGTGTTTGAGCTGCTGGTAGCATTTGCAACAGCTCCCATATGGTCTAGCGGCTAGGATTCCTGGTTTTCACCCAGGCGGCCCGGGTTCGACTCCCGGTGTGGGAAAAGCAGGTTTTATGAATCCAGAGACTTGTAGATCAAAGCCAGGGTTTCAACACCTGGAAAAGTCAACATGATGTAGGAATGATGGAATCAGTCTTACTGTTATTAAAGTGAACATTTGAGCAGTTGGGTCAGTACTTTAGGGGTGTTCCAGGTCAGGCAAAGTCAGTCGTGTCCATACCTGTTCACGGTTTTCCTGGAGACTTTTGGGAAGTGCTCTTCAGCAGGTGGGCCAGTGGCGCAATGGATACCGCGCCTGACTACGGATCAGGAGATTCCAGGTTCGACTCCTGGCTGGCTCGTGGCTTTTAAAATAAACTTCTTTGTTTGTAATTTAAATGTAAACCGAAAATTCCCTTTGGAAAGAGAGTTTTCCACTGCGCCAAATACACAAGCGATTGAAAACGTTTCGTTCGCGCCCTGCGCGAGCCTCAGCGCGTCAGGACGTCTGCGCGAGCTCGCCGTTTCCCGCGCTGCTGTTGTCGGAAAATTTTGCCCGCCGGATCCATTTGGTTTGTCAGAGTTCTGCTGATGCAGCCGCTCTGTAAACAGGTTAGTGCCTCTTCTTTTTCCAGATATGTTTCTGTCGAACGCCGTTCCAGCGTTTTTCCCAGCCGCTGCCATTTGGAAATTGTCCGTCATTTCGCGTCACTTTGCTGTGTTTCTGTACGATAAACGCCGAGCTCCACACGCCCGTTCAATTTTTCCTTCCTTCGCTTTCTCCCCTTTTCCGCTTTTGTTGGCATTATTGTGCTCATTCTATTTTCAACTGTTACTTTCGGCTATTTGCTGGGTGAGAACGAGTGTATTTGGTTATAAATGTTCGGACGGGTTTAGAGCCGCAAAACCAGTTCCGTCTCTTACTGGAGGAACCGGAAGTGCCTCTTCTTCCCTGTTTAAATGTAGAACAAAAGGTTGCAGTGATTTTGAGTCTCGAATTATTTCTGTTACAGGTTAATCCGTTGGTATGTTATCTTACAAAAGGTTTTTTTTTTGCAAATGAATCTGTATGTGAAGCTTTGTGCAACTGACCTTGTTTGAATTATTTAAATTGTAGAAATGATAAAGAACAGCCATCTTCATCTCGGTGTTTGGCTGTGTGGCGTTAATCCTCATTTTGCAGAGATTTATGGTGTTTTGAAACTGCTGCTGTTCAAATCCCCCCCACCCACTTAGTTCCTACAACCAAACACACATCAGGCCAAACCTGGTCAGTATATTTACCCTTTACACTGTGCAGGTTAAGCTGAGACAACAGTTCTTCAACCTGCTGTGTAAAATCTGGGTTTTAAACAGCTTTTATTGACTTTTTATGATGGGATGCTAAATTGCAGATGGGTTGCAAGGACGTCTCCGCCACAGTAAAGTTCCGGAAAATAACCAGAACAAAGTGAAAGATGAATGTGAAAATCTATATAATGTATAGTTCCACTTATTTTTTACTACGTTTAAGTTCAAAGCTGTGAGTTTAGATCAACTTTTGCCTCCGTTTGCATGGATTCGTGATAGAATTTTTGGTTTTAACACACTGCATCTTAAAATGCAACATCTTGAATGCATGGCTACAGCTCAGGAATTTAGGTAAATTTTAAATGAAAATGAGGCGTCTCACTGCTCATTCTTTGCCAGTGCAGGAAACTTCCTTTTACTGATTGTAAAAACTTGAGGATTTAATACGATGATGAGTTATTATCGCAGTACAGGTTTTCTGTAAATATGGTGAGAGGTCAGCAAAAACAGGAACTGGAGGTCAGGTAGGATGTAATCGTGCTGTTCGTTCCTAAATTTAGCATTTTGTTCGGTTCCTCCAGAACTGGAAGGTGCTGAAGATCAGAGGAAGATGATCAGGGTTCAACTCCACCTTTTACAAGGTGAATCAAGCTTTCTTGTTCTACTCAACGTTTAAGTGGAAAACCAAAGAGGTCTTTACCAGGTGAGTAAGTAGCTCAGTGAGCAAAGAATTTAGTGGGGGGGGGATAACCTCAAACTCAATGGCTTGTGGTTCACCTGGGGCCAGGTGGTCACAGAGTGGGGAGGTAGAAGGATTTGACACTGTGGTGCAGTGGATGGGTGGGGAGAACCTTGGGGGAAGGAAGGGTGTGAGGAGGACATTTGGTTTTTTAATAATAAAAAATAAATAAACAATATATAGAAAATGTCATTCATACATACTTTTCCGTGCCTCTGCAGAGGAGGTTGCTTCCCATGTCAGTGTGACCCCAGCTGGGGCCCCCTTCTACAGATAGCCTTCGTGGGGGGGGGCTACACCCCTCTTTGTGGCTGAGAGCATCTCTCATTGAGGTCTGCTACCTGCCTAACCTTTTCTCAGCCACGCAAGGCTTTTGGTGGGAGTTGAGCAAACCTTCTTGACGTTGATACCCTTCTTCCTACTGCACCAGAATGACGTTGGGTTCAAAGCTTCCAGTTATGCTTTAGGTAGATTAAATGTTTGTCAGAAAAGTTGGCTTTTGGTGACACTGACCAGTAGTAAGATTTGAAACCCCTTTCTTGTATCTGTGGTCACACACCTTATCAGGTGAGCTACAGGGGCTGAAGGTGGTAGCTTTCTGAACAGGTTTCAAATCTTCACACTTTTAGGTCATAGGTATTACAATTAAACTACTTCTATGACAGCTGTTAGTGTGGCTTGAACGCCTAAGGGTTAGCACAACACGCCGAGATGTTTAATAGTTGAGCTACAGTCACAGGGGCGCAAGCACCTCAACCAACCTGAACAGGTTGTTCTTACAATGTATGTTTTTTTTTTAAATAAAGAAACCTAGTTGGTTTTTTCAAAGGGTTAGTAGAATTGAACCTACAGCCCTCAAGAGAGCACAGTGGCAGAGCTACACAACAGCTCACGTCTAGCTAGGTTCATCATGCGGGTTCTACGTTGAATGAACTAACTTGTAACTATACAAGCGAGACTTGAACTTAAAACTGTGAAGCCAACAGAGCACAACTTCAGCAGTGCTCCAAAAGATGAGCTGTTTAATCTTTTCGAACAATTACATCATACATATTGTGACGTGACAGCTTTTATCCTGCTGGAATTCATCCTAGAACCTTTGAAACATCAATGCAGGTTTTTACACAATTCTAGTGTTTTTTAGCTTGTACCTGTTGGTAAAACGTATTCCAAATGTAAAAGGCTCTGCTTTGCAGGGAAGGAAACTAAATAATGAAAAATAAATAGAATAAAGCCTTCAGTAGGTACAAGTCCTTATTGGGTCTTCCTGATGGGGCTGCAGAGCCTCACAGGGATGATTTTCAAATATTTATTGGTGTTTGTTGCTATGAAATTGTTACTAGAGAAACAGAAGGAACTTCACACCAGGACAAGAGGTCCTTTAATGCAGAACCACCCAAAACCATGATTATTAAACATGTATGTTTGTTTTATTATAAAGAGCAACATGTACAAAGTCTTCACCTTGATGGACGTGAACTTTGTTGTGAAATAATCGTAACAGAAGTTACAAGTTACATACAAGTCTTGCTGTGGCTTAAATAAGAACCTGCAAGGTCTTCAAAGAGCTTCGGGCGACTGTGGTGGCGGAGATATTACTTCTGTTTATCAAATTAAAACCACTGCAGAAGGAAACTCGTCGCCTGCTGGGGATCAAACACACAACCGACACCTCTAACAGGTGAGCTGTAACACACCTGTACAAAAGCGATTCTCCAGGTGATCCCACAGCAGAAATAATGCAGTCAAACCTTAAAAGCGGTCGAAACTTCTGTATATCAACCATCCAGTTGAGAAATGTGTGAATATATAACCGCGCGAAAATACGTACTGATTTCTTCTCTTGAAATGCAGTCGAAACATAAAATTGTATTTATTAGTCGCCGCTTCGACAAACATTTCGCGGCCGCCATGTTCTTTTCAAGCCGTCATCCCGCCCCCGAGTGACGTCGAACTTTGTAGCCCTTCGTCCAATCAGAGTACAAAACTGAGATGACGGACGTGTAACGTGACGACGTGTATTTAAAAATTAGAACACGCCATTGTCACGCGCCAACCAACGACCGCCCAGCACTTTCCACTTTGAAGGCAATTCGTGAAGTTGATTTAAATTTAAAGGAGCTTCGATAGAGTAAAATAATAAAAAATAAATGTATTTACTTTTCCAGGTCCCTGTAGCGCAGTTACAAGTGCGGCCCACTAACTGTCAAAATAACGCGCGTCTATGTTTTTAAAATGTTGGTTCAGCTTAATTGTTTCAGAAAAAAAATCTCAGTTTTTAAATGCTAAATATTTTGTCTCGATAAAACGTGGGTGACGTTGCTTCCTCACCGCTCCTGGGCTCTTCCAGAAAATAAACATTATTCCCATCCAGTGACGACCTACCCGATTTACGCTGTTCGTTTTCCGATACCAGACACACGCGACTGGCGCTGAGACCCCCTCGATCTGCTCCCGCGGTGAACGCAGGGCGCTGTTTAGCACGTGGAGCTCAAACGCAACAACTTGTGCAGCCGCCCACTACAGTTCATCGATGTTTCCTTCTGCAGTGGAACGTGCAGCCTTTTGGGTCCAAACGCTGTTTTAGCGGCCATTGGAAACTCAGAGGTCACCGAGCGGTTGTCGGTTTGTGGCCCGAACGCGGCCTTGAAGAAAATGCTGGAAAACGGGCGGATTTGGTGCGGAGGGTCTTCGCTTTTCTGCCCCCTTGCGGGCGTATCCGGTACTGCAGCAACTCCTTCCAACCACGAGGCGGCAGAAAACGGGCGGATTTCTCACTGAAGACGAGTTTTAAACCTGCAGTCGGCATCCGAGTAGCTCACGTTTGACCGTCTCCAACACCTCAATTCCAGCAGAACGAACGCGATTCAATGAAAAAATGTCCGCGTTGCTGTTTGTGAGCAGCACGTATCTTTACATTAATTCGTTATAGTAAAAAAAATCAATTTGCTGACACCTCGAGAATAAAAAAGCAGGATGAAATGTTTTGTGGTTGTGTCTGCTTTTCAAACAAGCTGCATGACCCCGTTTTCCACTTTGTGTACTTTTGTATAAACAATATACTTAGATTTACGATAAATGCATCTTGCGTGTCCTTCTGTCATTTGAGGTGAAGCCCCACACAGCACCACTGGAGAAAAGTTCCTCCACTTGAAGGTCTAATTGCTGAAGGCACTTTGAGGAGCCGCTCAGTAGCGGATCTACGCCAAGGCGGTGGTACAGAAGTTACGGGAACAGTGGTACTTCCAGAGCTTCAGACATGTTATTCAGGTGGAATATTAACACCTTCGATGGAAGATTCATCACCTGCTTGTTAACATGTAGATGTGACCTTTAATTTAGGCCACAAGAGTGAAACGCTGAAGTTCTCCAGCGACTCGGTACCTTATCGCCCCACGTGGTGACAGTGCAAGTCAGAGCAGGCAAATTGCCACAGTTTTCCTCAGGAAGAGCAAATTGCACTCAGTGGAGTTCCGGAAAGCTCTGCTCTGACCAGAGATGGGGTGCAGCGTGAAACTGCACTTGACACGACTGTTGGGTTTGATGCAGGAAAGAGGCAGACGCCCGGTTACTGGTGACAGTTTATTTGCAACACGCAGCGGGGCGGACAGCTCAGGCGATGCTGCCAGCGTTGGAGGCGATTCTGGGCCACAGATCGGCACACTCCTTGGCCACAGGGCCGGTGATGGCTGAGCCTGAGCAGGAAAGCGGAAAGTGATCAATTCAGTTCAGCATCCAGCTGCTGGGTCACCAACTGCAGCAGCTTCACTTACGTTCACGCTCATTCCGCCGACACTTGATCTTAAAGAAATTCCAAACTGTAACTTTTGTAGTGGAAAAAGAATCTCTCCTTTTAACCCTCTTTTTGAGCTTTAAACTTTACGATGCACCCAAAAGCTCGGTAAAGTATAACTTACTGAGTAGCGCTAAAGACCAGTGATGTGCGTTAATATTAATCGAGTGAATCCATCTCCAGATGAAAGGATTAATTAAAGATTAAAAAACAAAAGGGAGCTCTAGGTGGAAAGAGGCCAATTCGCAATACACACAGCTGCTGAAAGGTTGGACAAAGTGCATCCAGAAACAACAAAGGCAGCTTTTACAAATAAGTCAAACACTGCTGCTGACGTCTCTGAAGAGAAGTCTCAAAACTGCAAAACAAAGATATAATCTACTACCTACTCCTAAGTTCTAAAACAGGCTTCCCAGAATTTCACACAACCGCTGCTGCGGGAGCTTTCCTGTCAAGCTGTACAGCAGGGTATCTAAGTGACCACACCGGCAGTTGACGGCTCCCATCATGCATCACTCCCACTGCAGCGAATCCTCACCTTTCATCTCCCCTTTATTGTTCACTATGACTCCGGCGTTGTCCTCGAAGTAGAGAAACACGCCGTCTTTTCTCCGATACGACTTCCGCTGCCGAACCACCACTGCCGGATGCACTGAGATGGAGAAAAAGCACAAGGTTGAAATAAGTCTACGTCAGACTGGCACCCCCTGTAAACATCATTACGTCGCCCCCCCCATGTGCTGAGTGCTGTGGGGGAGACGTGAAAACATCACAGCAAGCGTGTAAATCAATTCAGACTTGTGACTGTTGCTAAAACTGAGCTGTGGAGCTGAAACGGACTCCTGGTCTGCAGGCTGCCTGCACCTTACATCAGATCACAGGAACGTCGAGCTGAAAACCCAAAGAACAGCTGAACACGTCATGGCGACAGAACTCACTAACGTGCACGCAGATTAATAGTCATTTTATGCCCTTGAACTTCATTTTTCAAACCAGCAAATTTGAAACAAATCCGAGAGCTGCAGTACGGCGCCAAAAAAATGTCAATACACACGAAGAAAGCTATTAAGGTGAGTGAAAGAGTGAGGATAGGAAGCAGGTGATATAAAACACAAACGGATGTCAAACGACGTGCGGCTGCTTTTCAACAAACACCGATGCTCCTCACCTTTCTTCCTGAGCTCAGGCTTGCCTTTCTTCACGGTGGCCATGACCATGTCCCCGACTCCAGCAGCAGGCAACCTGTTCAGGCGCCCCTTGATGCCCTTCACTGAGATGATGTACAAATTCTTTGCACCTTGAAGTATAAAAGCACACACACACTCAGCCCAGGAGGAACACGGCTTCCATCACCTTCTGCACCAAAAGGGCTGGATTTTAACGACGTTCTGAACTGCCGCCCCAAGGAGCTCATGCAGACAAACAACCTGATGTTGTCCAGGGATTCATTGCAAAATTTTCAACAGCAAAATTCTTTCATAGCACATAACTGTCCGTGTCCTGGGAATACAATCAAGTAGACAGGTTTGTTTTAAAGAATTGCCCTAATATGCATATAAATGCATGTTTTCCTCCCTCATTATTTGAAAGCCAATTCAAAACTTACTGTAAAGCAAAAAAAGGACAACCGAACGATACGGTTCATCAATTTAAAAAAAATAAAAATCAATGCTGTCAATTTAATGTGCATCTGAACACTTACTGGCAGCTTATCTCAGCAACACTTCAAACAAACATAAAAAAGGTGCCACAGTCACAATGCTGCAGCGCAGGAGACGACACCTCAAGCCACCGGTTTTGGGCAAGAAAACGGTGCCGTTTCTTGCGCGTATTACTGAAAACGTTCTGTTTTCGTAAACACGTCACCAGCTGCACTCTTTTCCAGGCTCACCTGTGTTGTCAGCGCAGTTTATAACAGCCCCCACCGGGAGACCCAGGGAGATGCGGAATTTCGCTCCGGAGGAGCCGCCACGTCCTGGAACAAGACGAGGGTCAGTCACGTAAAACAACTCAGAGCAGTAAGTCAGAGCAATTCCACAAGCTCCTCTACACGTGACACCACAGTAAATCACCGCAAACAGCTTTTTATAATAAACAGTTAATACCTGTTTAAATGTACTCGTGACAAACTTAGCTCTACACCCACATCTCTGGGCTCAGATGTGGCCGAGCATTTTGCTGGTGGGAGACGTCCTGCACGTTTCTGCCCACCGACCGATTTCACCGAATATTACAATAATAATCATTATTGCAAATTGAAATGTGTCCCCCCAACGCAGGGAGTGAACACTTTACTACTTCTCGTCTTCTAAGACCGCATCAGCGTGAACTTTGTGGATAAACGCGTTATGAAATAATATTTTAACCATAACTATGCTGTGGAGAAGTGCCAGAATTTATCAGTATGACTTCATTTTCCTCTGCGCCGTCGATCCTCAACTCCCTCATGTTGCCCCGGTTCAAAATCCCCGCAAAGCCAACATTCTGACATCACATGGCGCTATTTTTATGGAGTTTTGGCTCATTTCAAGGGAGATACATCCAAATGCACACAGAATATTTAAACGGCAACAGAATTAACTTCACTTTTTCCGCTCTACTGTTAACGTTTCAAACAAACATGGCGGCCGCGCGGCTCCACAAAACAGCTCAAAGTGATTAAAACCTACGACCAACGGAACAAATATATACACGTTTGGAGCCGGCATGAGTTCCAGATAAAGAAACGCGCAGAGAGATGTGTGGAAAAGCCCAAGAAGCGGTGGATGGATAGAGATTCTCACGCCGTCGCCCGCAGGATCGTACCTCTCTTAGACATTTTGGTTCGGCGTCGCGCGGAAAAGGAAGGAAAGAGCGTCGGGACGTCATGACGGACGCTTTAACGCGCCAATCCCACAATTCCTCGCGAGAGACCGCCCATTTTGTTTCAGCGAACACGTACTGGCGCGACTAGTTGCTGGCTGCGAAGGGTCATTTTCAGCATTTATATCCATTTCTTTTGACTCACATGTACTATTGTATTTTCTATATGCTCAAGTGTTTCATTAATACCACCCATGGACATTGTTCATATTAGCAGGCTGCTTTTAAGTAATAAAGCTGTGTTTTCAATACATTAATGTCTATGGTTTAAAAAAACGTGTACAAAACACACACAATAACACCGGCGGCAAGAAAGCATCAAAGAAATGAAAAGTGAGAATGAATAAAAGTGTTCATCACAAAAGTTCCAAAATCCCAGCAGAATCTTGGAGTTCAAACAAAGTTCAACCAAATGTAAGCAACACGAGCTTAAAAGGAAAAGACAAATCAGAACAAATACAGGTTTTCACTGAGTGAAGAGCTGGCTGCAGATGGAACTATTTTTCAGGGACAATTCCCAGCACTGAGCACTTAAACGTTATTGTTGTCTTTGAATAAAGCATTTATTAATAACTGACACCAGTTTCGATGTCTGATGTAATTAAAGATCCCGTTCAACCGCCGGAATGTTTGCGACTTGTAGCCAACGCTCGGCGCGCAGACGCGGACGCAAACCCGGCAGAAATAGGTTTACTGTGAACTCGGCCGGAAATGCGTCGATGCGCGTGACCTCCTGCCAGATACGGGCTCGTCGACTCAGTCAACCAAGAGGGTCACACACAATTGGGGGCGGGGACTTTCAACATTTGTTGCGCCATCTAGTGATGGGGGGTGAAAACAGCTGGGAGTCGCTGTCCTGATTCGCGACAGATTTATGAACAGCGTTATTTGAATTATAAGGTTGCGCGTTATATTCATATATCGCACAAGTTTGTTTTACACACGCTTTTTTCTTCCATCCACTCCATATTACTTTCCTGAAATCATTCGAATGGATTCTGGCTGTTAAACAAACCCGAGGATTTTGATTTGAAACGTCAAGTACCACGAGAAAACATTCTCAAAATATTTTTAAAAAATTATCCCCTGTCTTAAATTCGATAGGAGTATAATTTTTTTTCAAGTAAAACAACACCTGACTTTTATTCAGCCCAGTTTCCAAAACTTCCCTGTGATTTTATCTTGATGTTTAATGCCATTTAAATACAAGCAAACCAGCTAACGAAGGCGTATAAGTCAGATTCTATTCTGGTCTTAGTTAAAAATATACAACTATATGGCTTGTCTGCATTATCCCGACAACAGGGCCGGAAATAAGTTACATTACATACAATTTTCATTCATCAAGACTTAGACAACTATGAAAGATTTGTTAAAGAAAAAAAAACAAAAAATTGTTTCCACATCCTGTTAAATAGATTTATGACAAAACTGTGCAACACTTAAGTAACACTAAGCTGTATTTGGTGACACTTTGGGATCATCATGTTGTGTCCACTGTGCAAGAAAACCCAGGTAGGAATAAACGTTTTGAAAAGTTGTCTCTTCTGCCTTCATGTGTCTATTTTATATCAATTTCTGTGTCCGTTCATGACCTGCAGAGCGTTATCCCGCTAGGAGGGAACAAATACAGCATAATAAACCCATCAGTTATTGTTCGCATGTCAACAAGCGCAGCTTACCGTTTTAACTATAATGTGGAACTGGTTTCCATAGTAACCAATAAACACGCGACAAAAAACACACACACAAACACCAGTGACGTCACGAAGAACTCGCGATGTCAGTGGGACAACAATCGGGGACAGAACACTTGAACTCACTCCGAGTAGCATTTCCATTTGTACTGGACTGCAGTTTTGTGGTTGAGAAAACGGGTAAAAATGATGGTGTGTTGCACCGTGTTTTATTACTTGAGATCAATGATAGTGAGAGGAGAGGCTATGAAGGATGGAGAAGAGGGCAAGAAAGAGACAGTGGAGGAGGACATGAAGGAGGTGGTGGTGGAGATTGAGGAGACAGTGAAGAGGATGGTGGAGGAGATGGTTGAGGAAATGGAGGATTATGATGGAAGAGAAACAGTGAAAGACAGGCTGGAAGACAAAGAGACAGCAGAGGACAGAGAGCGGAAGGGAGAGGTGGTGGAACAGTGGGAGGAAGAGAAAAGGTTGCTGGAGGACAAGGAGGAAGAGAAACAAGCAGCAAGGGACAGGGAGGAGGATAAAGGGACAGAAGAAGGCAAAAAGGTGTTGGAGGACAAGGAAGAAGGAAAACAGGCAGTGGATCAAAAGGGGGGAGTGGAAAGGACAGTGGAGGACAGAGAAGACGACAAAGAAAAAGAGAAAAAGATAGAAGAGACCTGGGAGGAGGAGAAAGAGACAGGAGAACTAGGAGGAGAAGAAGGTGACAGTGCAGGAGTAGGAGGAGGAGAAAGAGACAGTGGAGGACTGGGAGGAGAAAAAGACAGTGAAGAACTGGGAGGAGGAGAAGGTGATGGTGGAGAACTGGAAGGAGGAGAAGCCGACGGTGGAGAACTGGGAGGAGGAGAAAGAGACGGTGGAGAACTGGGAGGAGGAGAAGGCGACGGTGGAGAACTGGAAGGAGGAGAAGGCGACAGTGGAGGTATGGGAGGAGAAAGAGACAGTGGAGAACTGGAAGGAGGAGAAGGTGACAATGGAGGTGTGGGAGGAGAAAGAGACAGTGGAGAACTGGGAGGAGGAGAAGGTGATGGTGGAGAACTGGAAGGAGGAGAAGGCGACAGTGGAGGTGTGGGAGGAGAAAGAGACAGTACAGAACTGGAAGGAGGAGAAGGCGACAGTAGAGGTGTGGGAGGAGAAAGAGACAGTGGAGAACTGGAAGGAGAAGGCGACGGTGGAGAACTGGAAGGAGAAGAAGGTGACGGTGGAGAACTGGAAGGAGGAGAAGGCGACAGTGGAGGTATGGGAGGAGAAAGAGACAGTGGAGAACTGGAAGGAGGAGAAGGTGACAATGGAGGTGTGGGAGGAGAAAGAGACAGTGGAGAACTGGGAGGAGGAGAAGGCGACGGTGGAGAACTGGAAGGAGGAGAAGGCGACAGTGGAGAACTGGGAGGAGGAGAAGGTGACGGTGGAGAACTGGAAGGAGGAGAAAGAGACAGTGGAGAACTGGGAGGAGGAGAAGGCGACGGTGGAGAACTGGAAGGAGGAGAAGGCGACAGTGGAGGTGTGGGAGGAGAAAGAGACAGTGGAGAACTGGAAGGAGGAGAAGGCGACAGTGGAGGTGTGGGAGGAGAAAGAGACAGTGGAGAACTGGAAGGAGGAGAAGGCGACAGTGGAGGTGTGGGAGGAGAAAGAGACAGTGGAGAACTGGAAGGAGGAGAAGGCGACAGTGGAGGTGTGGGAGGAGAAAGAGACAGTGGAGAACTGGAAGGAGGAGAAGGCGACAGTGGAGGTGTGGGAGGAGAAAGAGACAGTGGAGAACTGGAAGGAGGAGAAGGTGATGGTGGAGAACTGGAAGAAGGGGAAGGTGACGGTGGAGAACTGGGAGGAGGAGAAGGCGACGGTGGAGAACTGGAAGAAGGGGAAGGTGATGGTGGAGAACTGGAGAACTGGGAGGAGGAGAAGGTGATGATAGTGGAGGTGTGGGAGGAGAAGTTGACGGTGGAGAACTGGGAGGAGGAGGAGGCGACAGTGGAGGCGCAGGAGGAGAAAGAGACAGTGGAGGCGCAGGAGGAGAAAGAGACAGTGGAGAATTGGGAGGAGGAGGAGGCGATAGTGGAGGCGTGGGAGGAGAAAGAGACAGTGGAGAACTGGGAGGAGGAGAAGGTGATGGTGGAGAACCGGGAGGAGAAAGAGACAGTGGAGAACTGGGAGGAGGAGAAGGTGATGGTGGAGAACCGGGAGGAGAAAGAGACAGTGGAGAACTGGGAGGAGGAGGAGGTGATGGTGGAGGAGCGGGAGGAGAAAGAGACAGTGGAGAATTGGGAGGAGGAGGAGGTGATAGTGGAGGCACGGGAGGAGAAAGAGACAGTGGAGAATTGGGAGGAGGAGGAGGTGATAGTGGAGGCACGGGAGGAGAAAGAGACAGTGGAGAATTGGGAGGAGGAGGAGGCGATAGTGGAGGCACGGGAGGAGAAAGAGACGGTGGAGAACTGGGAGGAGGAGAAGGTGACAGAGGAGCAGTTGGAGTCGGACAAGGCAGCAGTGAAACAGGACGGGTGACGCTGATCAAAGAGGAAAGATAAAAACAGGTAAAAAGCATCAGGGACAGTCAGAAATGTGCCTTGTGACTAACAGGTATGTTTTGAAGTAAGTTTTACATATGATCAACAGTTTAATATTTCATAACATTAATGCTTATTGATATTACTGCCCCCCTCAGGCCAAGACGCCGAACTGCACAAAGGAGCGCAGAACAGCAGGCAGAGGAAACCAGGAAAAAAGGTGACGCAGCAGAAAAGAGGAGAAAGTGAAGTTATTGTGTAATAAATGTGTACAGTATTTATGTTTAATAAATGCCTACATTAATATTAACTTTATGCCTTCAATCTATCGCATGATTGACAGCATAAAGGTTTATCTGTTGTGCCAGGAAAATATTCATTAAAAAAAAAAAAATTAGTCTGGTTTAAGATGGTAAGAAAAAAGAAAAAAAAAAACACCAAAATTCAAAAAAACTACTGCCGTTTATATTCCTCTTCAGCGTCTGTTACTATTGTCACCTCATGGTTTATTGTTAGGCCCACAACTTATGGAGAAATGCAGACTGTGGTCAAAATCCTGAATTTTTATAAATAAAACATTGATAACTGAGCACCTAAAACAATCCACATTAATAATATCGAAACTTATCCAACCAATAAGCCTGAGTGTGCAGGCAGTGGAGGGAATATGAAACAAACCGTGTTAACACTTTTCATCCCTTTTAACCGCGACCCGAATAAAGTAGTTATTAATTACAAATATACATAATTATATAAACTTTTATGCTGACAAACAGGCACTGAGACTAACCATTTGTTCCTAAAGCACGTGCACCCGGCATCCTATTAACAAGACAGCAGCTTTAAACTGTTTTATCCAGAAACTGGGAGCTAAACAAACCACCCGGTAAACATTAGGACACATTTATTTGATGACAAATTCTTGTAACAAACACCCTTCAAGACTCCCAGCTTCCTTTTATATGGGACAGTGATTTTTTTTTTTTTTTGCAAAATCTTTAGTTTCCACTCAAATTTCCTTTTTGCGCATCTTAAATAGCTGCTGCTTGTATGATCGTATAATATCGTTCTATACCGGCAGCTGGGACGTTTTCCCTTCACCTGCAACGTATTTCTACACGACACAATATGAAACGTCACTAGATCCTCAAGTTTGGACAGACGTTTAAAAAGGTTTCATTAAGTCTCCATGTTTACTAGTCAGACTTTCAGATGTATCAGCTGCCACTTGGGACCAGACAGGAGAAAGGGCCCAGAGAAGCTGCTTTTTTTTTTTTTTTTTTTTTTTAAAAAAAAAAACACATAAACCGAGGTCCTAACAACATNAAGGGCCCCAAGAAGCCTTTTTTTTTTTTTTTTTTTTTTTTTAAAAAAAAAAACACATAAACCGAGGTCCTAACAACATAACCTGTGCACAGTGAGATTTAACCCCTTACACATGTTTGTTAAACACCCCCTAAACCACACAGTACATGGAACCCGAATTTGACCTTTGGTGGAAATTGTAATTTAAACAAGTCGTGTCACCTGGTGGTCATGTTTTTAAAACAACGCTACTTGTCGCACAAAAGAATGAAATGAAACCAAAAGTAACTCGGCATACTTTATTCTCCTGTTCTCTAAAGCGTAAAGCAACACAGGACAAACAGGTAGCAGTGAGGAATGGTCAAAATCCCCCCCAACCCTTTTCAGAACATCCCCCCCTCCTTTCCCCTTCTCCACAGGGAGTACAAAATAAATCAAAGTTTTGTATTCAAACAGAAAAGAGAAATCCTTGAGCAAACAACCAGATTGTAACAAGTTGGAGCGACCATGTTTCCGTGACATTGTACAGTAGAGATAGACAATCCTCGTCCGGGCAGCTAAGCATTCCATTCGATTTCCGGAGGTACCTTTCTATTCATTTTCACCAAGGACACAAAATGGATCATTAGAGAAACTTGGAAAAAAAGAAAAAAAGAAAAAAAAACAACTTCAAAATGTGCAGAAGCTGGAAGCACCACCTGCCTGGAGGGCCCCATCACTTGCTTCCTCCTACATCTCGGCCAAAACCGGTTTTCACCCAACCACAGGGGTGTGAGCCGCGCGGTTCGGAAAGGCACATGTTCCACTTGCTAACTGGACTGGGAGTGGGGACGAACACACCGGGACCGGCAACCTGTGAAGCAGCATAGCCCCCGCCTGGAACAAAAGATAACCTGAAGCGTACAGGAGGCAAACAGCTTTTCCCTTCAAGATCTTAAAACAGACCTTTTTTTTTTTCTTTTAAATGTCTATAAAATTTAGCTTCTGTGCCCCCCAAGTGTCTCCATAGGAAATTTACCGCAACTGATCCACAAACCAGCCTTACTTTCTTGTACAAAAGGTAACGGGAGAAACCAAAACGCGCACGTGATGTGGGGAGTCTCCTGCCCGGTGGTACAGAGGAGCAGGCCGACACTCCCGGTGCCTGGAGGGCTTACGTTCACAGCGCACCGCCGCGTTCGTGCCAAACACCACTTTGTGTTGCTCTGCTCAGTCAGCATACATGACAAATGAATCGAAATGTTCCCGAAAAAAAAAAACAAACAAACAAAACCTTGCATGAGTCTTCAGTCCCCAGTCGGAGGTGCCGTGTTGCTGGCCAGGCCCCGCTCTACTCTAACCCAGCGATTCTCGTGTGAATTTCTTAAAGTCCACCTCCCAAAAAAAGACCAAATGCAAACAATGCTAGGGGAATGTTTGATACAATTTTATTTTCTTATTTGCAGTGGAAAAATATAACCTCATACAAATGCCTCCATTTTTAAAGTCTAAACAAGCTTGGTAAGTAGACCTTTCCAGCTAAGTGCAGCAAGAAACCAACAAAATGGAAACATTTTAATGCGAGCAAAGGGCCCAAACTACCGAGACCGAGTTTCCTTCCTTCCGTTTGCGCTGGACTCTCAATTTGAAATTTCGTTGCGTCTTGGACAGACCGATTGACAAGAGGAGCCGATTTCGATTTTACGTCAATATAAATTCTTTGGCACGCCACCACATTTGGAACCGGATTACTGAGATAACCCAGAAAGCAAAGCGTTAACTCTCAAACCTGGGCTGTTTCACATTAGCTGCAAACATGTTCCGCACCTTTAAGTCCCTCTCCGCGATCAGAAATGTCAACTTTTGCTTTTATTTTCACAGTCTGGAATAGAGGCAAATAAAGGGTTGGCCAACGCTAAAAAGGAGAACCCCCCCCCCCCCCCCCCCCNTCAACTTTTGCTTTTATTTTCACAGTCTGGAATAGAGGCAAATAAAGGGTTGGCCAACGCTAAAAAGGAGAACCCCCCCCCCCCCCCGACGCCGTACAGTCGCAACGTGTTAGTAACTCTTAAAGGAAAAAAGGAAACCTCCCCGCTGTCGCGTCTGCGCTGCCGTGGTTCAGCATCGCCCCCCACCCCACCCCACCCCCCGATAGTTTCAGAACTGCATTCAGCATCTGCGTTGATTATTATTGTTGGGCAGTGAAGAAAGTCAGTGCCTCCCTCACTCACACTAACACGCTTAATTCCTATGAGACAGACCTGCCTCTGCAGGACCCCCCCATGCACAAACAGGTTAATGGCTTACAAAAGGCTAAAGGAAACAGGCCACCGCATCCAAAGGTTGTACGTTCTCGTTTTGCCCCAGTCTCCCCCTGTAAGCATTTGTTCAACTCCAGCAGCAACATCCGTTTTAATTACCCAATTAAGATTCATTCTTATAAATTCCCGATTCTCCACCTGAAGTCCATACCCAGTGCTCAGAAAACTTTCCACAGTACAGTGTCATGTCCTTTCACTTGGGGTGGGGGGGGCCTCTGCATTTGGCAGTTTTCTTCCTAGTTCCTTGTTTTTTTTTCCCCCCGTTGTTGACTAATATCAGTTTTGCGTATTCTTGAACTAGCCGGCTACAGCTGTCCAGTGTGATGTTCATGTCTTCATGTCAGATCAGTCCCAATGGTGGCCGGGTGGACGCTGTGGAGCTGCCGGCGACTGCTGGAATTGTACTCAGAAGGTGGTGTGATATCAAGCCTCACTCACTCACTCTCACATTTCAGACACTCATCTCAGCACTCCTCACTTCTGCTTTTAACCCAATAGCGCAAAAGACAGAAGAAATTCCAGTGGGGCGTTTTCTCAGTATGTTTTCCTGGTGATTTCTGAGAGGAGAGAAAGAAAAAAAAAAAAAAAAAAAAAAAAGCTTGCTTTGGTCCTTGCCAAAATACCCAAAAGTACAGATACTTGACAATAATACATTCTAAAACATAAAACCTAAAAAGGNAAAAAAAAAAAAAAAAAAAAACATTGTTACAAATTTATAAAACGGTGAGCAGGACCATTTCTGCATCACAGCTCAAACTGCAAAGGCCTCACACTTGGCATGACTTTCTTGGTCCTCTCATGACAAATATTTGCTCATTTTTAACATACAGTCTTCCCTCGATAATTGCGGGGATTAGGGACGCAAGACCCCCGCGAATGCAGAAAACCGCAAATAACTCTAGGCTCCCCTAACCCTTTACTGTATTTATAATAAATTTCTGCATGTATGTATGCTAGTAAACGATAAAATAGATTAATACATGTATTCCATGCGTTTATGACTTACTGTTTTAAAAAGTTGTCTTTACATACGTGCGATTTTTCGCAGTACGCCACAAATCTCCAAAAATGTCCTGTTTAATTATTGATGGAAATCGAGGGACGACCGTAGTTTTCTTCACTAGTCTACTTTATTTCAAAAAAGTATTGTGCTGCGAACACGACCTGTGTTTCCGCCCAACCGTCACGTGAGGGTCTCGGCTCTGAAAACAGTCGCCATGTGGGACCAGACTGATTCAGTTTGGACGTGGTTTTTTATAAGGTGAAGATTACCGGATGTTAACGCGATAGTCGGTCAGAAACAGGTATTGGAGTTTGTGCCGATAATATCAGAGTGTTTAAATTAATTGTGTGTTTTATTTATTAAAACACATTTCCAAGACTGACAGAATTTACCCAACTGGTACCAAGTTCTTGTTCTGTTAAAATGGACGTCTTGCATAAAAAGGCAGATGCCTTGAGAGCGACCACCACAAGAAGTCAAAAAGACTGCAGAAATACCTTCATCTCTTGTAACCGACAAGTCACGGGCTCCCCTCACGTACGATATCCACTTACCAAGCCTGGTTTTTCAGCTTGCGTAGCTCCTTGGTTGCCCATGTGGCCAGGGTCTTGGTTTTACTCGTCTTGGATCGCCGGCCTTCAGTCAGCAGCTCGTTGATGAGGGGCCTCATCTCTACCAGCTTCATGACATCTTTACCGAAGGCTGTGCAGAGGTCACTGCACGAGACAAGCAGACGCACGTTATGCGGCAGACAGCCGAAGGGGGAAGATTGTTCCCGGACTGCAACGCACTTTTACTGTAACCAGTGCGCAACAAGTCTATAAAAGAAATGCATGTAAAGTTATGAATTTATTGAAGCCCCTAAATTCTTTTCTCCATTTACACAAAAAATAACGTTTACTAGCATGTTAATTATTTTTAATTTCAATTTCTGAAGGTCAAAGTAATTTTTCAATATACAGTTGCACAGTTTTTTTTTTTTAAATAAACAAGTGGTACAAGATTAACCAAGCATTCTGCCGCACATACTGTGTTCCCCTAGAATTTTTGACAAGAAGTACGGACACAAAAGTGTTTTCTGATGCATTTTTGAATGTGAATTTGTGAATTTTGACTTGTGCTCCTATGGATGGATTTCAGCCAGAAAAATCTAAATTACTATTAACACTTTGAAGGATCTTACCCTATCAGGCCAGCGGCATTAGCTACCACACCATCAGAATGATCTTCGTCCTCAGCAATGTGATGGATGAAGGACAGAATGAAATCCACACGAGGCTGCACCAACATCACATCCGCTAGTAACAGGAGAAGCACGTCAAACTCTTCTTACATCTATTCCATCACATTAGCAAACTTATGCATATATGTACTCATTAACGCCTCAAATTAATTTGTAGATTTTAGAAACACCAAAGTAAAAATGAAAAATCACTGCTGGCAAGGACACTTACGGTGCACGTTTTCCTGGTCGCCTTTCAGCCCTTGGATAATCCCGGTATAGGCTTCCAGACAACCTTCTCGAAGTTCATTCAAGTAGTCCACCATGTCATAATCGCTCTAAGAGTAAAGTGTCGCAGTGAGGAACACAACACAACCAGGCCTTCACTAACCAACAACTCGGTCCTCTGATGACTAGAAACGATCAGTGGCAACACAGTTGCCCTTCAGTTCTCATTCCTGCCCACCTGAGCGCCTCCCTGTCTGGCACTAACCGTTGCCCGATTTGAACACCGAAAGGCCATACACTCCTGCATATGTAGAAAGAGACCATCTAGCTACTTTCATGCAGTGCAAGTTCTGTTCTAATGCGAGACTTAAAGGTCACAACAAAACTGGACAAAAAGACACAAAGGCCTGTATGTGCAATGAGTACATTGATGCCAGAGTAAACAAAAAAGAAAAACAAACAAATAAAATGGGCTAGTCGCACACTTTGAACTTGTTGAGCAACCAGCAGGGTAACACTTGTACACTGTTAAAGAGTTTGGGTAAGTTCAGAGAAGATGTACCTTATCCACTTGGGCCTGCGATGCTTGCTGGAGAGTGTCTAGCACAATGTCCAGGTATTTCTTGAACTCCCCGCCGATGGCCAATGCAATGTCCCCGAATGCAGAAAGAATCTGGGGCTTAACAGATCTGTGGACGTTCTCGTTCTGAACAGCAGAAAGAGAAGAGAGAAACTGATGTAGTACGCGGATGAGAACTGCTTTGAGTACAAGGTAACAGAGCACAGGGAATGATTAGACAAAGACTGACAACACAAATGTAAGTTGCAACACGGAAAACTGTTGGTAATGTGGAGAAAAACAGGTGCCAACAACAATACAAAGCAACGCATAAGAGGAAATATCACTATTAGTATGTGTATTTTGTACACAAGATATATACAGTCCTGCATAATGTAGTTTGTTTACATATAACACAACGACAGTTTCCTCCCCGGAACAGTGCTGTCATACCCCTAGATTCTCCAGCAGAAGTTGCATGATCTCGTCACAGTAAGGCAGGATATTGGACATGAGTGCTCTGCAGAGGTCGCAGACCAGGCCAACAGCAGCCAGGCACACCTTAAAAAAAAAAAAAAAATTATATACAAGCCACACAAAATCAAATCACTGATGCTTTTAAATGCACTTAAAAGACTCCAAAGCCCTGCTCCAGAAAGGCCAACATAACACAATCCAGCATAACTTACAGACAAAGGCAGAAAACTGCCCAAACTAAACGCATTAATGAAAACTCAACATGAGAGAACAACAAAGTTTGGGAGAGAAAAAAGTAAATAATACATGCAATAATATATTGACAGGATAGTGATATTCATTAAAATGGAAATTCAATCATTTAACTTTGGTGCATCAACATCTGAGCACAAACATTCCTCAATTAAATATACTTTCAGTGCAATAGCAAATACCAGGGCGGTGCTCGCAATATTAAATGCTTGCTGGGGGTTGAATGCATTTTTCGTTGTCAGAAACGGCAGGAAGCCCTACCTGGTATTCTGCGTAGTTTTTTAGTCCAATGCCCAAGAATGGCTTGAATGCATCCATGTATTTTAAGAAATCACTGCCCAAGACTGCAAAGAGGAGGGAATTCCAATTTATTCTTAGACAGTCACTGTCCATATGATAAGATACCTCCACGTGCCTCACTTTGACACTTAAAGCTTTTCTTGAGAAGAAGAATACATTTCTACAAATTCTTGCAACAGATCCATCAGATTTCTGTGTGCTACCAGACTGCTAAATGCGCTAGCTGTCAGCTGAGCGCTTGGTACAAGACATCTAGACTTGAGCATTAATGGAAGCAGAGCAACACAGAGACCAGATTGGGGTTGAAGCCAAAACAACTATTTACTGCACTAATGTGGATGGATTTATAAAATACATGCAGGCTACATTTTACCTTTTACAGCAAATAGATGGCAAAAAATGTACACAAAAGACAAAAACATAGCAGAAAGTTTCAGACGTTCAGCTTTATTACCTGTCTTTTTAATGAGTTTAAATACTAGCATGTTAGCACACTTATGCAAATGATTTATGGTACGATTACAAGGTTTCAACTAAAAACCAGGACTGGAATAATATTTTTCATCACAAACCTATGTTAGGAAACTGAGCATCAGAAAAATTGATAAGTTTGAAATGGGGGGAGGGGGCAAATCCTAACTGCTCAAATGATCTGGTAGGAATATAAACTCAAAATGTCTACATGCATTTATGTCGTTCCAAAATACAGTGAGAAACTTTCCAAAAAAATCATAATGATTCAGAAACATTTCAAAACATGTTCAGCTGTCAGCTAATTTCCACTGGAAGTTTTCTTGGGATGGAAAAATAAGCTGTCGAATTCGGCTGATCGTCCCATTTTAGGTTGTCATTACGCTGCCTCATTAACATCTTGAAAATCCACAGGGGTCAAGTATAACCATGGAATTGTATGTCGTATGTCATAATTCATCATGCTTCATTCGAAAACCTCGTGAACTCATCCCAAACGTCTTCATACAAGAACATGTACTACATACAATAATAAATCACACTGTATTCAAACTGTTAGATGAAATATTACACGGGGGGGGGGGGCTCTGAGGTACCACTCAATGACTGATCTTAAAAACACTGCATAATTCACCAAATTTGTCACTGGTATTACACGTATTGTCCAACAGTTTCCTTGTACGGCTCCTCAAAATTGTAAATGGTCAGTCTGAGTCGAGTGACCACACTGATGTCAGAATTGTTCTTCTACCCTTTACGAAACTTATTTAAACCATTAGTATACCTAATATTAGAATACCGATCTGAGCCTTTCCTGAGTTACCAGCCTCAATATTCCCCCAGATCTGCAAATGCTGGTCATGTACGTGTGTACGATACAATATAGGACAAGCGAGAGGCTTTTAGTTCTTAGGCATCAAAATTATGTAACAGCCAACCCAGGCATGCCAGAGACATCTGAGAATTTCAGTCAATTTTATGTCAGCTGCAGCTCAGTAAATATCCTCCTAATTCTCCCTGCAAACTCCACCAACGCTCAGCATGAGCTATGGCGTCTTTTCTGATTCACTAAGGCCCTGAAGAAAAATTTAAGTGACCGATGTACTGCACCATCATCTTTTTAAATAACAGCACATCTGCCAACACTTGAATTTAATGGCTGACTGGTACTTGCTTTATGGGACAGGAGGAGGAAAAGCTTCCCAAAGCTGTTAAACTGGTTTTCTGTTTAAAAGTAAAGGCTTCAGGAACCACAAAGCCACAAAAACAAATGCTTTGTAAATGAACTTGTATATTAATGAGTTCCTACAGGGCTTTACTTACTGGACCCTCAACTATAATAATTTTTAGGCACAAAAACAGCTATGCCTGCCTGCAAATGTTTCATCTGTAGTACAGTAACCAGTAAGGATCCCCTTACCTTCTACAAGGGTGCTGACTGCCATGAGAGCATCCTCCTGCACACCCCCTGAGCCGGCAGTGCTCTGGAACATGCGCAGCAGCGAAGCCATCACCACATCAGAGATCTGCAGCGCATCCTGGTGCTGTACCTTCCGCAGGACATTCTGCAGTGAAGCAGAAAAAGCCGTCAGACAGAGATATTCAGCAGGAAAACCTTTCCTCCCCTTCTGATCCCTATCCACTCTTCCCTTTGACACGGCACTGATGGTACATTTTACAGCTTTAAATGGGGTCACAAGTATTTCTCTTTGTTATCCAAGTACAATTCCCTAAAGTATTAAACAAAACATTAAATGTGGGCATTCTGCAGCACTAAATCAGTTCTGAGAACCTAGCAGAAATATTTCAGAACTCTAGAAGTATCTCACCTGAAGGGTGGCACACAGCAAGGACTGCAAGTCATTAAACTGGATTCTGTCAGAAGTGCTCTGGATATGAGACTGTGAAAAGAGCAGCGCATATGAATTATAATGCTTGGGGGGGGGAATAGGGCTCACCTTTGTTTATAGCTGAAAGCATCTCCAAAATAGCAACTAAGTCAAAATTTTACTGCTTGTTTTACTTATGTAATGTACTGTAAACTGCATTGAATATTGGCTGGTACCACTTATATTTCAATTTATTGGCAGCTGGAAAACCAAGACCCACCTCCATTTGAAGTACTTGCTGTAGCCGCTCCATTATTACAAGTGTGGTTTTCTGTACTGCAGGGTAGCAGTCCTTAGCACTGTTCTTCACTATCTCCATTAATGCTTCATAGGCAGCACTCCTCAGGTTGTTCTGGTGTCCGTCTGGCCTGTAAGGTCACAATAACTTAAACCACCCAATAACCAAACTCAGGAGCTGCAAGCACTACTGTAAGAAAGGCCTTTTTGCATATTCAAGGAACAAAATGGGGCAAAATAACTATGTACACTAAGAGGCAACCTGAGAACTTATGAATTCACGAAACAGAAAACATTCTGCAGGGTTAACTAAATGTCCAGGACCACAAGAAGAAAGCTACCAGGCCTTTATACCTGTCTGTTGTCTCCAGTAGTTTCTGGACAATGAGCTCAAAGGAAGAGGAGAGACAGTAAGTGCTGGGCTCTTCCTGGTCGTCAGCTGTGTCAGCAGCTTCATAAGCTGCTTCTGCGAGGCTAGAGAAGGCCTGCAACAGGAACAACCGAAGAGACAAACCGTGATGAGACACAGCAGAGAAAGTACAAGTGCATTTGGACTCGCGGCCATGCTGTTGCCTAAGCTGTTATCCCCCCTCCCGTGTAACAGTACCTGTGATAACTGACCCATTACAACCACGTCATAGGTCTCAGATAAATGTGGTTGAGCTGTGCATCAGCTATCAGCGTGGTGCATGACTCATCATTGACCAGACGGGTTGAATTCAACCTATCGACTAATGGGCAGTACAAGAAAACACTGACTGTAAGAAAACATTAAAACAGCACGGTGTGTAACGTGTAGGTGAATGTGAAAAGAGTGTGCTCACCCAACAGACATTGGAGGCCACGCGTGGTTCCGCCCCTAGGCCTTCAATCAAACACTGCAGCAGGGGTGCGAGATAAACCTCGTTGATGGCAGCTTCGGGGAGCAGCTCACAAATGCGACCCACGGTCCAGGCTGTGGTGTCCCTCACAACAACACTGGGATCCTTCATCAGTTCAATCAGCGTCGGCATGGCCTGGGAGTCACAAGCATACATCATGAGCAACTCCAATTCATTAATAATTTGTACTTTTATATTGGTAAAATGTAAAATTATTCGATACCATCACTGATATACAAGACCAAGAAAAAAAATTACATGGCGATATGTGTACTGCCACATATTCCTTAAACTCCACAACTCTGTCTTCAGTCCATCCTTCCATTTCCTTTGTTTATTCATCCCAAATATCTTTAAAAGCTGATGAAACAAAATCTAATTCTGCCCTCTGCTGTAGTGTAATGTTAAGTTTACTCATTTAGCCCCAATTGGACCTCCTTCACCGGAGTGACTTTGAACATTAAGCTGCTTACAGTGATCATCACAGAGCGAATACCCAACGAACATACAATTCACAAGTTAAGAATAATCCAAACTTATAACTGTACGGCTCGCCCACGGCTGATATAAAACCGTACATGACAGAAAACGAGGAAGGAAAGCTAGGAAGAAATTGTGATGCCGGAGAAGGAGAAAGTTAGACAATATTTTTTGCAAAGGATGTAATTGCTGTTTTAATAAAACCAAAATATTTGTGTTAGAAATGTTGCCGTAGAAATTAGTGAATAATTAGCGCTATTTAAAAATGGAAAAATGCAATAATACGGCTAAAAACCCTACGGTCGTTCCAAACACTTGAGCACCACCTACTGTCGATATGTCAAGAAAATAAAATGTAATAATAACAACTATAAACCTCAGGAAATTATGACAAAACATTCAATTGTCATTTCAACTGCTCATCATACAACTTACATTTTGCTGCCATTCTGCACTGGAGAAATGATTTTCCAGTAATGGAATGATGGAGCTTTGCTAACTGACAGCACATTATACACTTTTCATAATTACAACAGAAAAAAAAAAAAAACAATTTCAGTCACGCCACAGTCAACATAAGCATACAAATCTGCAAAGAATACGCACACAATGAAAATGAACCATGTCTTAGGTCTCAGATAAATGTGGTATAGTTGTGCATCACTCATCAGCGTGGTGCATGTTTCATCACGGACCAGACAGGCTTTCAGCAGGGGGCTTCTTTCCAACGTCACACATTGACTCCAATAATATGATTTCAGCCACAACCCTTGGTTGTATAACCAAGGATAGTCTGCGTGTGTGCCGCTTTAAATCAGCTTTACCTGGATGACAAGTGGTTTGAGTTGGTTCAGCTCAGGACCCTCCAGGATGGAGCCAAAGGCCATGACCGAAGCATCGCGATAGCGCCAGTCCGGATGCTTGATGTTCTCTTTGATGAAGGGCAGTACATGGGGAACGACGTCATCCTCGCAGCAAGTGGCCAGCAGCATTAGACACACACCTGCTGCTTTACAAGGGTTCCAGTCATCATCGTCGTCATTTTCATCCTGCAAGCGAAAAGGCGGAGAAAGATGTTTGTACGGGCAGAACGAAAGGCCTCCACCCTAACGTGCAACTGAAAGCGCACGTCTTTTTTCGGACCTCAAGGCACACAAGAGGGTAAAGAATCTGTAATACAACCAACAAAAATCATCCTATGACATATTTCATTTATAAACAGTCTGAAAAGGAAACAAATAATTAAATAAAACATCAAACATTTTCAGACATTTGGGGCCACTCAGCAGGACAGACAGTGCCCCTGTGCTACAGGGTCTGCACACACAGTCATGATCAATAGCACTCGTGCTAACCTGCTTGGTGAGCGTCTGAGTGAGAATCGGCACCAGGTACTGAAGGGCTCCTTTGGCGTAAAACTTGCTGGTATGCTCCGGGGGCCTGCCCTGCTCCGATGCCTGCGATACAACACCAGAAAGGGCATTCAGCATATCTGCAACGCGTTAAGTTGCGCTGTGCAGCGTAACGACTCTTCAGACTAATTTCAACAGCACCTTATGTCACTCTGAACACCATTAGAAAGGTACTGTTTTGAAGTGCTTGAGACATACATGAAGTAATAAGTACATCATTTACTGGCCTGTCATTTGGTTAGGATTCTTTCACAGCAAGGGCCGTACCTCAGACGCCTCAATTGCCAAGTCCATTTCTTCATCACACACGTTGGACCAGAACTCAATTCCTTGTAAGGCAACTTCATCAATGTCACTTTTCATTGCTTCTATCGTGATCTGAACAAAGTGAAATATTAATCAATATTAATGCTTGGATCAAAAAAGCATTATATGGGATGTTGGGTCTTTTTTTTTTTTTTTTTAAACCTCAGTACATAAAATGTACTGGGTGAGGTGCAACTCAGGGACTCACTGCAAACAGAGCAGGTCCCATGTAGGTCTCCATGTATTGGTAATACAGAGACATTATCTTCACCAGGTTCTGTAAGGCAGCTACTCGTACCTATGCCAAAGAGAAACACACACTGAGTCAATACAAGCTTAAGCAAACAATTTCTTGAATGAAACCAGCTTTGAAAAACACAAAGGGAAACATTAAACAGTTTGGTCAACTGTAGTCTCAGTAAGACTTTACCAACTTTTCATTAAATCGATTTCCATTCAGCAAACTATAAAAACGACACTTCCCGGACAAAATTAAATGCATTTAATTCAGTTTTTAAAAAAATAATGGAAAACTAATATTTATACTTACTCTGGTATCTGGACACTGCGTGGCTTCACAGACAACCTGCATGATAAAGTGTCTCTCCGTCTTGTTTTGGGGGGTTTCAGTAGGATAGGGTGAGAAGAAAGAAAAAGTTAGATGTCATAAACAAACTGTCATCATTAACATTTATAACCATATGTTGGGTCTCAGATAAATACTGTGGTTGAGCTGTACATCAGCCATCAGCGTGGTGCATGACTCATCACTGACCAACCAAATTCAGTAAACTGGCTCCTAATCCTACAAACGGTAGCGGTACATCCTTCAAAGATAAGTGGGGGAGGGGGGACGGGTTATTTCCTAAAACTTGCGCCCTGTGGAGAAAGGCAGCAAAGCAAATGTGAGCTGTGTTTACTTGTGTCCCTGGGTGCTGGTGATCAATTTGACAGCAAATGTTACAAATTCTTTTTATATGAACCAGTGAGGGACTTTTATTTTCAGTCATTTTAAATTTGCAATAATTTTAATGCAATTTAAAATGAGCCAAAACTAAAAATAATTTTATACCTATAAAGCTTTTTATTGCCTGTCTTGGGGGGAAATGGTCTTTGAAGTTGTACACAAGTTACAACAGTCCTGCTGCCAAAATTTTGTTCATAAATTGAAGAGTGTAAAACTCAAACTGAAAACAATTTGTCCAAAAGTCTAGGTCCTCCATGCATATATTATACGATTTGTGCACGAATCAAAAAGTAACTAAATTACAAAAGATTCCTTGGTTTCACTGAACACACCTCTTTATCAAAATTAGCTTTGGTGAACTCTAGAGAGTTGAGCAATGCGTTTGTGGCAGCCAGCTTGACGTTGTTGCTGGGTTCCTCTTTGCGCATTCCTTGGATGATGGCTGTCAAGATCTGGTTAGCATTATCCTGCAGCTGCTCTGGGTCCTGGAGAGAAATGCAAATTTAAACGATGGCTTTATACTTACTGGAACCAACAGCACATTCTTCCAGTTGCTACCCCTCCAGTTACAAGAAACGTCCTTTCCATTTCCTTCCACACCCTTACTAGTCACATCAAGACTACAGTTGCCACCATTGAGACCGGACAACCTTGCACTTACAATGTCCTGACAGATGTAGCCGATAGCCTCCAGGGTGGACTCCTTCATATGCTCTGTGCTGCTGGGGTCCGTAACATTCGCCACGAGCTGAGGGATGAGCTCGGGCCACTGGTTTACCGGGATCTCGGCACAGGCTATCCCAGCCACACACTGAGACGCTGAGCTGGGGCGGTACGTTTCTGTGCCCAGCGTTTGCAGAACCTGGAATTTAGTAACAAAGCAACAGAGATGTCTCAACATTAAAGGTACAGTTTAAAGGGCCTTTATAAGCCAATGGACAAATCACTACCTCATATGCTTAAAAGTCATGAGCCCCTGAAAGCAAGAAAAGCAATATTACCATGTACAAGCACATATAAACTACCACAGACAACAACACACAACAATTTTTCCTGTGTTGGAGGGGGTGGGGGGGACACCTGGAAAAGTAATTTTGTCATGCATCTCATTCAAAAATACCACCTTTGGTTTGATCAACACTATCTAGGTAGAACAAAATGTATCCTGTAAAGACTTTGAAACAAAAAACAGGCTGACAAGAGCATCTGATGACAGAAATCCGTGGAATTTCTTCTTTCAAACATTTCAGCATGCTCACATAGTTTTTTATCTCTCTTCTGGCATTGCAATCGATGGCCAGCCATCTTTGTTGGTACTGTGTCTTCACGTCCGGGTCCTTGGAGGTAAGGGAGTTCTTGACCTGGAGACCAGCAGCTACACGAGCCACCTGGCTGTTTCCGGGGTTGGCCAGAACCTTGGAAAGCTCCACGAGGAACGTGGGCTGTAAAGGAGAAGAGATAACCACAGATATTTTACGTACATTCTCAGACTTGCTTTAAGGAAATTAAGCACAATGAACTATTACAACATTTACACAATAATCAGGCTTTACAAATGGCTTTAAGAACGTGTGGCCGTGAAACAGTTTTAGGATCGGAACGGACCTAGGAGCTCAGCAGCAACATCTGTCATACTGTAGTAAAGTTGGTGCATTATCAATAGAGTAGAAAAAGTTATGATATCAAAACATTAGTTCTGCTCTCGAGAAGGTTAATACAGGTGGGAACGTGCAACGTATGCTTCCCTACTTGAGCTGGAATTTATTTTGCTGCAAAAGTGACTAACGGCACTTATTTTTAAACCTGTCATCACCCCTCTGATCGTCCTAGTTTCATTGTATTCTAGGTTCGGCTATTCATCAGTTTTGCCTGGAAGCAGAGGGACTTGATGCATGCTTCTGTGATGTGTGCCACAGCCAGCGCTACCTACTTTTCTCACCGTGAACCAGTTAGAACAACACGGCAGAGTTGAGTGCGCGTGGCCGGAACGGCGACACCCGTAACACAAGCAAACCGGACCAGGGCAACTTGCTCTTGCATAGCCAGACTCCATTTAGATTTTAAGTGAGTTTATTTTGTTACAAAATACTGTTGACGAATGTGAACTTGCAATGTAAACAACTAAGGACGCTTAAAAAGTAGTACGGCACAAATACAATAGCCCACACGATAATCAATGAATAAATGTATCCTGCTATAAATTTACAATAATGTGGGTCATCTAAGACTCAACTGCAAGTGTGAAGTTGAGCTAAGTGAAGTATACTTAAGATGTTTGTTCCATTTCATCATTATAAAGTCAGTAAAACAGCAGATTATAATTAGACATGAGGAGAAAGATTTGAAGGGATAACACGCAATTATTTGAAACATAGGTTTTTTTTTTTTTAGGATTGGATCAACTGTACTAAAACAGACCAACATTATAATCTGTTCAAGCACAGAAAATCTCAGGACACACTACGCAACAATTATTCACTTTAAACTTCTTCTCACCAGTACATCCAAGGAAAATCAAGTACTAAATCCTGTGGTAAATGTTACTGCACCCATAAACTTAAGTCTGAAGTATGGAGAAGACCATTGGTAAGAGTTTGTTATAGGAAAAAAATGCTTGATGCTTAAAGTTTGAGACCCAACTGCTTTTTGTTATGAATAAACCTTGCATATTTATGATTTATCTCTAGCATTAAAAAGCATCGACGCGTTAAATTGCATAATTCCGAAAAATTTTTTTATTTAACTCAAATATTTGGCATACAGGAATACTGCTGGTGCCATGTACTTAAAAAATTTATATATATACATGGGTTGATCGCAATTGTGCTCATTTGACACCTTGCTCACAGAGAATCCCAACCCAGCAATGAAACTTTTCACCCCCTAGTGTAAGCAGAGCTAATGAAAGTCAAGCTCAAAACGAAACTTAAGGGATGCCGGCTGTTTGAAACTTTCAAACTGCAGGTGCAAGACCCGCCCCTCCAATGCATTTGGTAACCATAAAATACCGGAAAAGCAAACTGCTTTTTATGGTGTGCAACAATATTGAAAATAAACAATTTAAGCTAATTACAAGTGAGCAAAAAAGCAGTGATTAAACTGAGTAAATTTGTTGCTAGGGGCTAAAGTTACTGAGGGTAACAGGTAAGGTCAAATACTAGCGCCAGCTAGATCCAAGATATATTCACCAAAAGAAGGCTTATTAATAATCATAAAACACTTGTTTTAAAATGATATAATTAGCATAAGGATACAATTTAAAACATACTCAACACCATCAAGGCATACTTGACAACTTGAAGCTTTATTCTTTCTGGCATAAATCTGATATTTACTTCCTTGACAATTGAACTGTGAACACATGCTAAGGAAAGTAGTTATGCATGTGGAGATCTCAAAGCTGGAACTCATCCTTCTTGATAGATGTAAACATTTACAATCAATTGAACCTCAACATTCTTTTTAACCTTTTAACTGTATTTTAGCTGAAAAGCACAACAATTTTTTTTAATATGAAGATTTTGTAACTTAATTTAGCATGATGACCACTGAATTTAAGTGTACACCTCTCAGTTTGATAATTTACTAAGGCAACAACAACAACAGCAATGTCTACATCAACCAAAAACTTTTCCCAGGTGATGGGAAAAGGTCAGAAAATGCAAATATAAATTTGCTCTGCACAGGATGTTCATTATAATAAAATGTTTGTGACCCTTAAGTATGCAAGCAAGTGAGGTTGCAAGGAAATTTAAAATTTTTAGAACTATACACATGAATTTATTGATTTTAGGTTAGGGTGTCCATCACTCAGGCTTGCTGGCGTGGCAAAGGTAACTAGGGGCATACTGATAAAAGTTTGCAAAATGTTTTACGTGACATTTCACCCAAATAACTAAACTTTCAAACACTCGAGGACAATCCACACAGTCTTGAACTTTAAACATTATGCTTAACAGCTAAGAAATTTCCATAGACATGACAGGAGCCTTTAAAAGCTTCCTTAAATAGAGCGTTAATCGTACTCGAGTCCCTAACATTGAGTAAATCACTGGACTGAATATTTTTCCAGAGGTGCAAACTCACAACTCACTTAAAACATTAAGGCCTCTGGATGCTGCATCACCAATTGCTCTATGCTACTGTACATCTGCCTGACCTGGACTCGCTTCAACATCAACACACCATCACATGCAATAACGCAGGTGGTAGTTACAAAGTTGTTATGACGCCATTTGATAACTTTCCTCATCCAATTCTCATTATTAAAATCTGTAGGAAACTGCACTTCATTCAAAGAAAAATCTGACAAAATTGCAAATGTATCACAAAGAAACTGCTGCAGCAAAACATCCGTCAGCCACAGGCCAGGGGTTGTGCACAGTACGTGTCATGGATTTGTTTAAACGGTTGCTTTTTAAAAAAAAAAAAAGAAAGAAAAAAAGAAGTCATTTACCATCATCTAAACCGGCTGCCGGAAACATCACTGTAAAAAGCCACACATTTGCCTTCTGACTGTGGTAAGGTGCACTGCAGTGTTCCTCATGGCCACTGTGCACAATCCCACTCTCCAACCAGTGATGTGAGAGAGAGATATAGATTATATATATATTTTGCATGAGGAATTCAAGACATTCATGCTTCCTACTGACCCCTGATATCTCCAATATCTACTGTTAAGGAAAGGCAGATGCTACTGGGATAAAGTCAAATATATCAAACAATGTAACAGATACTGCTAGTTTTGACTGGGCAGAAAATGCAATAGCAGCATGGCGCTGACAGAACGGTCGCTCGTGGGACGCGAACAGGCAGTGACGTCATCCGCCTGCATGAGTTTGCAAAGTGGGCAACAGAAAACCGTGCTTTGGGAAAGTAACTGCAGCTGCTCGTCCGGAGCCAGAGAAGAGGTCTTACATTTTAAACAGAGCAGCATTTAACGCTTCCACAGCGAACGGCCGCCCCCTGCACTCGCGCCTACAGACAAGTCCTAACCAGCGTGTGAAGTTCCATGCGTCGTACGGTAACCAAAACGCACCGGGCTCTCGCGCACATGTGACCAGCCGACGAGCCCGCCGATTGGCCGGGGTGCGTGTCAGTCAAAGCTAACGCCGGACGCTCGCGCGAGTCTCGCCGGCAATGGCGGTCTCGCCTCAATCTGGCAACCAAAGAAAACGCGCCATTTCTCCGCCTTCTTGTCGGACGAGCACCGCGGCGCAAGATGTGTGCAGGCATTTCGCAAAGGGGGGAGGGAAACGCAAAAATGACATTCGAGCACTTGTACAAGGAGAAACAAGAAGGCGAAAGGTGTACAAACCAAGTTTTCAATCGCTGCCTGCTCCAGAAACTTCTGCGCAGCCTCCAGTTCATTCCGATCTAAACAGAAACCAAGTGGGGAGGGAAATACGTTAGAGCAGAAAGAAATTGGCTGCTAATGTTACGTTTCCTTTATGTGGTCTTGGTCTCAGCGGCGGGTTCCAAGGGGGGACCTTGCTGGAGAGGGTCGCTAACACGCCCAGATTTTTTTGTTCATCCTGCCCGGGTCCTCCGGCCTACATCGTGTCCCCATGTGGCGGAACCCATTAAAACTGGCAGCGAGGCGCGATACGGACACAGAATGCGGGCTTTTGAGTGCTGCACAAAGGCGCCTGCAGCCGGAATGTCAGGCAGCGGCGCTACCCCCCAGTACAGCAGAAACCCGGCCTTCCAGCTCCTTCATTTGGTCTACAGTACATCAGTCCGCCGCCAAATGACACACATTCGCCCACTCGTGAAAAAAGTTTCATACGTAGATGACTGGGATGCATCTCGACAGGAAGAATATTTTAAAGTCGGGAGGATTTCGGGCACCTGGTTGAGGAAAAAGCCCGGCTCTCCCGGTAGCACGCTGGCTAGGCCGGCTGCACCACAGCAACCGCTAAAACACCCCATCAGCTGAAATAAGGCCCAGCCTCCGTAGAAAAACTATGACGAACGCAACAGTAACGCTACATTTGCTGTTAAGAAGTTGGCGAGATGAGTTAAGAGATTCTCCTGCAACCATTTTAACTGAAAAGAAAACGAAAACCGGGTACCGGAATTAGCAGGCCTCCCTCCCTTTCCCCTCCTCACACAACTACGAGAGGAGCACCGTTCCCCACCCCAGCAGTTCACACGGGCTACCTGAAATGTTTGTTTGTTTGTTTTTTTTTTTTTAAAAAAGACTACAAGTTGTGAGAAGAGGCTGCGTGGCCGCGCAGTCACCTGGGGAGACCGTTTTTTCCAGGATCGTGATGAGCTCCATTCTGGCCGTGCCTCTCTCTCGCTCGCTCGCTCGCTCTCGTGCCACAGAACGAGCCGGATTATATTTCTTCACTGTTCAAGTGTGGAGTCGGGGAGCGAAGAGAAGGCGCGCAGGGAGACTGATACAGCCGAGCGGAACACGTTCAGGTTCAATATTCCCCCGACTCGGCGACAGTGCTGTGGATACACCCGGCTTCTTCTCGTTTATTGTTATTATTGTTATTTTTCTTATTTACTGAACGTGAAATAAGTCTCTTTTTTTCCCCCGTCTCCGAGCAGCGCCGCTGCTCGCGCTCTCAGCCCTGCGTGTTGTCGGAAGGAGAAAAAAAAAGACCGCGTCACCGTCGCGCGGAAGGATATCCACATGCGACGCCGCGACTGGGCGGGCGCCCGCTTCCTCCCCCCTCTCTCTCTCGCGCGCGCGGCCGTCCGGCAGCCCCTCCCCCTCGCTGACGCCGTGCGCGCGCCACACCGGGACTTGGGGACCGCAGCCTCAGCCCACAGTTCAGAATTTACTTTCCAAAAGATGGCGCACTTCTCGGGTTAACTGTGCAACACAACATTTCAGAAACATTAGCAAAATATTAGTAAAGTACGTTTTTGTATTAAAGGGACCCCAGGGGTTTAGGCAAGTCTGATTTGCACCGTCTCTCCCCTCCAATATTTGCTTATATTTTTCACCCCCCCCCGCCGCCCACTTCACAAGTCTTTTCGTCCTTGAATCTTAAAGGCGACTTTACTGATACTTTGAATTTATTTCTGGCACCATATGCGACCGTACTGACTAACACAAGCATTTACATAAAACGTGCAGGAATGAAATGATGTAAAACCAGTTTATTATAAGGAATAGTGCGCGTCTGCTTTTCCCACAATAATATTATGTTTATCTAAATGATGCTGTTCTCCTAGCCGGTTGAAAGTTCTGCACTTGAATGCAAAGCTGCTAGCAGGTATTTTTCCATTTAGACAGCAGGGTAAGTTTTACTTTCGGTTCAGGGTAAATTCCTCTTCATGACGTGCTGCTTATCTGGGTTGTTTGCAGTCTTTGGTTTTGCTTTGGCCGTGTAGTTGTACATTTGACATTTGTCTCTTTTAAAAATGGGACTTGGTCAGTTGTTGGTGATCCCGAAGCTGTCTGTGGTGGGTGACTAGGTGACATTTCGTCATCCTGCAGGGGACTGGTGGGTCCAGTCTGGGTTGGGCTCTGAACCACCACAGCCCTGCACTGAATGGATGTTGGTTGAATTGGTTGTCTGGCTGGAGTTGCTGGACTGTTGGTTTCTGTTATCTTGAGGTTATTTGTTGTATTTACAGGCAGAGGGAACCAGTGAGACAGTCGTGGCTGTGCCCCCCCCCCCCCCCCCCCCC
>UFQX01000442.1:100412-117526 GCA_900497675.1 Arapaima gigas
CCCCCCCCCCCCCCCCCACAATGATGCTTCCTTCATTTCCTTGGCCTGAAATATGATCAGGGATTAAATAGGACACAAGTTATCTTAAGTATTCACAAAAACAACTTTAGGAAGCGCATGTCCACCCGTGTTTGACAGCATGCCCTGTATTTTTAAACCTATATAATTTATACATCATTTGTACATTAATAAATGGAATCCAAGCAGGTGGGCATTTTTTTTTAATCAACAAATTGGCTTTTAGGCCCTTTGTCAAGAACCTCTTATACATTGTAGGGTTGCAGTGGTCCAGAGGGTATCCAGAAGCATATAGATGGGGGCAGGGTTCTCCTCGGGAAAGACAGTCTCACAAACACACCCATTTACTCGCACATACAGATTCCGTGTTCGAATCAGAGTCCGCAGTTCACCTGAAAGTGGAGTAGTGAGTGGAAATACACAAAGTACCCACAGATGTGGACCCGGTACAAACCCGTACCGAAAAACCACAGCCGCGCTGTGCTACCCGCTCTGGCTTTCTGCTGTAAAGCACTTAAAAGACGCAATTTCGGAATGAAAGCCCTCGTTTGTTTTTATGACATCGATGAGTGACATTTGTTGAACAACCTGTATTTCCTTTTGCTTTTGTCGATTTTATCACCGGCAAATGGGCGGCATCTCATGTAAATGAAGAAAAATAGAGAGGGATGAGCGTCAGGGTGACATGTTGAGATTTCCGACAGCTTATTTGGACCTGGACAAAAAAATCATCATGTATTGTAGCTGATAAGGTTTGTATTTAGAAATTAAATGCTGGTTATTAGTGGCTTATGCCATTACTAAAGTGGCAGGCTAGGTGGAAAGCGCTGTTTCGAAGGTGGTAAACATGACACGATCTCCTGGAACTCACAGCCATTTTCACCGTAGAACATGAAACTATTGTTTTCTCACAGCACTGTGATCTGGATGTTCAATGTGACGCAGCAAGTGGCCATACAGGGAATTATGTAAATTTCAGACAGGTTCATCGAGAAACACTGGTGTTTGTCAGGACAGGCAGCATTCTAGCATTCCACATGTTTTTTGACTGACAAAACAACCGATAGTAACATCATTACAGTGGTCAGACCCCAATCTGAACACTTTATTCTCCACTGGCACTCATTTTAAAGGGCTGCTCTGTCAGACTTAAGCAGGGCTTTTATTCATCTTTGAAATACGCCAACAATTCTCGACAAAAAATGCACTGAGCTGCGGCTGATGCGGATGTTCTACGGTTGGGTACCACAGTCCATAATTTTGTGTCTCCTTTTATATGAAAACCAAGTTTGCAGCACAATAAACTCAGCTGACCACTGCATCTACGCATGTAGATGTGTGTGTCTGTGTGTGCGTATATATAAAAATATAGATGAGTTGTACAAAACCCTTTTTCATGCTGATGACAACATGGAATGTGAATAACCCTCCTAACTCACTGAGCAACTTTGCGTTTCTCAAACACGCAGCAAACCCAGGACGCATTCTTGAGGTACTGGTATTAAGAGCAGAAGCATCAAGGGTGCTTGGAACACAGCGCAGCCATTTACAACCTACAGCCTAAAAGGGAGAAAAAGAAAATTATTTGCGAGAAACCGGTGAGTGTTTAAATATTTTTATTTAATGTCTTTCTTAAACAGTACTGAAATCACGCGTGTCGTTTTTCTTGCTTAACCTGAACTTATATTCCACAGCTTTTTTTTTGAATTTCTAATGTTTGACCTCGGCCGGTTAACACGGACCTGTAATGTTTACCACTTTTTTAATAACGATAAAAAGTGTTACTTCATTAAAGTTTCTGTAGATTTTAGAATCAAAGATGATTAGAGAAATACGTACGTGAAAGGCTAAGCACATTTCGCACACTTTAGCACAAAACTTCAAACTGCTGATTCTGTCTTTAAAATACAGCATGTTTTAGTTAGATATTTAACATTAAATCTGGAAGGTTTTGTTGGGATATTTCAGCGAGACCTAAAAGGCGAAAATTGAGTAACATTAATACGTTATTTGTAACCCGGGCGAGAAAAGTAATATATAAAAATAAACTGAATTCCGCTGAGCTGATGTTGCCAGAATAAACAGCAAATGTAGCTCTCAGAACATTCTGGTACAGTGTGGATATAATTCTGATCGGTGAGCTCAGTGTACGTATGATCTTGGTTGATCGTGTCCTTCGTTTTCTGGATTTTTCTTCCATTTTGTTGCCTCGCAGCGCCTGGCCCGCGTGGAAATGAGTTTGAATCGACCTCAGTCTGCGTGACGTTCACATGTTCTCCGCGTGTTCGTGCATTTCCTCCCACAGCCCAAACACATACACATGCTTTTCAAATGAATCTGTCACTCAGTGTGTGTGTGTGTGTGTGTGTGTGTGTGTGTGTGTGTGTGCGTGCAGCTGCCCTGCGATGATCTGGCATCTCATCCGGGGTGTAGTTTTGTAGCTCTCAGGGATTCCAGGATAGACTCTGAACTGCTGTAACCCTGACCAGGATAAAGCGCTGGATGGATGGATGGATGGATGGATCATATGTAGGGTGTAAAAGTGCAGCGTGTTCACATTGCTGAAGATCGCATACCTCTCGCTTTCACGTCAAAAGGTGAAGCCGACAGAGCAAGATGGTCAAAGGTGAAACGGCTCGAACTGCTGTTATCTTCGGAAACCAGGCGTGTTGCCATTTTGAATGACGGCGTCTTATTAACAGTTTTTGCAGTAATGGAGCAGGCTGGAAAGGGGAGAGTTTTGGAATTTGAGTTTCTGATTATGGTTATGCGAAGAATGTGTGTTAAGAAACCTGAAAAACTTAAAGTGACTCAGAGTGCGACGCTTTGCTTTCAGGCTTTAAACTGAGCACTGCCTTTGTGTTTGCGAGAGCAGCTCGAAATATTCTTGTAATTCCAAGTCCGCCAGGGTGCGGCCACGAACTTTAAATGTCAGCGCTGTGCAAAAATTACGAGCGACACCCATATGCCGTCAGTAGTAAAGAGAAATCTCGGAAAACGCGTTCATTTACTGACACATTTATTACCTCTGGAGATCTGCCGATTTATCCGGTTGCCTTCGAAGACGCATCGGTTTTTGGGAAGCTCCTAAACGTAAACCAGTCAGTCCTCTTCCGATGGAGAGAGTTGAGCAAACGTCTTCCTTTCCTCCTATGTCTCCAGTGGCATCACGGCAGACCTTGAGACGGAAACTGTTTTATGATTTCCAGGCCTCAGAGAGGGTGATGATGTAAGAATCTGGGAGAGGGTGCAATCCTTAATAAGCACTATTTGGCCTCCCTAAATAGTCATTTTCGTGAGGCACCTCACAACACTGGGTAAATAAGATCACATTTGACTTCTTTGCTTAATTATTTGTGCTTTATTTAGCATATTTTCACACCCACTTTTCTCCAACGCAACACACGGTGTTCAGCTGTTTACAGCCCTTTACCGGTTTGCTCAGCTGGACATTTTAAACAGGAACAATTCAGTGCCATCACCTTGCTCAGCCATCGCTCAACCTGGAACTGCCTTGAAAAGGTTGATGCGGATTTAAAGGTTGTCCAGATTTGGAACGAACTGTTCACCCATCCCTCTATCTATCCATTCGTCACCTCACCAATAACTAAGGGTAGGGTCGACGTGGTCCAGATCCTATCCCCGACGCATGACGAATTCCAAGAAATGCTTCTGCAGAAACTATATGACTATATGCAACTGAGTTTGTCGAAGTAATACATCACGCGATCTGTTACAGATTCCTCAGCTGCACAAATGGCGGAGTCAATGCTCTCGGAACAGGAGCTCACCTGTTCAATTTGTCTCGATATATTCACTGATCCCGTGTCCACACCCTGTGGTCACAACTTCTGCCAAGACTGCATTGGGAGATACTGGGCCAACATGTCCAACTGGACTTGTCCTTTGTGCAAGCGGCAGTTCAGGGAGCGCCCAGTGCTCGCCGTGAACCGAGTCTTTGCCCACATCACCAGCAAGTGCAAAGAGACGCAGAGCAGAGCCGAGAGGCCCGAGCTGGCGGATAACGTCGGCTCTGTGGCGATCACCTGTGACGTCTGCACCGGGAAGAAGCTGAAGGCTGTTCGCTCGTGTCTCACCTGCACTGCTTCATACTGCGAGCTCCATGTCCAGCCCCATCTCCAGAACCCAAACTACACCCACCACAAGCTTCTAGATCCCTCCGATGCCTTCCAAGGCCGCACCTGCCCCCTTCACAACCGCTTGCTGGAGGTGTATTGCTGCACTGACCAACTGTGTATCTGCGCCATTTGCGCAATGGAGGAGCACAACAGCCACCGCACCGTGTCTGTGCAGACGGAGAGGGCCAGGAAACAGGTATGTGGCCCCATTTTAGCTGCCATTTATATGCTGCCGTTTCTAATAAATGCATAGCCGTTTAAGTCATTTTGAACCTGTCAAATGCCACAACTACCTGCTGTTTGGGTTGAGGAGGACTGGGGACATTGAGGAACCTTTTGTCCAAGTCCCAACCCATGTCAGCCTCAGGACTGTGTGAAGATGCGGAGATTTATAGCACCTCTTCTTTGTAAACTAGGAGCAACGGTGTAGCAAACCATAAAAGCTGATGCCTCCCTTTATCCATCCATCCAATATCAATAACTGCTTGTCCACCGCAGTTTCCTGAACCAATTTTGCACTGATGTGATGTACGGCAGAGTAGATAAAAGAACCTGAAATGTTGCTTTTTTCAAAAAATAAAATAAAATTTTTTTCATCTCATCAGTTTAACAAGAATAGCGCATTATAAAAGAGTAGAAGAACATAACACTACGTTAACCAAAGTGGAAGTAGCTTATGAAGTGGCAGTTTTCTGTTTCTCTGTACTATGAAGTTGGAGGTGTTTAGTCAAACACACCTGAGAGCTACAGACATCTGCTCGGAGATAAACACAAAAAATAACAGGCAGCCTTATTCTGTGCAGTCACACTAAGACCATAAACAGGTACGGTGAGGTTGCGTGAGTCTTGGTTACACTGGTAACCAGCAATGAGAAAAAAAACCATTCTTGTGCAGGCCATTGGTCTTATACATGGGATGTAATAAATATCCAGATACTTTTCTTCAGTATTATGTTAGAGGAAATTTCACAAAGGCATGTTTGTGTTGCGCAGAAATTCCTCGGAAAGCTTCAGTTTGAGATTCAGAAGAAGACCGAAGAGAAATCAATCAAACTCACTGCAGTGAAAAATAAAGTTGACTTCCTAAGGGTAAGCGCTTTATAATTCATCCATCCATCCAAGTACCCATCCAACCATCCATCCATCCATCCATCCAAGCACCCATTCAACCATCCATCCATCCAACCATCCATCCAACCATAACTTTAGTTAGTCTCTTATAAACCTAGTTATTGTTTAAAAAAATAAAATAAATAAATGCTGAATTCATTGATGCAGAAACATGGTGTTTACATGAGTAAAATAACATTCAATGTTTCAGACCTTTTAAAGATGTTGGGTGCATTGACAAAACATTGTCAACATCTATATCCATGACCTTTATTTGTATGTGTGCTATTGGTATGTTTCCTTTCGTGTTCCACAGAAATGAATCAAATCATTTTAAATGTTTCTGAAAATGCAGTTCATTCTTTCCTACCATTATACAGAATAAAACAACGGTTTAATTTTAAACGCTGTTCTGTAATTATCGTGCAAGTTTACATCATGTGATTTGTGACCCATGTCAAAGAAGTGACCTTTACGTTTATGAAAAAGCTTGCAAACCTTGAAACGTGAAGCCATGCTGAACTGTTTCTTCCAGAACTTTGCTCAGAGCGAAATTTCAGACGTAGAGAAGATCCTGATGGACCTGAATAGGTCTGTGGACAGGATTCGTGGTGAGCTGCTGGGAGGAATCATGGAGAAACAAGCAGCCATGGAAGCCAGAGGACAGGAGCTCATCTCCCAGCTGGAAGCAGAAGTGATGCGGCTGCAGGAGCGGCAGGCCGGTCTGGAGGCCCAGGCCACCTCTGAAGATCACATTGGCTTTTTGCAGGTTTGCACACCACTTGGGGTTGTGCCTGAATTGTCCGGGTTTTGGACTGTTGTGTTAAAGTCTTTGTCAGAAGTGTTTGACGTAGAAAGGCAGCCCAGTTTTGCAAAGGTCACTTTTGGAGTCTCAGGAACTGGGCTTCCAACGTTCAACAGCGTGAAAGATACCTTCTCATTTGCCCCTCTTCTTGTATGGAGAGGACTCTTGTTGGAATGGAAATCACCAAACCCACACGAAGCTTTGTTTAGGCTCAGAGGTCTCATGTTGTTCCTTAAATTTGAAAGGTTTAATCTCCTCTATTAGAGGGTCAGCAGAAACATGTAATAAAATCTGGGGCCCCAGGCTGTCCGTGTTTGTTTGGATTTGAGGTTGTTGGAAAAACTGTGCTGTTCCTTAATAAAATTACAACTAAAACGGGTGAAATTTTTATGCAATAATAAAACTGTAACTGTAAAACGCAGCAATGCAGATCTCAGTAATTCCAACCATACCTTTTTCCAGAATTTCCAGAATGCTCTGGAACCTCTGGAGACGGACGTGGAAAAGCACCGCGGCGACGATATGGAGCTACCTCTACATCTGGAGATCGTGAAGAGAGCTCTGCAGGACCTGCAGGAACGACTGGACGACGTTCACGTGGGGGAAGTTCAGTCTGAAAACTCCAGTAAGTCTCTCCTTTTAAAACAGTTTGAAAAAAATCAGCTATTTTAACAAAAAAAAAAAAACAAAGCTATTGTTGTTAAAATTGTGCGAAGTCTTGCACGGCGACTGTTTAAACATTCTTCGGAACTCCAACCATCTACCCATCCCAAATTTTCCGAAACAGAATTTCATTTTAGGTTTTTACATTTTTTACCAAATAACCCAATTATTGAGAATGGAATTATCAGAAAATAGAAGTTAAGACATAACATGTGTGTACCTGAACAGATGGAAAAACATTATTTTTACAACATTTGCCGGATCCTCCCAAAGCGGAAATGAAGTATAAATATGAACATCTGCAGAGATGTTTGTAAACAATCTCATATTATACAATAATATATACAATTATTAATATATTTTTTAAAAATTATAATAATATATAATAATTAATATATATAACTAACACTTCTGCCTCGGAGAATGATGTCATACTTTTTTAAACAACGAATCATTAATTAATCTTTAAAAATGGTATGGAGAAGAGTTTATCGATGCTAAAAAGTTCAAACAAGGTAAAAAAAAAAAAACTGTGTTACCTTCCAGGTTCACTTTCAGAGAGTCCCAGCATGTTGAGTCTGCAGGGGACACGCAGGAAGGAAAGGTCACTAAGGGGTGAGCAGCTGTTGATCCTTCTTAAGAACATCGCTTAATATTTTCTGCATCTTCATCACCGCTCTGATGAAAATAAAAATATCGCCTGTCTCACTCACAGATCTCACCAAAGTCAGACCAACTTCAGGTATGTATGCTGCTGATGTTATTCGATAGTCGATGTTTATAAGAGAAGAAAATTCAAGATCCTCGGTTTGCAAAGCTCTCCCCTTTTCATTCAGGCTTTACTCAGCCTTTTTAAAGTGACAAAATGAAGGTTTTATTCTTGTGTCACATCTCTTCTGCACAGACAACAGATGGTTCTGCTTTTTATACAATCCAGCAGCTTCCCCCTGTTTTTACCTTGACAACCACCTGAAACATCAGAATAAAAGATTGTGGTTCCCAGCAAATATTAAACAAAGGTGGTAGTGTTGCATTCTGGATTATTATTTCTCTAGCTTTCCATGTGGTTCAGATATGTCACACATCTCACATACCAGCCCAGACGCCTCGAAAAAATGTTTTACAACATCGGTGAGGAAAAACGGTCAATGAAAGTCAATAAAGTCAACGATTATTGATAATAAATCTTTCCACAGATGCATCTCATTTCTTCTCAAAATGTGCAGCAGGATTTAGCTTCATTAAAGTTCTCCCTCTGGCTTTGTCTTCCAGGACTGAAGAAGATTCGACCTTACACAGGTAAACTTGACCAAAGTAGAGCGAGCGCGTCGCTGGCGACAGTCCCGCATGACGGACGGCTGTAGTTTGGGCAAAACACTCAAGAATCGGCCGTTTTCTTCCAGAGGACGTGAGCCTCAACCCGATGACTGCCTATCCCTTCCTCATTGTGTCTGAAGACTGCAAGCAGGTGAAGCGAGGAGAGAAGATCAAGCTGAACAGCGGCGGTGGCTCCCAACGCTATGACGTTTGGTCCTGCATTCTTGCCAAGGAGGGCTTCACCTCGGGGCGCCACTACTGGGAGGTGGGAAGCCATCGGTGACACTTTTACACCGACCCGCCGCTCCTTCACTTCTGTGCTTCGCACACACGTTCAAACAGATGGTCGCGTCTACCTTTGTCTGTTTTTGCGCCGATCAACTCAGATTTATGACTGTTTATCCTCCACCAGGTGACCGTGGGGGACAACAAAGACTGGAAGCTTGGGGTCGTTCGGGAGTCAGCCCCCAGGAAAGGCCTGTTTGACATGTCGCCTCGCATTGGATACTACGTTCTTTGGTGGAGCGTCAACCAGCTGCGTGTCCTCACCTCCCCTCTGACCAAAGTCAGAGCCCCAAACCGACTGAGGAGGGTGGGGATATACATCGACTGCGAGGAGGGCCTAGTTGTGTTTTACAATGCGAAGACAGGGTCGGTGGTGCACATGTTCAGTGGGGAGGAGTTCTCAGAGAAGATGCTGCCTTTGTTTGGGACTGGAGACAGAGACGTACCTTTAGTTCTCTCCACAGCTGAAAGTCAGATTCCTGAGTGAGACCGTGTGGAGGTTGCATGTTCTCCCATGCAGGGTCCTGTCATGTATGTCGCGTTGCTCCTCTCCACAGATGTAGAAAAGATTGCAGGGAGATGACTGTAAGAGGCCTTGGAGAAAAGTGCAAAGAATCTCACACATTCGGACGGTTTCTTAGCCCAGACTGAAGTTCTCTCTCTTTCTCAGCTACTGTTTATTCATCGAATTGTCGCACTGATTTTAAACGTGTTTTTGATGGGGGGGGAAGTTGGGTTGTGTTCCAAATGAGCCGCACGCTAACAAAATGCCTGTTCAGAAGGGTTAGGGTACGATGGCAGATGTTTGTGTTCTTTATGGACCAGGTTTCATTGCTTTGTGTCATGGAATTGAGATGCCTGTAAAATAATCATTTATTTCAGTTTTCCAAATTGGTCGCTTGGAATAAAACCGACAGCAGATCTGAGCGGTGGGTTTTGCTTCTCTATCTTGGGAGTCAGTTGTTAAAAAAGTCGTGTTTTTCCTTCTGGTTCCGTGTAGCGACAAAGCCGACTAATACTAGTAAAACTGAACCTGAGCTGTAACTCACCCGTGTAAAATAAACCTGGACGCCCTCCAGAGTTATGTTTTTAATAGCAGCTCATGCGAGTCTATTTATAGCTGCAGTCCTCACACCTCTCTCGGTGCTGGACCCCCCCGGGGGCCAGAATAGCCGCCCTGCCGGAGTTCGCCATGTCAGGCTACGAGGTGTCCGTGCAACAGCTCAACAACCTCTTGACGGACGACGATGGATTTTATATCCAACCTTCGCAAAGTTTGAATGAAGTCTTCCCTGGGATATATGTGGGCAACGAGTGAGTATTTTTGACGTGTGTTTATTGCAAAATTTCTCTGCAGTGTCGCGTCCAGCTGAGGCACCTTTGTGCGGCTATTATAGTTACATCATCTTAGTTCTGCTGTACGTTCACTTATCCTTCAATAAACCAGGCTAAGCTTGTCCAACTCATCTCCGGATGAGTGGGGCAGATATTTGAAAAACTCTATAGTTAAAGAAAAAAAAAAAGCCCTCTTCTGTCACATTCAAACCGGGTTTATTTTCTCCGCAAGCAAAACTGCGCCGCAACATTCTCGCCTTTGCTTACTTTCCGGACTTGGTAGCTCGTGTTTTGTTTGACAACAGACCTTTAAACCAACCAGGCTGCGATGGTGTGGATCAAAGATTTTTCGGGACATTTTAAGAGCGTTATGTGGGAAATAGTGTGGGGTAAATTTGGCTAAATATTTATTCATGGACTCAGAAATACGAGGTACGGGGCTTTATTTATTTATTTATTTATTTATTTATAAAATCTCACAATTTATATTTTAAATAATTACTCAGTTCCATTAACTGCTTGTTGTTTTTTCTCAACGTGCGACAAAACAGAGTTGAACCAGCGGAACCCAGACGCCGCACTGCAGTCAACTAAAATCACGGCTACTTTCTGAACAATTATTCAAGCGTTTATGCAAAACGTAGAAATGACTTTGATTTAAATAAAGCAGGGGAACTAAATAAGAACAGAAGAGCAACAACTTGCAGTAACGTTTTTCAATGTGGATGTGGAATTATCATTACTGTTGACTTTGACAATAATAATAATAATAATAATAATAATGATCATCTTGGTCAGGGTCATAGTGGTTCAGAGCTTATACCAGCATGAGCAGGTGCTCAACTATGGAACTTCCCCTGGATGGTCATTATTTTCACTAGTCTCACGTTTCTCCAAAGCGACTCACGGCGTTGAGCCACATTTCCGGCCGACTTCTGCAGGTCTGTTGCTCAGAAGCCAAAGCAGCTGCAGCGTCTGGGCATCACACACATCCTCAACGCAGCGCAGGGCAATTCCCTCATGCACGTCAACACGGACGCAGGTTTCTACGCCGACTACGGCATCATCTACCACGGCATTCCGGCCAGCGACACGGACCACTTCAACCTGAGCGTCTTCTTCGAGGAAGGAGCGCAGTTCATCGCCTCGGCCCTGGCGTTCCGGGGCGGCAAAGGTGAGTTTCAAAGGAGAAGGAAGACCTGGCCGCCTCGCGGTTGTCGTCTGCTTCTTCATTCCGTTGTCCGTTCAACATGATTCGAAAGTCCTGGTGGTTCAAAAAGGGTCAAATCTTTTGCTTCTTCGATGGCCGCCTTGACCTTGTAAAGTTCGTTTCAGAACGCGTGTCAAAATTAGCGGCGAAACAGTTAGCCGCACACGCGCTAACTGCCAGAACGTTTCTAGGAGAAAAGAAACGGGGTCGACGTGCAACTGCGTGCCCGGCATCCTTCAAGTAAGCTGAGGAGAGGTCTCCAGTGACACGATGGCGCAGCAGGCAGCGCCTGAGCGGTTTAGACGTGGGCCCGAATCCGGCTCGGTGTGTGTGGAGTTCGCATCTCCTCCCCGCGTCTCTGAAGACACGCGTTTCTCACTAATCGGTCACTGTACCTTGTCAGAGCTGTGACTGTGTGGCTTCCCTGCCGTGGACTGGTGTCCCATCCAGGGTGTAGCTCCTCCTCGCCTTGCGCCCAGCGGACAGGCCCTCCGTGACCCTGACAAGGACAACAGAGAGATGGCTTTGAGACGCGAGTTACGTCAACTAAATTTGTACTAGTTAGGGGGTCACTGGGCCAAAACTGGCTGGTCAACCAGTAGTAACACATTGCTCCAGAGAAGTCAACAATAAGTGACCGGAGAGCGGAGGAGTATCTAAAATGGCCGCCGCACACCCTGTAGACCCTTGTCTGTCCCCGCTGGGTCCAGCAGCTCCGGAGGGTAAACGTGTCCCTTTCCCACAGGGAAGGTGCTCGTTCACTGCCAGAAGGGATACAGCCGCTCTCCCACGCTGGTCATCGCCTACCTCATGCTGCGCCACCGCATGGACGTGCGGTCGGCCCTGTCGCTCGTCCGCCGGAAGCGGCCCATCGGCCCCAACGACGGCTTCCTCCGGCAGCTGTGCCAGCTGGGCGAGAGCCTGAAGAAACGATCCGTCGCAGCTGTCGGTTTCGAACGTCACGCTGACGGTCCGCCGACCTCAGGAGCAGCTCTTGGGTAAACCTGTCCGCACATCCAGGGAACATCGCAAGCGCTAAATTCGGCACCCACGGCTGGGACTCATTTTGAAGACTGCGATGGACCGCTGTCCCGTCCAGGCTGTCGTTTCCTAACCCGGGAGAGACCCCCCGTGACCCGGACCGGGACGCAGCCGCCGATGACGGACGGATGGATGGATAATTCTGCTAAAGTGTAGTTTATTCACTGACAGCAACGTCGCCGTCATATCGGGCTGATCGAGTGAAAAAAGCCACGGACTGCAGTGTTTTTCACGCTCGTCATTAGTTCACTGAAAGGTGTGATCTTTATTTGCAGCGGTTGTATTTATTATTATTATTAGAGTCGCCCGTGTTACGTCAGCAGCCGCGCATATAAAAGCGGGATTCCCGCAAACTCCGCTCTGTTACGTGCTTTGTTACGAGCGGCCGCGTCACGCCGTCTTTGTAAGCCGTGGACGTTGGTGTCCTGAGCGCCGGGGCGGCGGTGGGGGAGCGGAGCTCGGCTGATGTAAACACGGTCCAATCCTCCCCGCCGCCCTCCGCGCGCGCGCGCGCGCACACGCACACGGACGCACGCGCGCGCGCGCGCGCGCAGACACCGCTCACCGCGCTCTGACGGCGGCTCTCCTGCCGTCGGCCACCACCGATCCCGGCGCCGCGGCCATGGAGGGGCACACGACCCTGAAGGTGAATTTCCGAGGGAAGACCGCCAGCTTGCTGGTGTCGGATGCGGACAAATGCAGCTGGGAGTCCGTGGAGGCCATGGTGAGTGAGCCGGCGCCGGGGCCTCAGTGACACCGTCCGCACGCGGGTGGCGCGTCTGCGGCGAAGCACTGTGTCCCCCCCCTCAGGCGACCCTGTTTACACGCGGCCCGGTGGGCGGCAAGCAGCGCTGTGTATGGAAATACCTCTTCGTCACTGCGTGACACACGTCTGGAGCGGGTGTGGATTGGTGACAAGTCACTGCTGCATACTGGTGACAGGTTACTATTGTACACTGGTGACAGGTTACTGCTGCACACTGGTGACAGGTTACTATTGCACACTGGTGACAGGTTACTGCTGTACACTGATGACAGGTTACTATTGTACACTGGTGACAGGTTACTGCTGCACACTGGTGACAGGTTACAGGTTGCTGCTGCACACTGGTGACAGGTCACTACTGCACACTGGTGACAGGTTACTGCTGCACACTGGTGATAGGTTACAGGTTGCTGCTGCACACTGGTGACAAGTCACTGCTGCACACTGGTGACAGGTTACAGGTTACTGCTGCACCTGTGAGAAACAAGAATGGGTTTTGGCTCAGATGAAGTAGTTACCATGGTCCACCCTGGGATAGCAACAGTGAAAGGTGTAAAATTTGCATACAGTCACTGCAAAATTCTTAAAAAACGTTGCACTTCCTTCATCACACGTTATTTGCGTATTTTGGCTTTTGACTGTTGTTTGTCACTTAATGTGGAGAATGTGGCCAATATTGCTGAATTTAATTATAATAATAATAATTCTACATTTCTATATGTGTGACAGATCAAAGGGTCCTTTGCGCTGAGCACTTTGCAAGTTACGTACTTTGATGAAGACAACAAGGAGGTGAGTTAAACTACAGTTTCTCACAAATAAGGACATAACTGCCATTAAGCGCTGTTCCATTTACACTCGGGTGGCTTCAAGGACTCTGATGCAGGCCGACCAGTATTAGGATTCATTCTGTTTGTATCAGAAACGAGTGTCTCGCAGCTCCTGGGATGGAGGTTTGAATCCGGTGTGGAATATGCGTGTTCTCCCTGTTTTCGCATGGGTTTCCGCTGAGTGCTCTGGTTTCCTCCCACAGTCCAAAAAATGCATGGAAGCTGATTTAGGCTGAACCGGATCAGAATGTAAAATCGCCCTTGTGTGTGTGTGTGTGTGTGTGTGGGGTCACCCCATATATTTCACCGCCTTGCACTTCATTTTCACACCAGGCTCTATTCTCTCTGCCTTTCATATCTGTCACTGTGTGATCTCACATGTTGGTGGCATCACTGCAGTGCATGAAAAACATCCCATTTTGGTATTTAACTTCATTTTAGTTGAAGTGCTTTTCTTACACGAAATGAACGTTTATATTCGTTTGACCTCCTGACAGCAGGAGTTCACCCAGTGGGCTGATTTCACAGAACAAAGTTAAAACTGTTATGTGAGTAATTGGTACAGGCCACTGTGCTGAGATTTCTTTTTTTCCCCGTCATATTCCAGGTGTTCATCAGTAGTCAAGGTAAGCAGAAAAATTTATTTTGAAGGGCAAATTAAATTAAAAAAAACATTATTAATAATATATCGTTATGCTTAATACTGTTTATTCAGTGCAGTTTGCAGTATTTCACAGTTCAGGGGCTGAAGATAAAATAAGCGTTTTGCTCAACGGTGTCGCAGCTGTAAGGGGACGGGGACTGAACCGACAGCCTTCCGGTTGCAAATCCCTGCTGTGACCTGCTGTGCCCCTGTTGTAGCTGGACTGTGTGATATGTTGTGATTGTGTGACTTGTTTTTGTTAATATGGTAACATTAAAGAGAGTAATGAGTTGTATTTGTTTGCAGGTGAATATGAAGAGGCACTGAAGGTATTTCTTATCAGTTTCAGTCGCGCCATCAGGCAGCCTTTCCGCCCGTTCGTTTGACAAACCGCCTCTTCTTCACTTCCTTGAAACCGAGCAGGGGGTTTGCAGGGGGGCTGCCGGTGGTGGGTTTCACTGGGGCCGGAGCATCTGCGGAATCTCTGTCAAATTACTGAGCGAAACAAAGTCGCTTTCAGGACAGGACAGAGACGCAACGTTAAATATAGCGACTGCACCCGGCACCGCCCACCGGCTACCAGTAACTTCATTTGAAGGGCTGTAAAATACCTCAATTCACACTGTAATTCTTGAGAAATGGGGCACTTAGTGATGCAGCGCTATAAGAAGCACTTTATTCCCTGTATTGCGAATGTGGAGCTTGAAAACTGCGATTGGGCAAGTTAATACAGAATAGGTTAGTTGTACCTTTATTAATAGCGAACGAGCACAGAAATCACTCTGTTTTGTCGGAATGTCAATGTAAAGTAAAGCGCTTCTGTGTGTAAAACAACACAATAACCTGATAAATTACTCAAGGGCCACAATGACAGCAAAACTACTAGAGGAGGCGTTGCCGTTGGAAGTATTGCCGGGCCCACCAGAAACAGGAACCTGGAGGCCCTTTCGGCGGAGGACCGTGGATTTTGCTGTGCCGCTTGGTGCACTCGAGCTCATGTGGATGCCGAGCTGACGGTGCGAAAATAATTTCGGGGTGGAAGTTAACGCGCGGCGCTCTGCCGGGCCTTACAGACCGCTGCAAACCAAGGGAACCGGCTGCACATGAACGCGTACGAGACCAAGGGCCTCGGGGCGACCGGCGAAGGCTGCAGCGGGCGCCGGGGGGCTGTCAAGCCGCCCCCCAGGGTGTCGGGGGAAAGGAAACAGGTGGCCGTCTCCGAACAAGGCGTGGTAAGACTGACTCCCCTTTTCCTGGTTGCTTCACTAACCAAGCTAATCTTTAGCAAGCCGAGCACCTTTTTGACAGGTGAGGGGTGTCTTTCATAGTAGCTGTCAAAGCCCCTCGATTATTATTGTCTCTTATTCTGTTTTTACTCTGCTGTTGTGGTTTGTTTTTCATTTTAAGCATTAGAGGCTGATTTAAGTAATTAAAATCCCACCCTTGGATAAACCCTGACTTTATTTCTTGGCGCACAAACGTGTACTTGCATGTCTATGTGTTGTTTCATTCCTGTTCACGAGTAGCTGTCTGTCGGACGGAGTCAGAAAAAGATCGAACACGTGGCGCTGAGTTTGTCCCGGTTAAATGTTCAGACAGTTAAAAAGACGACGGCGGCTAAAGAAGACAAGACCCCACCGGCCTGGTTCATATCTTACATGGAGAAGGTGAGAGGATCGCCTCACTGCCGAAGGCAGACAGCTGTCACATATGAGTGGTGTGACATCCGTGTAGTTGATTTTTAAAAAAAAAATACATCCCTATATTATAGATGTTGTGAAATGGGTCTGTAGGTTTTTATCTCCTCGACAACAGAGCATGTCAAACGATCGCTCGACTCAGCCAGCTTTGAGCGAAGCCGTGCGGTTAGTCAGTTGGTCGCGGACACTGTCTCACCTTTCTGCAGTTCAAAGACCAGGTGGTGAAAGAAGCTGTGGAGAAGGTTTGCAGGGAGTTTTCAGGTCAGTGCTGCATCCATAAACCCCTGAGAGAAGATTCCCAGACCGTGGAGGTCGGCCGTTCCACCACCCTTGACTGCAGCAGCTGCCAAAGCCAGACGTCAGGGGTCGGTTACCATTGCAGGTAATTCACCTTTTAGAGACAAAATGAAAGCAGCACTTTAGGTCTCAGTGGCGTCTCGAGACCTAAGCAGAATGTGATTCACCCTTTGTGTTCGTTTCATTTTGTCTTGTCCGTCAGAATGGAAGTGAAAAACAATACGCTGGTTGCACATATTATGAACATAACAGTTAAGATTTTCATTGTTGAAATTTATTTTTAACGTACAGATGTAGTAAAGTTTCCGAATAACGCGGGCTAAAAGCGATCCGCGTTTCCCTGTCCGGCTGAGACGTGGAAGCAGAGCAAACAGGCCGAACGGAAACAGGACAGGACCGTTGGGCCGTCCGGGAAATTATTTTATTACTTATTTTTTCCATTATTATAGCAGCATTTCAGTCTTTTTCAGAGCCCAACTTGTAACTAAATGGAGGGAGAGGTTTTATGTTAAGCTTTCGTCGCTGCTGGACAGTAGAAATTGGCCGACTCTTTACGACGCCGTGGATGGGATGACCTGGAACGGGAGGTTGTCCAGATAAGCCTTTGTTTTAGGGCGATTTTAATGTATTTGGAAGTTGACGAATATAAAATGAATAAACATTCAACAAAAGCCCCGGGGATTATTTCTAAGACATGTAGCTCTTTCTGAGGTCTCACACAGCCTTGTGAAGGATAGCGGTGAATAAATCGACCAACGTTCTGCGTTGTTAAGATTTTCTTGCTTTGGGTCCAAGTAATGAGTCGGAATGCAGACGGAGTGACGTTCCCAGGTCTGGTTGCGGGTCGAACAGCGAGTGTGCAGATTACCAGGGGAAGCGTGTATTCGGCGTTAGGGTGTCACGCAGAGTCATGTTCCGTGTCCCCTGTGTCCCTCCTGCCCCCCCCCCCCCCCCC
>UFQX01000442.1:117563-370493 GCA_900497675.1 Arapaima gigas
CCTGCCCCCCCCCCCCCCCAGTGTCTGCAGGTCCTGCACCCTGTGTGAGCCCTGCAGCTTTGCACATGACCCCAGTCACAGCTTAGTAAGAGCAAGGACCCCTCTGTCTGTCCCTGAGCGCGGATCACCGTACGTGGAACACATCAGGTGTGTAATTTTTTTTTTTTGTTTGTTTTAAATGACCCGCTTCCTTGCCGCTCTTCTTTAATATGTCAAGCGCATTTCCCACCGCTTTCAAGTCTATTTTTAGAAGGTACGAAGGTGCTGTTCAAAGGGGGACGGATGTGTTGTCATGCAGTTTGCCTACAGATGGTAAAGATGCTTTGCTGGGCACGTCCTCGAATAAAAAGGGATGCGTCCGACTGCTGTCACGTGGCGGGAGAGCGGTGCCGTTTGGGAAGACGGTGTCCACACGTGGTTTCCAACGTCTTTCTGTGCTCTTCCGACCCTCCTTCGGGGCTGCAGGTTTCAGAGACGAGGAGACAGGAGCTTCCGCAAGGCGGAGCGGCAGCGCCTGAAGGCGGAGAAGCGGCAGCTCAAGGCCGAGGTGAAGGAAATGAAGAAACAGCTGAGAACAGCTGAGCGGAGAGAACAGCACTGGAGCGCCGCTGAGGATGGGGGCGTCCACCCGGTCTTGCTGCAACCACGGGGCATCCCAACCGCTGGTCTAGGGTAAGGAGCAACCTTTAACAGGGATGCGGTGGCAGTACCTCACAGCTCTCGGGCAGTTTACCTGCCTTTGACTTGTTTACCCGGGTTTGAATCCGGCCGGGGGGGGTGTGGGATTTGCGCGTGCTCCCTGTGTTTGCACCCCTTAGATGTCAGCGAGTCGCGGCTCTGCCTTTAGTAGGTTGTGCGAGTAAGTGCTCCAGGTTCCGCCCACGGTCCAAAGATATGTGTTTCAGACGAACCGACGACTCTCGATTGCGTGCTGCCGGTGACGGACGAATGCGTTCTGAATAAGAACACAGTGGAACGTCCACGTATTGTGAAACACAAGCAGATCGTGGCCCATCCGGCCGAAGCCCAGATATGTAGAAGGTCTGAATGGGAAGTGCGGCGCGCCGTGTTTTCCTTCACGGTAACATTTGAGCCTTGAATAGGAATCCCAGGGACTTCTGCTCCACCGTGCTGCCCACCATAAACGCCCTGCTGCTGGACGAGAACCTGCCAGACGGGATTCAAATGAAGCCCGGAACAAAATTTGTGAAGTACTGGAAGATGAAGAACACGGGGACCATCTGCTGGAGCAGCGACACCAAGGTAGGGCAAAATACAGCCGTTACCGCGGTACCCTTTCGCTCCCAAGCAGCTAGTGTCAGAGAGCTGGAAGCTGGAGAATAAATAATACAAACATTTGGAGGAATGTCAACAAGTGAGGAAAACATATGGTAAGAAAGACCCACGAGGAGGAGATTAACCTGAGTCGCTCTGCTAGAGGTTCCGGTCACATAGCAGCCGTGTTACTAGCTGTAGATAATTGGAACTTTTCTACCGCTTTAACTTCCTGGGGACTGGAGTTGTCTGAAATTTTGTTGTCCTCCATCAGAAAACTAAACAGTAGCAACGAACTGAACTGTCACAGAATAAAAGGGAGGGGAAAGTGTGCAAAACGTTGTTTGCTGGTAACTGGTCTTATTGTCAGATGTTAGTGTGACTGTAACTGACTTGGCTGGGAGAGCGAGAAGGTCAACAGTGATATGAGAACAATTATCACCACGTTTTCTCACCCTCGCTTGGCGCGTTGTACATTCAGGTTTACCTTTTCACTGTACACACCGGTGGTATTTTTAACCACAGGAGCCTCCTCCTGCTCGCCATTGTGATGATGATGTGATGATGGTGGTGATGGTGGTGATGATGTTTTTTTACTGTTGAAACACCCCCGTCACCCCTCTCTGTCATCAGTTTAGGTCTTTCCTCCAGCAACTGCCCTGTCCTCCGCCACCCATCCCTCTGCAGTAAAAAGCAAGTTTTTTTTCCCAAAATCCACAGCTTAGAAATCCAATTTTACGGATTTCAGATTCCCTGGACTGCGAAAATATTACAGAAAAAAACCCCAGAAATATCATCAATGTTGAAAAAGCTATTTTTAAGCGTAATACAAGGAAAAATATAAATATTTAATTCTAAGGCTTTTCTGGAGAAAATAACGTCATTAACCCACAATGCCCTGCACGTCACGCAGCTGCACATCTGCTGCCAAACCTCATTTCAAACACCAAAGTGGACATTTCTGAGGTCTTTATTTGGTGTTTTGACTGTGCAAGAGCCTCATTTAGGGTGAGAAGTAGCTGTGGGCCAGATTTCAAGTGTGTGGCTTGAAACGCAGAGCTGTGCATGAAGAACAAGCAGCCAGACGGATTAACCTGCATGGATGTGGAGGTCGAGGACACGTGACCTTTCCCACCGTGTGACGGCAGTGCTCGCGTGACCTTGCGCTCATCTCTGGCCTACAGTTGAAGTTCTTGTGGGGGAACTTGGCCGTGGCAGCCCCCGGGGAACGGACGGAGGTGACGGTTCCTGTCCTGCAGCCCGGCCAAGTGGGCGTGTTGAGCGTGGCCTTTGCCGCGCCCACGCAGGAGGGCACGTACATCTCCCACTGGCGCCTGGCACACGCTGGCGAGAAGTTTGGGCCCCGGGTGTGGTGTAGCATCGTGGTAGACCAGCTTGCTCCAGCCAGCACTCCTACCAGCTGGGAGCTTGATTCTCCATGCGCGGCAGCCAAGGCGAGTGGTCCATCACTGGGGGTGCGGGGATGTGCGTGTGAGGGTTTTCGCTTGAGTTGTCGATGGTGCCGATGGCGTGATGGAACATTATAGACATGCATTTCAGGAAAAGGGTGCTGTGGCCCAGGAGAAGGACTCCAAAAGATGCCCCACACCTCGAAACTGCATGCAGATGTGGATGGATTTGGACAGTAAGCAGGACTACATCCCCTCTGTGGACCTGCTGACTGCCCAGGTAGAACCTGGTTATCGTGGTTGAGGGCCTGGGCTCCGGTTCTTGGAAGCCACTCTGAGTCTCCTTGTATTGTAGGACCTGCTCTCCTTCGAGCTCCAGCACATCAACATCGTGCAGGAGCTGGAAAGCGTGCCGGACGGCAACCTGGCCGGTAAGGAGCCGCAGCCGCGAACGCCGTGACCCAGCCGACCCGTCCTTGACGTCCCCGAAGGTTCCACCCTCCTCCGTTGTGTCCAGAATAGTTTTCTGTCACTTTTTGCCGGTTGCCGTCGTCACGACGACTTACGACGCCTTTAAATTTTAACGGGATTAAAAAATTAATAACGGGGCGTTTGTGGAGATTAATGCGTTTGTTTTCACTCATTTTGCATTCAGTTTTACTTCAGTGAGGGAGAATGTTAAAATGTTTTACAGCCTGCTTTGTAGCTATTGTAACTGTATCCAAGACTTTTACAGAACCTCTGGAGACGGCCGCGTTTTCGAACTTTTACTGACCGTGTCTTAGTGCTAGAAGCGACTTTGCAGTTAAAATAAATAGAGAACTTGGACAAAAAAACGATGAATCTAACCTTGCGTGTGCTTGACAGACACGAAGCTGGAGAGACAGAAGGAGCCGGGGCACCCGGGGCCAACAGGTGAGAAAGACGGACAGCAGAGTTAAGGCCTCCAAAAGCTCAAGATAGCGAGCAGGACTCCGGTTACTTCAACCTGGACACTGTTTAGCAGCGAAGGGGTCAAACAGATCGGAGCCCACAATTCTCAACAGATTATCATGCCATCAAGTTCAAAAAGGTTTTCTTTTTTTTCCGCAGGTGTTAACGCCTCTTTTTGTGTTTGTTTAAGCGGCCCACTCTGACTCCCAGGACACGCTCTCTCTCAGGGAGAGCCCCGCGGAGCAACAGGGATCGAGTGCCGACGCTGGCGGCGCCGTGACCCCTTCCTCCTCGGCGCAGGCGGAGCAGTCGGCCACAGGTGAATATTTGACGATTCGGCGCTTTATTGCTTTCGTTGTGAGTCGTGACTTTTCGCAAAAAAAAGGCGAGCGCCCGGGTTATTAAAACATACGCGGCGTCATTTCTGACACAGATGGTCGAGTAAAATCGTACGTAAGAATACCGAGTCGACGTAGCTTGACAGTTTCTGCAAAAGAAGGGGGAAAAAAATTAAAAATAAAAATTAAAAAAAAAAAAAAAAACGGGCTTGATGCCAAATGCTGTGCTGTGCTCAGAACAAGCTGTGGAACCGAAAGTGAGTGTAACCAACTCCAGCGCCCAGGAGGAGGAAAGCGGCGGCGGCGGCGGCGGCGGCGCTGGGGAAAAGCCCGACGAGGGACGCAGCCCGGCCTCGTCGGCTTCCTCCGAGGACTACGTCATCGTTCTGCCCGACTGCTTCGACACCAGCCGACCGCTAGGCGAGCCCGCTGGCGGCTCGGCGCGGCCGAGGCTTGGCGAGGACTCTCGCGCCGCCCCGGACCCCCTGCGGGAAGGAGACCCTCGCGGTAACCCGGAGAACGCGACCGCGTCCGCACGAGGCTCCGTCGCCGAAACCCTGCGTGCCTCCCGGGCCCCGGTCTCGGCCCGTTCGGCGGCTCCGAAGAACGCGGACGACCCGGGACCCCAGTGAATCCGTGGGACGGATTTGGTGAATCTCTGAGCATCACGTGCAGCGAGGAGTCAGGCTTGGTGGTCACAGAAACACTGGTGTCAATAAGTCAAATACACTGCGAGTGATGAACCGAGCGCTTCAACTGAGGCTGTCACCTTTTTTTTTTTTTTTTTTTTTTAACCCCCCACCCTTTTCCGTTTAGTAAATACTGTAGTTAAAGTCAGATGTATCTATGTTGAATATTAGAGGGGCGGCCTCTTTTTTAAACGGTAATAACCGTGTCGTGCAGTAGCTTGAAAAGCTCGTAACAGAACTAGGGATCAGATTGTTTTTCCTCAGTCGTAACAAAGACCACAAGTCGAAATGCTTTTTTTTTGTATATATTAGTGTCAGTAAGACGGTTTATTTTCAACAGGCTGCCGCTGAAGTGTTTCTGGGTCTTGGAAATGGTTGTAATGTAATTTGCTATTAGATCTCTTACCAGTAACTAACTAGTCAGCGGTTCTCCAGTTGTTTAGTGCCGGCGGAGGTGTGTTTCTGCCAAAGGGGAAATGCGAACGCAAACGTTGGTCTGAAGTCGCTGCCTTTAGACTCGTTCCACCCCCCCCCCCATTTGACGGTTACCTGTACCAATGGAGGTGCAATATTACAGGTGCAGCTTTTTCTTGTTTTCTGTATGAAGGACTCGCACCGACGTGGACGTTTTTGGGCATTCTCTTAACCCCCTTGTGAATGTTTGCAGAGCTGCTAACTCCGGCCTGGCGTTCGGAGTGAAACTGTGGTCGTCGCAGGACCTGCTAGATGATCTTCAAACTCCCAGAAAGTCCCTTTTCCTGCACGAACGGGGGGAGGGGAAACGGTATACACTGCAGACATCATCGTCCGCTGGCTGTCTTTTTCTAGATGATTCTGTAACGGTGTCACGGTGTGTATTTGCTCACTACTCGGCTCCCTGTTCTTTGTCGTAGCTGCGTTGCATGTCGTTCGGCTGCCTGTTGGTCGTGGTACAACTTATGTAAATGTTATCACAAGCGATTATCGGACAAACCACTATACTTGAAAGCTGAAAATTTACTCGTAGTAATAGTCCTTCCAAAATCCACTTAAAACAGTAGCTTTTAAAGAAGTTCTTTAGGATCTTCGTGTTTGATCCCCCCCCCATGACAATGAGCTGTAAATTGCATTACGTTGCACATCTTGTTAACGTCACTCGAGTCGGTCAGCACATTTGTGAAAATAAACAGCCTTTACTGGCCTTTATTTCGATTGTCTGACAACGCGCTGAAAAGCGTATCGCCAAACACGTCCCGCACTTTAAAACCCCGCACGTGCGGCCTGTATAAACTAAAAAAATTCTAACCGGTTAAAGGTCCTCTACCGGCTTCAGATAACATTGTCGGTGTTAAAAGTTGAGGCGAAAGTGACCGATTATACTACCTATCGACAAAGTGAAACGTCAAGTCCACAGCTGGCTGCCAGAGGCTGTTTGCACCCACAGTTGGACCAGTGCTGTATGTAGGGCACTAGTTTTCATGTCTTTTCTATATCATTTGATGATAAAGTACTGGTTTTGTACAAGAGTGAGCGCTTCTTGCAGCCTACGGTCATTTCTCGCACCTGAGACACTTGCGTAAGTGTCGACATTCCCTGGGAACTGAGGCTTCTTAGATCACCTGTTTCTGTAAACACCTCTGCTTTTGTTTCTCTACTCGTTCAAATGACCGGTTGTGTTATTCTGTAGCCTCTATAGGAGGAACATTCACACTTAAATTATTGTATTAAAATGTAAACCTATTTGCTAAATAAATAATTTGATTAAAAAAAAAAAAAAAATTCTTGAGGCCTGCGCTTCTTGAAATCGGACTGGATTTTTTCACTTGCTGCCAGGGAAAGTGCAAAACTCCTCACACAAACAAACGAATTCTACAGGTGGAAAGGATCTCACGTCTCCAGGCGCGGGTCAGAACCCTTCTTTACACTCCTCCCCAACCGGGTCTCACGGTAATACGGACCACAGGTAACAGTGAAGGCGGAACCGCGAGGTGTAAATCTCAGTGTCGGCAGAGATGATGCAACTTCAGCTCCTCCAGTAACCGATTCAACTCTGAAAACGTTATATTTAGGTAACGGCCGCGTATTATGGCACTATTGTTCTCCAGATAAAATATCCGCCCCCCCACAGTCCGCACGGATTTCGCCCGTTTCCCTTTAAACGTGGCTGGCGCGCGGCGCCGTTGCTATGGAGACGTGTTCCCTATAAACCGGCGAGTGAGGCGAAGGCGTCAGACGTCAGAGTCCACTTTAACATTCCGGTACGTATCTCTGTTATCCATTCCACTTATATTTTTGGCAAACAACATTATTTGCAACGTACACCAACCCATCGAATCGTTTTTTTGTTTTAATTTGCGAGTTTTAATCGAGCGACCCGCGAAGCGCGAGGGTGAAACGTAGCCCTGTGGGGTTCTCCGAATTTCTTTTAACGATAATAGAAGTTGAAATAAAGCAAGGTGCTTTTAAACGGTAGTTTTCTTTAGAAGAATCGTTTAATATTCACCCCTTGGTCGTCCGACTGGATAAATGAAATAAAGAGCAGAAGAGCGCGGACTTTAACTTAACCGAAACATTGAAGTCTTATTTTTATTGCAGCTACAGGGCAGGAAGGGGCGGAAAACCTGTAACTTTCCTTAAACAGAACAGCAGAGTCCCTCCTGGGACTAGAACCTATAACAACCACCCCGGCACAGATTCCCAACGCAACAAAGTGAAAATAGGACGTGACGTCATAATTCATCATATCCAGCTTAAACTGTCATTTTAAAAAGTTGGTTAGCAGTGACCTGCTGTTTTTAAAAACCTGAACATTTATTAACCCCCGTAACATTAATAATAACTAATTTTGATAGTTTACTGATGGGCGTTTTTACTAACAATAACCACTTGTCCAATGCAGGACCCAGGTGGTTTGGAGTCTATCTTGGAAGCACAGGGTGTGAGGCAGGGATTCCAGTCCATCCCAGGGCAATCGCACACACACACACACGCACACACACACGCACGCTAGAGCCAAAACTGACGTCTTTGCGCTTTATCAAAAATATTTTTACGCACCTGAAACGTACAAAGCAGGTGTATAATCCAGACGTTGTTGAAATGGTCACAGTATTAACATCTGTTATAATCGAGGTAATTTTCCTTTCTGTATAGCATGGAGGGTTCTGAGGTAATTGATTTTTCTTCAGTCGAGAGGGAGCTGAAGGCCGCCATAGAATCGGACGAGAAATATCGGCGGGAGAACGAGGCCAAGTTCCGGGCCTTGCGTCAGAACGTGGGCTCCTATGAAGAATTCAGGTAAGCGTGTTTGTTGGAGGACTTCGCAGGTGTTCCGTCGCGTTAAAGCCGATTCCCTGGTAGCTTCCCGTTGAGGGAATGTCGTCTTGTTCCTTTGGCCGCTTTGCTCTTGGCACGGCTTCGTTGTTCTTCCGACAATCGTTGGAGATGTGTGAAGCTGGATTTGTTCCGCTGGATTGCAGGGACATAGTGCTGGCATCGCATTTGAAACCTCTGGAGAGGAAGGATGTAGCCGGTGCTCGGTGGAAACAGCCGTGGAATCCCATCTGCTCTGCTTCCAGACGACGGGACCACCTTTACCCCAAGGAGACGGAGGTTAGTCAGGGGAGTTAAAGTTGTAACAACCAGTTTATTACAGATAATAGTTCAAGTAAGTCTTAAGCTGTGCCTCAAGGGCACAATAGGTAACAAGTCGGCATAAGCAGACAAAAACTGTGTAACAAACTATGAAAGTGTCTGCCATACACGCTCTCCTTCTGCTGTGTAGGCTTCTCAGTGACGTGATGGTTTAGCATCGATGTTTAACAGCCCTTCTCACCGTGTCTTTACAGACAGGAGAGCGTGAGTTTCAGCCAAAAACAGCCTCCGAGTTCCACCGATCCTGGCATAGACTGGGCTGGAGCGCTGAGAAGAAGTATAACTTCCTAATATCCCTAGGTGGCGAGAACCTGCAGCAGATATTCAGCATCGAGGTCGGCTTGGGCGTGTTGGGTGACTTTCTGGTGATATTGGCCGAGTGCCTCCGTCCCGGGGACGAGCCGGAGGTCCTGGCCGTGCTGGAGGGCTTGTCAAAAACCAGCCGTTTCAGCCTCAACGTGTCCTTCCTGGACGGCGCGGAAAAAGAAGCGTGCGTGAAGCTGTTCCACAGGCTGCTGAGCGTAAGCGACGAGCAGCATTCAGACGGGAAGTGCGGAAGAACCTGCCGACGGAGCACCGAGCCAGGAGAAACAGAAGGTTGCAAACACTCTTCAAACAGTCAGGATGGGGAGAGATGCTTCATGCAAAAGCTGGACACCTTAATGCGGTTGTATGAGGTCACCCTTCCATGTGTACAGTGAAGAGTCCAGCTTATAGATTAGCTGTCTGGCAGAAATCTCAGTTTCAGTAGTTTATACCTTCACTCTGAGTTTGAAAACAAAACAAAAACCGTGTCCATCAAGCGATTAGAAAGTAGTTGCACGATTACAGCAGAAGTTGTGAGTATGAGGGCTGCTGCTCGGCTGTTAGTTTTGTTGCTGCTTTATGGAGCCCCCCGGCATCTCGGAGCGTACGAAGCCCCCAAAGAAAAGGAGGACATGTTTTCTAGCCTGGCCTGCCCTGCGTTTTTGCTCTTCAACAATGTGGCATACGTGACAGATACGACTCTGACGTTGCCCTGCATTTGCAAGGCTGTAGAAGCCCAGTCCGTGGTTTGGTACTTCCAAAAGGAGCTTGGCTCCAACAACACCAGAGCCTTGACTGACTTTGATGGCAGGAAAGTGGCGGATGCGGCTCGGGCTGGCCGTTCGGAGGCTCTCGAGAGCCGCTTTTCCATCAACCTGTTCAGTCTGGTCATCTACCGAGCCCAGGAGGCCGACTCTGGACACTACATCTGTGGCACAGCCTCGGGGCAGTATTTCTACGCTTACTACGTGGACATCCAGAAGGTCTGCTCTGTCTCTTTGCCGCAGAGCTCAGTAGTGTTAAGCTGCAGCGCCGGCCAAGGGGGGGAAGCCGGAGCGTCTGAATTCTATAACATGTTCACCAACTACTCGGAGTGGACGGTGTGCGATCGCTGTGGTGTCCGCGGGGAGCAGACTCGTACGGGACTGTGCTACCTGTCAAGCCCCTACCTGCATGTCCGCTACCGGTCCACGTTGGAGGGGGCCAACTCCTGCGGGTCTCCTGCGGTGCCCGGTAGGCTCCAGCTGGCGGTTAAGGGGGCAGGGGCCAAGATGGAGGTGCGGGACTGCGAAGTGCCGTGCCCACCGCACCCCCCGCCTCTACCTGACACGAGCTCTTTCCTCGTGGTCTTAGCCTATGGCAAGAAAGCAGATCAAGTTCCTGTTTTCTATGAGAACCATCCGGAAGGTGCCCACGTCATCCTGACCTGCCCTGGGGCAAAGCCTGAGTACGCAGTGGCTTGGGACTGGGATCAAGTGAGGTTGTACCGCTCACTGTACATGGAAGGGCTCAACAAGGAGATGCGATTGTACATCGACACCGGCAACCATCTACACTTTGAGCCTTTGCGGCGTGAGGACAAGGGCTCCTACTATTGCTGGCTGCAGGGGAAAGTGGCAGCCAAGATAAAGCTGGGGGTCTTTTTGCCCCTGGTTCGCCAGCACGACATGCTCGACCGCGATTTGCTCGACGCCTTGAAGATTGTTCTCGTAGCCTACGCTGTGCTCACTTGTGTCTTTCTCCTCATTTTGCTTGCAAAGTTTACTTGGAGGTCCTACAAGGTGCCGCCGAACGAATGAAAAGCGGAAAAATGCATTAATGGGATTGAATGAAAGGAGGAGGAGGAAAAAAACACCTTGACGTTTCACGAATAGAATCCACGAGATAAAATTTGATGTGTCTGTAGCTAAGGAATTGCGTTAACTTTTGAAGACCTCAGTAGGTTCCACAGAACATGTTAAGTACTTTAGTGTGTTCAGCAATGTCCTTCACATCTTCTGCTGTTGTCTGTTTTGTGCCACGGTGCGTGGGGGGTGGGTCACTCTTTGTGTGAAGCGCAGACTCAATAAAATGGTGAAGAAAGCAGGTTCTGTCATGGGTCACAGCTCTGTTTTGGTGGAGGCTGTGGCTGAGGAAGAAGCTGCAGACAATCATGGAGAATGGTTCAAATCCCCTAAATTAAGAGATCACCGTGAGATCGTTTATCTGCTATTCAATGTAGGTCCGCTACGAAGAACTTCCAGGGTCCGTCTTACGGACACCGGGAACTTTCAACAGTTTGGGATCTGATTTGTGGGAGTTGTCTTCTGCGATGTCCTTTATTATGTGTCTTAGGGGCGTCTTGAGCTGTGTCCTTGGTGTGCAGCTGTTCTACAGGCAAATTTCCCTGCAGGGATCAATAAAGTTCTATCTTGGTTTCCTCAACGGCAACTTTAGACTCAGGGTTGCGGTGGATGGGTGGGTGTTGTCAGAGGAGAAATCTCCAGGGAATGAATCCACATCCATCACTTTCTACCAGCTTACGTTATCAGGGCTTTGTGGTCTCCGTCACAAAGGCGCTACATCCACCGTGGTGTCAACAGAAGCAGAGTAAAAAGCAACGGGAATCCATTCCGTACGCAGAGAGAAAAAAAAAACATCCTAAATGCTTTCGAACTCTTTATTCCCACCAGAATTCTCTAGATGTCAGTTATTACATCATCACACTTTCATGCTCCCAGCCCAGCTGTACTGAACGCTGCAGTTTAAGCTGGTTCAAACCTTCCAAGATGAAAATAACCAGAACTACAGGAAAAAAACAGGCAAAACAATACATTAAACACAGGGTTACTAACACAGCTAAGCCACCGTGGAGAGACAGTTTCTACGTAACGCAGGGGACCGAGTTGACACGTCACAGGATGCTTTTTGCAATCGGTATATTAATGTTTACAAGCGAGAAGAAATACAAAAATCTTCCGCCTTATTCTTCTCCCCGTTTCCTGCTCCCGGTCACCAACCACGATGCATTTATAATACCGTATTTAAAAATGCTCAAACGCTGGAGATAAAAATGCTACAGATGTTGCTGCGGTCCTGAATATCGCCATTTGCACCCAACACGACGCACGGTTTCTGCCCCGTCGGTAAACAGGAGAACTTTCAGACTGATGCCGAGGGGTTGCTGTCACGACGGCCATTTATTGCTCAGCACGATGTCACTGATGTCACCAGTGGCAGAATGTTTGTACAGGAAAGTAGCTGTGGGCTCAGTGGGCATCGCTTGACCATGCAGTGAAAAACCCAGCCAACTGCATGCAGACCCAAGGACTTCATTAACAAAATAAGGAAAACGAGCCTCAGATGAGGCCTCCTTCAGCTGCAAAAACAACCAGCTCGCAACACCTCGCAACGCAGCGATAATCTGAATAATTCTTTAACTGACTTGTGCCACGTAGGTGTCAAATATAATCGCCATTCGGTCGTTTGGCCACAAATAGAGAAGGAGGACAGAAAATTCAAAAATGGCATCTGGTGACCATACCGAGTTAGCTGCCTTCGTGCGGCAGGCGCCTGACTGTAAACGCAGGGCACGTGCATAAAAATACCCATAAGTGAGTGGCAAGCACGCCGACGCTCACGTTCCTATTTATCGTAAACCCAAATTTCTTGAGTGAGCTGGAAAAATAATTGACTTTGGTGGCCTATTGCTTATGGACACTGGGCATTAGTGTCCAGGTATGTAGTGCACCCACTCATTCATCCATCCATCCACTGTCAGCAACCACTTGTCCAGGTCAGGGCTGCGGCGGGAACACGGGGCGCAAGGCAGAGCCCCTCTGGGGACACACCGGGAGTACACGGTAGGGCAGCCGCTGACAGTGATTCACGCTGCGGCCAACGTAGAATGACAAATGAACGCGGTGAACTCGCTGGCACAAACCATACGGTAGGGGACAGTGACACGAGGCGTTGAGCTGGCACCTTACAATGCCTGGGCGGCTTGCAAAGCGTGAGCTTTGAGTCCAGCTTGGGGTGTGTGGACTTCACGTGTTCTCGGCGTGTCTGCAGCCCTCCAGAAGAAGACAACAGCAAACCACTCCCGTCACCTTCCTTGCCTTGGAAACCATGCCAGCGGTGGCCATGAGTTGGTTTTGACTCTGAGACTTCCTCCAGCACCACAGACCACACCTATGTGTGAGGAAAGGGGTAAACCCCCCCACCTCTGCCCCCCCCGTGTTCAGGCAAGCCTAATTTGTCCTCCCTGCAATTCATTTATAACTCTTAAGTGGTATTGCTCGTGTTTTTGGTTTTCTGGCAAGCTGTTATGCCACTGTACAGATATGATGTCTACACTCTTCTTTTATAAAGTTCAGAATACATAAGTAAATAAATAACTTTAGAATAAATAATTTGTACAAAAGTACAGACATCTCTTTCGCATGTCAAACCTGGACAAAGTAGAGTTGCTGTTGTTGGGTGCAGGCATTTCACTGAGGAGAAGACACGCTTTGGGTGCTGAATGGTGCATCGTCTCTGCCCTCCTTCTACAAACTCTAGAGTGGTCTAAAAGACCCAACTGACTGGTACCCACTGAGGCTGCACCCCCAGTCTCTCGAGAGACCTCTTTAGGGTGCGGAAGGCTGCCTCCATGTTGTCGTTGACGATGGTGAGGTCAAAGTAATGGCTGTAGGCCTGTTTGATTCTTCTGCTGTCTTCTGCTGTCCTCTTCAGCTCGCTGTCCTGCAGGAGAGACGAAGGTATCGTATTACTTTTCTGCCCGATTAAAATAAGCAAATGCGAGCTGTAATGGGCGACATCAGCCATTACGGAGGAAGTTAAGTAGGCAAAATATAACATTCAGTATCTTTCACCGGCAACCTTCTGAGGTCGTGGCGCGTTCGGGTTCTGTTTACCGTTAGCTGCTTCGTGGCAATTCTTGCTTCTAAAGCGTATTTGTTGATTGCCTTCAGAACCTCAAAGCTCGGAGCCTCGACAAACACCACAAAAGGCAGAAACTCCGATGTTCGGAGAACTTTGAGGGCCTGCAGTGAGAAAGGTGAGGCTTTACGCAGATGGAGATTTGATATTTGTGTACTATGTAAACATTACATATATTATGTGCAATATTATGACATTTTGATTATGATTTCAGGTTCCAACAGTAAAACCCTGCAATGGCAGGCTTGCTGTATGCGTAGAGTGTAGAGGCTAAAAGTGGAGCTAAACTGGAGAAGTCCTTCTAACCTGCGGGTTGACATCCAGGATGCACATCTTGCCAGCATCTATCACCTCGTGGATTGAGTTAATCTTGGTGCCGTACAGGTTTCCGTCGTATTCTCCGTGCTCCAGGTATCGCCCGTTCTTGATGTCAGACTCCATCTCGCTGCGGGTCACAAAACAATACATCTGCGCGCTCTTTTCGTGTGCCTTGGGCTTCCTAGAGGTGTCTGGAGAGGAACAGAGGCAGCGCAGCGATTCAGAATAAAAAATAAATAAATACATTTAAAAAGTTAAATATATAACGGAAATGACAAAAATCTGTGTTGATTCAACACTTAGGATTCATGCGCTGAGAAAATAAATCAGGCCCATTACAGTGACCTGTTAATAAGACCAAGAGCTTCTGTCTGTTGGTACTCCCTCACATAACACAGAATAGATGAGTGAGACCTTCAATAATAGCACAGAAAAAGTCTTATATGACAGATAACAGAAATGTAACATAACTGCAAAAAACTTCATTTTGCTACAGGAGGTAGTGCTAAATGTATGAGGTGATACTGTATTTAATTCTGCAACATGAAGCCATGTTGTTTCAGGACACCGACTGTCCTGGAGCTCCGTATACAAACCGGAGCCACCGGCTCCTTACAGGGGACAGTGGTGCCGTAGTGCTGAGGGTCCGACACCAGGAGCCTGTTCTTCAGCGTGCGTCGGCCCACTCCCTGAGCCCCGATCAGAATCAGCGTCTTGCGCCGGAACGGCGGGATTTTGGCCACCTCCTCGTAGATCATCAACTCGTGGCGATCAAACTCTTAGAGGAAAAAGACGTCTTTGACTTTGCTTTTACTACTCGCACGCAACTAGGAAGAAAAAAAGTGCACTTTCGACAAACGATGAGCGCGTCACGACGTCGCTACGAATTAACATGTCCAGCCCATGCGTACGAACGGCATCGATACGGAAGCGAGTTTGTAATTGGTGAGTGATAAATTCTGTTCTGCCCCTCTGAAAAACCCAACCTGCGTTTTTAGTTGTCAGGTACATCATTTTCTTCTTCTTTTTCCCTCCCATTCCACCACAGAGAGACCCTGTGAAGAAGATGACAGAGCAACAACAAATAAAAATAAAAACACCTCCCGGACATCAACAAGACACCCGAGTGCACGTGAGCAGGAGCTTGTAGCTGCATTTAAAAAGAGTAAAAAAACTGATGTCCTGGTATATTTATCTAATTGTGTTTGATGTTCATCCCAGGAACACAATTTTCAATGAATATTTAAATCAATGGATATAGTGGTTTGCTTTAGCTGTTGATTTTTCCATCTTTGTCCTACCTGCAGACGCCAGCTCCATGTCCTTCTTCACAAATGCCTTCCTCTTCTCTTCAAGGAGCTGGCTAGGAATGAGACCTGCGTTCCCACCCTCAACGTGACGCGCCTGGTCCGGGTTGCACAAGACCCAACATCACGTGGTAAAATCAGCCAGGTTCAATAAGTTGGCCAACGTGGAACCTCGCAAGGTTACGTCATGAAAATTGGGCCGAACTGTCAGCCAAGTTAACCGAAGTTCTGCCTTATAATGGGACTTTCTTACAACATGACAGACAAACAAATGTAATATTTTATCATACATGCACTGCTGGCCAAGGCATCTCCTTCGAACGCCATGTATGTGGAGTCCAAGCACTAACCTGCCACCAGTTGATGTCCTCCTGGTTGACAATCTGCAGGATGTCTTTATTTTTGAACTTAAGCCCCGCCTCCTTGCAAGGGATCAGGCTGTCTTGAGCGGGATCATAGTCGAAGTGACACTTGACAAACACCTACAAAAGGAGACGAAAAAGAAACGAGCCGAGCCCGTGGTTGAATCATCCTCCAAAAAAAATATAACCTTTCAGAAGTGTAAAAACTATCTTTTTTTTAACAAATCCTTAACCAGCAGATGCCAAAATTATTAGTTTTCTGTAAGGTGAACTTAAACTCAAAGTAAGCTGCACCTGGGCCACTTCTAACACAGACCTTCAAACCTCGAGGAACGAAACAATTTTCTGACACCAACACACTGCGACATTCCAGCTTCTGTGATTTTCCAACCCACAGAGCAACTCGTTCCTCTTAGAACAACTTTTCCCATGTTTAACTTGCGTGAAAAAACAAATTTTCAACTCTGCCTTTGCCTCTGGCTTACCTGCCGAGGCGGCTGCGGCTCCTGGTAGCTGGGCAGCACTTTAAGCACCACGCTCCCGCTGGCCTCCTGCAGCATTTCTTGCAGAACCTTCGGATCATCACCCACCTCTTTCCCGTTGACCTCCTTGATGATGTCGCCGACGTGCAGCAGGCCCTGCTGGTCAACAATCCCGCCGTGCAGGATCCTCGCGACCACCAGATCACCATTCTCCACGCGGAACGTCAAACCCTGTGCGGGACAGCAGGGGCGTCACCTCTCCGCTCCATAATTACGAAGGAGGCCACAACGAAAGGCTGTGTGCTCAAACCGTACGAACGCAACCAGAAGAACATTTGGATCAGAGCCGTTTCGTTCAGTTGAGTTAAATGCCACTCATACGACAAACCAGAAAGGACAGTCACAGACACACGTTGTTTGTGGACGTGGTCCTCAGTGGTCCTCTGCTCACGACAGGGATGCGTTCTCATGACCTTGCTGGAAGTTAAATTCATCATAAGTTGTAAACGCCCTCATACTGTATAATAAAATCTTAAGGCTACATAAGAAATTAACACGTACGGATGTTATATTGCATAATGAGGCTCTGTTATATTTTTCACTCATTTAACGAAAGTGAAATAAGATCAATACTGAATACTAGTAATATAAACAAAATACAATATTGCATTTTAAAACTGCACTGTTACTTTCACTTTTATGGTACTGTGCAAAAGTCTTAGGCCTGCAACTTCAATGTCTGTCGAGAAGAATGGGTAGATTCTTATCTACTGTCAGGGAGGTTTCCGATGGGTCCCACATTCATCGTGCGGCCTGAGAATGACCTCAAACACCCAATCTCAGTCATACACAACTATCTTGAGCAATAGATGGTCCAGTCCCCACAGAGCCCTCATCTCAGCACGATCAGGTCGGTCTGGGAGGACATGCAGAGACAGTCAAAGTGTGCAGAAGAACTGCGGCCAGTTCCTCAAAAGGTCTGCAAGAACCTACTGACCTCCACCTTAAACTGCATGCAAGTTTGCATGAGAGAACTGGTGCTGTTTTGAAGGCAGAGGGTGGTCCCACCAAATATTGATCTGATTGAGGTTTTTTTGTCTACTGCACTTTTTAGAAGGTTTATTGATTAATAAGTATTCATGGACAGCAAGAGAAAAAAAGAGTCCCCCTTTTAATGTTGGGTAATACCGTGGTCTTACCAGGTGCTCCCCAGACACTTTGCGGATGCCCACCATTCTGACAGCATCCGGTGGCATTATCGGGCAGTTCTGATTGGCATCCATGAACGCACAGGGGCTGGCTGGTAGGCTTTCGTAGTTTTTGGAGGCAACCAAGTCGTGCGTTTCCAGAAGCGACTGTGGACAAATCAGAGTCAGGATCGAAGGAGTCGCACCTACGACACACCTTGCGTACGACACCTTCTCAGCTTTCTACCGCACACCGTTCACACGGGCCAGTCACCTGGAAGTGGGGCTCTTTGAGGATGCCGAACAACTCGGCAGCCGTCTCGCTCTGGTCTGCGAACGGTTCCAGGTCCCTCAGGATGTCCTGCAGCAGCTCCACGTTGTTGTCCCGAACCGCCTCCGGCCTGCTCTCCTCTGGGCTCGCACAGGCCTGCCAGGCGCATACATTCACCACAGCGATGCACCCACAAAAAAAATGGTCAACTAAGACGGCAGCTCCTGCTACGATGACAGCACAGGGCAAAGGTTCAAGTCCCTCCGTCATCAATGAAACGCTAAACTAAAACCCAGAATTAAAGGAAGAAGCAGCTCTGAATCTACGAGTCACTTTCTCACTTGAGGTTTATCTCACAAAACCATACAGGACAGAGTAGGACAGGATAGACTAGAACTTTATTAATCCCTGCAGGGAAATTCACCCACAAAGCAGCTAAAAACAAGACATGTAACAGGAGACACAGAGCAGAGGGGCGCAAACTAAACAAATAATAAACAAACATCATAATACAAAGCAGAAGATTCACAAAAATGCACTCGGTCGTTGATCGGTAAGTTTTACGTCCCCAGCAGGCTGACTTATACGGTGCAGTAGGAACACTGGGGCATGTGGTGAAACTGCGCAACTTAGAAATCCTGCTGTGGTGTTCCGGCATGTTCTACTGCTCTGCAGAGCGGGGGGGGGGGGGGGCTTACCACTGGGCTCTCTATGATGCCCTTGAGGAAGATGAGGTCGAGGTCATTTGCCGTGGTGGAGCACGGGCTGTCGCTCAGGGTGTCCATGGCCTGCTGCACAGCTGCGGATGCAAGAAGAACGACCGTTTACTGAGAGTCTTACCTCGAAGAAAGTCTGTGGGATGGCATTACTGTTCACAACCCCCAAGAATCTACGCAGAAGGAAGGAACCGGGCTTTCGACATTCTGCTGAGGACGTTTCCCCACTTCTTTTGCCGCAGGAGCACTACTTCTAACGTGAGACAGTGGTAAGGAAAACCCTGTTTTAAACTTGGGAAAAGATGACATCTCGAGACCATCTTGGTGTTAACTGATGCAAACAGCCAATGGGGGTAAAGCGATGGAAAAATGCCGGTCATTTATAGCAAACTCATGTCACCGCATCTGTAACCTTCTGAAAATGCCACCTAGACACGTTCCCGATTGGGCGACGGAATTAAGACAAATTCTGTTTTCATAGCTCTGTGTCACTCTGCTTGAAATCCATAGAATTAAAACTGGCCAGTTACCAGTGGAGAAGGAAATGGAGACTCACCTTGGCACAGTCATATTGAAGTACTTACTTTGGAAATACCACTTGACAGCTGTGCAGAACACACACACCTGACTAGCTGTCGAAGCTAAAAAAAAAAAAAAATCTGCACGACAACCTGAGAGAGAAATCTGAGGGTAAAGAAATCGCACCAGAAGAGGAATTTCAACAAGTTTAACTCCTTCATTTAGTGCTCCACATCCATCGGGGGGGCATTGCCAGCGTGGGGGGCAAGGATGTGAACCTGAGAGCTGCTTGTTCATGCCTGGCACCTCCCTAAAACTTCCTGACGCCAAAAAAGAAAAACACACACAGGGCTACCGTCTTCATGGAGCTCTGCAGAAGGCCGGCCATGGTGCTCAACAGAATAAGAAATAAAACAACGCTGAACGCCACGGCCACACAGAGCTCACGGCTTCTGACAAACACAGTGATGACCACCCAGGAAGTGTGGATGGTGGCCATGTCTGGCAGAAAAGCTACCATGGGAGCCAGTGGAGTTGGGGTAGTCTGGGACGGCCACCCCGTGAGCTGCCAATCATCAGGTACCTGCATACAGGGATGACAATGGCCTATCAACTGCCACATGAGCAGTGGGACATCATTGTTGAAGATCAACCCTTTCCTCAACCCAGGCTGCCAGCTATACCGGTGCCCTTTTATTTCCTGGAGTGAGCAGATAGGGACACCACTCAGTATCGAGTGATCCGCACATCAGTCTACTCATCCGATGCCTGGTCCCACAGAATGCCAGCTCAGCCTCCAACTCACCCTTTGGCCAGTGCAACACCTCCTGTAACTCATCTCAGCTCCACCTCCACCTGCTGTGGAGGAAACACAGAGACAACGGGTAAGGAAGTTAGTGGCCCTTCCACAAATGTGGGCATTCATTTGCCCTCATCTGGACCAGCTGGAAGGAGCTGAAGCTCCAAGTGCTAAGACTATTTTGTGTTTGACACGCTTCTATGTGACAAAAAAGCAGCAGCCATTGAGTAGTTAAGATCTCATCACACGTAGCAAGTGAGATACTGCTCAAGATAACATCAACAAAGCCACCGAGGTTCTCAAGAAGGAATAGCAACACAGCCAAGGAAATGTCAAGGACTCCTCACTTCTTAAACAAATACAAAGGAAGCAATATTGGCATCTTTTAATAGAATGAACGCCTCATGTCAGGACACACCTTAGTTTTCTCCGAAACCTGAATAATCGTGAGAGTAGACTTTAGACTCAACTTCCACAAAGAGAGGAAAGAGCCAGTCTGGCAGCATGCTTGACAGAGGTGAACTCACCCTGTCATATGCTAAGCAAAGTGCAGAACAAACACATGCAATCCTTTCTCTTTCTGCTCTTAAAGCAGTAAAATGTTTGTCACTAACCTCGGTGACCTAATCTTAGGAGAGCACCGGGGGCTCTCACCCCCCTCGAGTTCTGGGAACCTCTCCTCTCCTCTCTCCTCTCTCCTGATTTTGTAGTCAGGACTGCCTTGAAAAGAGGAGGTTGGCTCAAAGTCAAAGTGATTATATCAGCTTTTACTCACGACCGTGCTCCTATGTCTTTGCTCTGTCACCTGAAGATACGCTTGGGAAGACTGCACCACTTTCACTGGTACCAAAAAGAAAACCCGTGAGGCTTAAATCACTCAAATTCAGATTTCTGGGGAGGAGTTTGTAAAATTTTCAGAGGCCTCAAATAGACCCTCAGCAAAGAACTTAGAGAGCTGTTAATAAAAAGAAGACCCTTGAAGGCTGCGGGTTTTTAAGCATCACTTCCACTCTGGGAGACAAGGATCTCACAGCAGGACAGGGCAGTACCTGGTCCACTCCAGGATGCTACATTATCAAAAATCATGTTATGGTCCCTGCAAAAGACTCCAGAGAGGGAGCATGAGTGTCTTCACTGGAGGCGTAGAGATCCTCACTAAACCCTCAGGTTTTTACATTGGCCTGTTGGGTAAGGAGAACGGTCAGCAGAAGGGCTGCTTTCCCAAAACCTTCAGTTAACACGAATGGTCTCCTGCAGCGTTGTTCCATTTGGGCTCAGGGCTACAGCCAGTGTTCACTTCTCCTGCTCTGAATGTGAGGACTTAAAGCCACATTATGCAAAACAGAGTGTAAATATTATCACCAAGTAACTCAACTAACTGAGTCAGTGTCCTGACACACTGAGAACAAACTGCAGCTAAACAAACCAGTGACAAATAAAAACCATATATGTTTGTATTCACATCCCTAGTTGTTTCATGTTCTACAAAGTCCTTTTCTTCTACGTACATACACCGTGTTGTCATATAGACATGCTTTGGAACTACAGACCACGGCATTTATACGCTGCAGCACTTCATCGAAAGGCCCCCCAAAGCCACACTGGCTCAAAGCTATAATAAGACATTATTAAGCAGCTATTACATTTGAGATCGATGGACAGGACTTTGCTTATGTTAAACCAGCGGGTGCTTTTGTGTGGCTTGGCGTCACTCACCAGAGTCGGAGTTTGCAGAAGCCACAGGCATGTCAGAGACGCCGGCTTTTCAAAATCAGTCGCAATCTTGCCAAGGCTAAAAGGACACCAGTTAGACAGAGTGTAAGACAGAGGTTCAAATGTAGGAACATTTCAAGGGGACAACAGCACAACAAGAATGTAGAGACCCTGTGAAAACTCTACAGCTGCTGTAGCGAGTTTACAGATGTGTTATTATTATTATTATTATTATTATTAACAACATCATACTGTGGTGCTGGCATTCAAGGGACCAGCACCATCCTGCTTACAGCACTTCACCAAACCCCACATCGCCTCGAAGTCTCTACAACCTGCACCATCCAGTCTGACTGTCCCCTGTTGGAAAGACTGCAGATCAAACTCCCGTCTATTTTCAGACAGAACTCCCCACTGGTGGGATGGTCGTCCCAGGTCGCCCAGGACTTTCACACTTCCAAGAAAGATTCAGAACCTGCATCCGCAGAAGGAGCTGAAGAGAGCTTCCCTTTCTGCGTTTCGATGCTATGCACACGCCACATTAAAAACAAATACACTGAACTGTCTACACGGTTCTGTTCTGTCCACGTTTGTGCTCTTTTAAATCTTTATAATAAACCCTTATTTATTAAGCATCTGCTAAAAACATCCCTATAAAACTATACATTTTACTAGTACTACTGCTGTTTAATATTTGTTGTTTTTATGCCTTTAACCAGTCAACCCTGTCATCAGATAAAAACATCTGCTAAAAGCTGCCTTTTTATTGGTAGTAATAATAATAATAATAATAATAATAATACTATTAGTACTAGTAGTATCGTTTAAAAAATTTTATTCTTTACTTTGACTACATGTAAACCCATTTAACTCTCAATGAAACTGTTAAAGAATAAACGAGAACATGTATCCATGTTTTATTATTGCTTTGAGAAGTGCACGTGCCACACGTGACATCATATCCTAACGATCCTTGTTTTAGGGACCGATTATCACATGAGGGACATTTAGGGACAGGTTTTCACATAAATCCTCGTTTACTGACCACGTCATTTTGCTACCCCCCCCCCCCCCCCCCCCCCCCCCTCCATCACATTCTGCAGTCCTTTTCATCTGAGAAGGAAGCTAGCACTTGTGCCAAGGTTTGCTCAGCTTGCCACAAGCTGGAGCGGGTTTGAACTGCTGCTTGCATTTTANGGCACCGCAGCCAATGGCGCCGATCACGTTTAAATTCCCAGCGCCTCGCATCTCCGCACGAGGAAAAATCGACTTTTTTCCAGGCCAAATAGGCGGTGAAAACCTTCACGACGACACCTTTCCCTCACATGCCTAACACGATCGTCTCCAGCATATTCCCACCTTTAACTCCACACATAAAGACTCGCTGCCTGCTGCTGTGTGCACATGTGCAGCACACTTGTGCCCAATATAAAAACAAACAAACAAAAAAAACCCACATTCATCGCTCACAGCAGAACAAAACACACCTCTTCCTACGCGTTATTCCACTCAAAATCGGTGAATAATTATTGGTTATAGATTAGGCGACATTTCCAATGCGGGACATCAGTTACGTGGACAAAGGACGGGCTGCTTCGTGTTATTGCACGTTAACAGGTGTGGAAACGCAACCCGCACGACTCTGGCGCCGTTTTCTCCGGGCAGACGTGACACGGTGCCGTAAACAAACCGGGACTCTTCTCAGCACCCTGGTAACCGCGGCTGTGACAAAGGAACAAAGACCGCGCCGGGTCGCGCGCCGCGCGCGAGAGCACAGTTAATAACGTCATCTTACCGCTCGCTTGAAACTCACCTTTTCCAGCAGCAGAGCCCTTAAACGCCGCTCTTCCCTCCTCGCGTCAAAGAAGCGGTTTGGGCAGAAACGAGCTTCTCGGTGCGGGCGGTACAACAGGGTCTTAAAGGGGCGATGAGCGTCTGCGGGGGGTCCCTCGCGCGACACCCCTCGTCGGCCTGCGGTCCACCGGAGTATTTACATAAATTAGCAGGCGGGACGGCTGTGTGATGTTTCCCTGTGGTAACACAGGAATTTATTAACATTCACCAAAAGAATTTTAAAAAAAAACCGTAAACGATCAAATTAGAAGAATTATGTCAGAGCAATATAAAATAAATGTACTGAAATGAGATGATAAAAACGAACATAGGTAGATTATAAAAGCAGAAGCACTGTGGTCAGTTACACAGCAACGCAACAATGCACAGTAAAGCCAACACTTTAAATATATAAGAAAATGCATAAATTAAGGGAAAGACACACTGAAGTTTATTTAAATGATATATATATATATATATATATATATATATATATATATATATATATATACACACACACACACACACTGTTTTTGGCGAAAGTGTATCTAACCATGCATTTTTGTAACCTTTTCTGTAAAAACATACCAGCAGAAAAGGCTTCTCCCTCAAGTACAAATCTATTTATCTACTACCTCTGGGGAAATTTCCAAACGGACCTCAGTAAAGCAGGACTGAAGCCTGTAACAGTACATCAGTTTTTTTCTGATCTGTTCAATAAGACACGTTTATTATGCGGTTAATAAACAACAGACTATATAACGGTCAGGTAAGAACGCCCTGCTGTACAGATGGGTGAATCATTGTAAGCAGCTTCGTATACAAACCTACCACTGTAAATTACCTTGGTAAAAGGGATCAGCTGCTGCTGCTACTACAACTACTACTAACTACTACTACTAGGAATAATAATAATAATAATAATAATAATAATAGAAGGCAAGACCCCGGAGGTAGTAGGCCTACTGACACCTGCTGGCTATTCACCAGTAGTACTGCATATTATAGAGCATAGAGCATATTATATTTATATTTATTATTTTATTTACATAAAATGTAGAATAATATAATAAAATAAAAAGACCACAGATTTTGTGAGACAGGTGCACTTAGGACACGCGCAGGAAAATACACGCTGATGCACCTGTGTTGCGTGGCGCACCATGAAATAATGCTTGTAAGTCGGGTCTTAAACCTCAAGTCTAAGAATGAAGCTATTCATATATAAATCCCTCTTAATTGGCCGTTTTCTGGAGGGTCGGAGAGGCGTGTTTGTCCGGTTCAGAGCAGGAATCGCTCCCTTCCGCCCGGCCGCCATGTCTCGGCTCTCTGCTGGCACTGCCTACGTCCCACAATCCCTTGCGTCTCCTAGAGAGTTCCGGGATAGTCAGCCCGGGGAAAGGGGGGCCGCCTTGGTGGGTTTATAGTCACGCCAAGTAATAATATATGCACAGACAGTTTTTTTTTGTTGTTTCAGTATTTAATACTAAAGTGTAATAATGAAGGAAAGCACGGCGAAGCGGCGGGAGAAGGGCAGAGGTGAGAAGGCGAAAGAAGGCGGCCTCGAGCCGCAGGATGTGGAGATGGCCGAGGATGCGGCCGCCGCCGCCGGCACCGCGGGGAAGACGAGTCGGGAGCTGGACGCGTCCACGTTAGAAGGTGGAAACGTCCTCCTTATAAACCCTAAAACATGCCTTTTCACCTTTACGTGGGAGCGTTTTCAACTTCGAGGCCGAACGTGTCGCAGGAGTCGCTGCTGTCCTGCGTGTCGTCCGTCCCCGGGCCACTGTTCATACAGGGAATAAATCCTTACAGACTCTTTTCTGTTTTTTCTGTACCCTCGTCGTTTGTTTATTTCCAAAACAATGTGTCTAGACTAGTTCTAGGTTGAAATTGGGCTGGCAGCAGTCCAACACGGATTGTCGCCTCATGTTGTGAATGGGCCAGCAGGTGGCGCAGTAGTTAGGGCCATTTCAAGTCACTCAGTAAACAGTAACAGTTGACAAATAATTCTTCGACTTGCTTATGAAAGTATACTGTGACGTGCACCTCTACAGGGTGAGTGGAAAGTCTGGAAACACCCAAATATTTTTAAGATGCCCAATGTTGGGTTAATGTGACCAGTACCATTTTGCATTGGATCAGTGGGTTTGTCAGTAAGGTATGTATGACGTATGAACATCCCTCTGCTGTCATCCCATCGTGGTGCAGACGTTTCCAGTCAACTTAGAACACGCCGAAGAACCTCAGTAATGCCTTGAAATGATCCAGAAGTTCTTCAGTGTCTTCAAACTGCCTGGGAACAATGTCTACAGCCGTGCCTCACTGAAAACGGAGAGCGCGTTCAACGTACTCTTCTGTGAACTGGTTTATGCTTGTATCACGCTTGGCACGATGGGTCAAATTTCGTAACCAATATATATCGAAAATGGACTTCACCGTTGGGCATCGGTAGGCGTCCTGAAAATACTTGGTACTTCTCGAGTTTTCATTACACCCTGTACGATTGATGTGCTTGTTCAACTTGGATGCTGCAATGTTTTGGGCGACTGCAAACTTAGGTTAAAATGTGCACGTGACAGTGACCTGTGCGTTCATCCTTTTGCTCCTGTTTCAGACATTAAAGAACATGTCAAGCAGATTGAGAAAGCGGTGGCGGGGAAGGAGCCCCGTTTTGTCCTGCGGGCCCTTCGTGCTCTGCCTTCCACTTCCCGAAAGCTCAACTCAAACGTGCTGCACAAAGCCATCTCCGGGTTTTACACCTCTAATGCTGCCGGCAAGGAATTCCTGCTCGGCTTCTTGGAGGAGGTGACTGTAGTTTACCTGTATTGTTAACTGGCACCGCAGAGGTCATAACTAGTTTCTTTACTCTCTTTCTGAATCGATTTATATTCAGGTTTTATGTGTGTGTGTGTTTTTTTTTCTTTTCCCTCTTTACATTTGGGTCCTATTAACTGTGTGTATATTATATTTCTCCTCAGCCCATGGATGCGGAGGGCGAAGTCCAGTTTAGGCCACGGACAGGCAAGGCAGCGGCTGCTCCTCTGCTGCCTGAAGTGGAGGCTTATCTTCAACTCCTGCTGATTGTTTACCTCACAAACAACAAGCACTACACAGAGGTGAGCTTCACTGTCAGAGACCTAAATATTTGCTCCCTGTTGCATGAGGGAGATATTTTTTACCCTGCTGCTGTGTTCTGAAAATATGGTGACAGATGTGTGTTAATTATGTCAGATTTTATCAGAACCACCACCTGTAAACTGTGAGGGGTGGGGGGCACTGCCTCCTCAGTCTGGGCTCTTTTCCACATCCCTCAAGAAAATTATAAGTGGTCCTTGACTTGTGACAGATAACTATATATGACAACCCACACTTATGATTGCTGTCATTTTAACCCTAAAAAAAGCATTCAGCCCTACATGCACCTAATAACCAAAATAACTATTATTTTTGAGTTGCAACCTTTGGTAGTGATTTCTAACAATGATCACTGTCGTAAAAGGATATTAGCTGTCCTTGCTGCTACAGAGCACCCATATTTGTTATTGTTTGAGTCTCAGTCAGTCACCTTAAGCTAAACAGTTGGAATGCCCAATCAGGAACAAAACAATACAGGTTATAGTGAGGGGGAAAAAGATCTTGTTCTCCGTTCTCAGGCCCGAAAAGTGTCAGATGACCTCCTTCAGAAGATCGCCTCTCAGAATCGACGGGCTTTGGACCTGGTGGCATGTAAATGTTACTACTACCACTCCCGCATTTACGAGTTTCTCAGCCAGCTGGATGCTGTTCGCAGGTGAGTGTCTGTGATCCAAATTTTTTATATGTCTATAATTTCGGGTTCTCTGTTTTATTCCCCCACTTTCACAATGTCATGTTTAAACAGTGGACAGAAAAAGTCTTGTGTAGTTCAAACCCACTTTGCAGCTGTACTTTGTTTTTTTTTTTTTTTCCCCACGACGTCACAACTGTATTCCTTCAGAATATACTCTTTTCCCCACCTTTTTGACTGGTGCATTTGCCATAATCGTATTTCTATAGATTTGTAGGATGTGGTGTCAGTACAAGTCCCCCCTCCCCGTCTTTCTGGCACTTGCCGCTTGATGATGGCTCAGTTGCATAAACACTCATCTGCTGATCACAGTGCTCCCTGGCTGAAGTGTTTGTATTCTAATTTGGTTGGGAGTGCACATGAAGCATTTAACTGATATTATAAGAGCAGTGTACATCTAAGGAATGATGACATTTCTGAAACAAACTGAAAATAAGGCTAATTGAGTGGAATAAAATACAAAGCACTTGTCACATACCGATACATAAATTAATTGTTGCTGTGTTTATTTGTAATGCAGTGGAGTGTTGAGATGTGCTTATGTTTTTGTCATTTGTACAAACTACTAGGGACGGGACCCTTGATCAGAGACGTAGCTCCTTATTTCAACACGGATTAAGTTGTGATACAGCATATTTGTGTCATGTATACTGCTTGTTTTACTGTGTGACGGTGTACTGTAACTTCTTGTCCCCTGCAGTTTCCTGCACACTCGGTTGAGAACAGCCGCACTGCGCCATGATGTCGATGGTCAGGCCACGCTGCTGAACCTGCTGCTTCGCAACTATCTACAATATAGTCTATACGACCAGGCAGAGAAGCTCGTGTCCAAGTCCATCTTCCCAGAGCTGGCCAACAACAACGAGTGGGCGCGTTACCTCTACTACACAGGTAATGACTGCCTCCTTCTCCGTTGCAGGACATGGTCTCCTGAGGCTCACGTGGCATCTCGGGTTTACCAGCATCAATGAAAAACCCATCCGGTCATAATTTGTACCAGCAGCGTTACAAGTCATCCCTCTATCATTGCCTTCTTAAAGCCCTTTTTTTAAAAGTCTTTCCCAACCTCACTCGTTTGTGGACGACATTTTATTTTTTTGAACATACAGATGGGCAATTAAGAGAAGGCAAGAATGTTTACATTTTGTTTATGGCAAATCTGGAAGCAGACAGTTTAGTAAAGCTTTTCTGCGATCCAAACAGTGGGGATCACCTAGTTGTTTTTAGCTGCCATGTTTTGTAGTGTTTCCTGAAGCCTTTTCCTCTTCCTGCCGCAGGTCGCATCAAGGCCATCCAACTGGAGTACTCGGAGGCGCGGAGAACCCTCACCAACGCCCTGAGAAAGGCTCCACAGCACACTGCTGTAGGCTTCAAGCAGACGGTCAGGCTCCTTTTCACTTTTGTATTGTGAAATGTTACTTACGTAAACACCTTTGGAAGCATTATCTACATTTTAAGCATGGATTTAGCTTTTTGTATGACAACACAGAGGCCCAAAGCTATACATAGATCATATTACGTAAATCACCAATTAGTGTCTTCTGTTTGAACAGTATTTGTCAGTATTTGAAATTTTTGATACTTTTAGGACTTGGTATGTGTGTGCTGGTTGTAAGAGGAAAGAATTTATTGAATTCTCTTCTCTGGTTGAGATGTGTATCTGATGGATTCCTGCATTCCATTGAAACAGGTGCACAAGCTCCTCATCGTTGTGGAGCTGCTGCTTGGGGAGATCCCAGATCGGCTGCAGTTCCACCAGCCTTCCCTAAAAAGATCGCTCATGCCCTACTTTCTGCTTACCCAAGGTATGAACTGAACAACGACGCAGCTCGGATCGGATTTCTGTCTACACGTCTACGTACGGATCACCATGTGGTGTATATTGAGGTTGTTTGTGGAGTACGTATACTTTACACTTATGTAAAATGCTTTTTTTCCTTTTCTTTTTTTTTTTTTTTTTTAAGCTGTTCGAACTGGAAATCTGGCTAAGTTCAATCAGGTTCTGGACCAGTTTGGGGAGAAATTCCAGATGGATGGCACATACACACTCATCATCCGACTGCGACACAACGTTATTAAAACAGGTGGGTGATGCCCAGATGTGTTTAAATGCCATGTCATCAAGCAGTCAACTTTGTAGGTGAGGGTTCTTGTTATTAATAGGCTCCACGATAGTAAATGAGTGCTATCTAGGCACTGTTATCTAACAGAAGCTCCAGATGTTTGTCAGTCAGTCTTTGGAGAAAAGTTGATTAGTTTTCAGTATGTATATGTGTTGCAGTCAGGAGGTTCTAAGACTGGCTGCCATGTGCTACTCCAGGCACCAATTGCTTGCACCTAGATGGTGTCTTACAACTTCTGCACTGTGCCGTCTTCACGACTATTTGCTGCCAGTCAGGCCTGTTTTATGTGACTCATCTTAATCGGCCTTTGCAGGTGTGCGAATGATCAGCTTGTCTTACTCTCGCATATCACTTGCCGACATTGCCCAGAAACTGCAGCTGGACAGCCCAGAGGATGCAGAGTTCATTGTGGCCAAGGTACTGGAGGTTGTGGACGTTCACCAGCCACGTGTAGTACATGCGCTTGCTATCCTGTTAACTGTTATCACCTCCAGGTGATCAAACACAAAACGGGTACGATTGAGTCTGTGTGCGTGATGAAACCCTGCAGGCCATCCGCGACGGCGTGATCGAGGCGAGCATCAACCACGAGAAGGGTTACGTCCAGTCTAAAGAAACCATGGACATCTATGGCACCAGGGAGCCTCAGCTTGCTTTCCACCAGAGAATCTCGTTTTGTCTTGACATCCACAACATGTCTATCAAGGTAACGCACCCACTCGCTGAGAAATGTTTTAATAAATGCACAAATGGAAAAACTCTCATTAATCAGTCAGAGTAAGATTCAAAGCAAATTTTAATGCTTTTTGTAATTTTTTTTCCTGCACGAAAACACCTGTAATACAGTTTTTCTGTGTTCTTCAGGCTATGCGATTTCCTCCGAAGTCGTATAATAAGGATCTTGAATCTGCAGAGGTATGGTCAATTGTGTGGGGGTCGATGAGTAACAAAAATAAGGTGCCGACATATAACTACATCAGTTAAGTAGTGATATGCATGTAATTCATTTAGCTGCCCTAATGACTAAACAAACTCCCGTATCTGATAGGCACCAAATGTTTGAAGGCTATATGTGTGAAGGATGTGTTTTGGTACCATAGCCGTGTTAGGAGGAGACAAAGGGGTTGTGAGTGACTGTGGAGCAAATGCATTCATAGAATATTCTTTGTTGTGTAACAGTAATATCCAGTTACAGAGATGGCAGGAATATTGGCTATGTTTGTTTGTTCCCCGACTTAGGAGCGTCGGGAGAGGGAGCAGCAGGACCTGGAATTTGCCAAAGAGATGGCTGAGGACGATGATGACAGTTTCCCATGAGCACTTTTTAACAGATACTTCATTTATATGTACTGTTAACCTTCAACACCATCATTTTTTGTATATCTGCTGTGAAATTTATAAATGCCATTTCATCACGTATTTTTAGTAAAACCTTATGAAAAGCAACAAATGTGCCACAGTCCATATGTTGCAGTGTTAAAAGATCACAATGAAAGTCATTCCCACTTGTGCTCTACTGAAGGGTGCTTGATGCTGTTTTAAATATTGCAGGGGAGATTGTGATGGATAACGTTCCTTGTTTTTAAGTCGTAACGCATGATTAGCAATGATTTTTGAAATATCCATAACCATTTTAGTGATTTAAAATTAAAAATATACATCTTGTTACTGTCTCACAGATGTACACTTGCTTCTCATATTACAGTTGAGTTAGGAATCTTTGAAGGTATAAACATTTTTGTTGCCTTTTCCCTTGTGTAAGTTTTCTAATTTTCCAAATTTCGGTTTGTTTCAGAGTGAACATGACCTGTATTTATGCACACAGCCAGGAGTTGTCAATACGAATGAGGATCAGATTAATTTCCTTTACCTTCAGAGTTTGCAGCTTGAGTCTGGACTTGCTGAGTGTCGGGGGGAAAAAAATAACAAAATGGTCATTGCACAAGTTTATAGGATGACTCCGTCAACAGGTAGGGCCGAATGGGAGATTGTTAAAGTAGTAATAAATCTTGACAAGTTTGTATTAAGTTTTTATGAAATTCAACTTGCTGCTGAAAGTGACGTTGGAATTACACAGACTTCTGATCCCATTTGTGTTCCTAAAATGAGAAACCACTACATGTCTACTTTTAAAAAGCGTTAATTTTGTCACAATATAGAAATGAACACGACTGTTCTAAATACTGTTTACTTGAAAATAAACAAGAAAATAGGAGCTGATATCTGCAGTACGGTAAGTTTCCTTTAGAGCAGCGATTATAAACTGTGATAGGTCTGTGGATTTTGTCATTTATAAAATACTGTTTTCTGTGCTTATTCACTGTCAAACATGTAAATTGTTGCACGTGTATTTTCACGCTCCGTTTCTGTAATATTTTGTATTAATGACTTACAGCCCTGTTAACTCCATTAAGCGCCGTTGCCCCGGAACACGTCTAGAGCGCTGTTCCAGGTACCGCTGTATTTCCCAGTTTGCCCTTATGAACTGCGTGTAACTGGTTACAAAAGCTGATGTTCCAAGAATTGTGCATATGTGGGAGATATTTACTGAATGTGACTTCTCCTACTTTTGAGGCTTAGATAATGCCTTATCAAATAAAACAGGCAAAGAAAAAACCGTTGAAACACAAGAAAGGTCCTTAAGGAGCATATTTAATGAGCTGCCAACTCTAGTACAAATTATATTACACAGCAGTTGGTCTGAATTTCAGTAGGAGCCTGTAGGTACAGTAATGAAAGCAGGGATTAGAAGCACTGAATGTAATTGTGATTTATAGAGCAGCCGAAGCGCTGAGGCTTTGTCCCTTGGGTTTGTGTTTTCCCTGTTAATATACAGATGATGCATCACATTTTAAAGAAAATGTATGGTTTTGCAAGACAACTCGGGTTCCCGGCGAACCACTGCCCGATGAAGACAGCCGGTACTCAGTCCCCCATACAGTTTCCTTTGAACAAAGCAAAGAATAATTTGCAGTGAGAGGCCCTTGTAAGCGTGCATTCATTCTCTTGGTTAGACACAACGTCGTGACGCCTAGATGAAAAAGAAGCGCTAATGGGCAAGGTGAAATTCTGCATCGAAATAAACGTGGTTCAGCCTATAATATCATCACGTAAGTAAAACTGTCCTTTGCGATGGGCTGACATTTACAGTAATGAGGAGGCAGTGCTGAAGAATTGCTGTATTGGTTTACTATTTATCTGTTGCGCCGAATAGCACGTTGCTCCTCTGCCAGGCGTGTCCTGCACCCGTCGGTTTCAACAACCTAACAGTAAAAAAGCGGCAAAAACGTATTCCTGCCAATAAAAATGAGCCAATATAAAGCAGTCTGAAGTGGCTCTGACAGATTTGCACTGGCATCTCTCATCTTTCTGGCTAATAAGCATACAAGTATTTGTTAAGTTAGAAGAGAAAGATCAATATTGTGTTTTGTATATTAAAGACAATCGACAGCACATACACTTATGAACCATGACTATTTTCTTTATAAACTTTTTTGTTAAGTTTTAAAACTGGACGGATTAGGAGCGGTAGATATGCAAAAATACATTTTTATAGTTTTCTGTCTGGATTGGACACAGTATTTCAGAGTACCGGTTTGCTGAGGTGTGAGGGGGAAGACCCTCCAATTACTATCAACTCTTCTCTTCACGGACTGCTTTCACTTGTTTGAATTCTGCACCTACAGCTGCGATTGAGCATAGCGCCACCTGGTGGGCTGATGCTTTAGCTGTTCTGTGGCTCCTGCTCTCTTTTCAGCTGCCTTTTCAGCTTGTCCATCTTATCCTGGGCCTTGCGCTCCTTCTCGGCTGCAGCGTGCAGGTCTTTAAGGCGGCGCTTCAGCGCACTGCGGTCCGAGGAGCTGCTCACCCCAAGGCCCTGTTGGGAGATGGAGGAGAAGAGTCCTGGACGGTTGCACACGGACATCCACACGGAGATCAGGCACGTTTTATTTTGGACAGGCTATCGCTGAATTTGGACAGGCTGATCACAATTTACCAGAGACAGGAGTTATTTGTTTAACTCCCCACCCAGCTCTTCATTAAGCTGCTTCAGCTGGGAAACAAAACTGAAACCCCAGTCTTACAGGTACAAACCCAAAACTCAGGAGGAAGTTTTGTGTTTGGAACAAAGGCATATTACCTATTGTACTGCTTTGAGTCACTTATCGTGAGTCTGTTTTGGTTCCCATGGAAATGGCTTCTGCTACCCTTCACCATTCACTCACCTTGAGTTTGGTACTGTCCATCTGTAGCAGCTGTTCCCCATCAATTTCCCGTGCTGTGAATTCTGGGATGTATTGCTCCATGTTTAACCCTTTCAGCCACTCGCAAACTTGGTCGGTGTTCCAGCCTGACACCAAGCACAGCGGCTCATCAAGGAGCTGGGCGTCACACACAGGGTCAAAAAAGGTCGACAGCAGTGCATTTTTATATTCTAAGGCTGTTGGTTTGACCTACACTGATGTTCTTTTAGGGGACCAGCGAAAGGGTGACTAGCACTAAACCAGCTGAGCTTGATTAAGAGGGAAACGACAGATGCTGCGTTACGCAGCTCGGAGCCGTTCGACGGCTGTAACTCACTTCATCTGGAGACTGGGACAGGGTCTGATATGGCTGAGATGACTTCGATTCTCCTTCTGACCTGCTTGAAACCCGTGGGCTGCGGGGGGAGAACTTATCACCGAGGATTGAGTCCTGCAGGAAGAGGAGGAGGAGAAAACAGTGAGTTGTGAAACTATGATTCGACATCACACAAGGAACTTGTCCTTTTGCCTGCTTGACTGCATGTACTGCAGTGTTTTAAAAAAAAAAAAAAAAAATCTCCCGTGTTTCCATGTTGTAGATGGGTTTGGTCCTCTGTGCGCTGCACTCACTAATTCAAATCAGAACGTCTCTTATTCCACACTGCTGGGTGTCATATAACATTGTTAATACTTCCATGAGAACCGGTGCTGGAGGTGGAAAAGTGCTTGTACTCCCAATATTGGCAAGTTGGTGTAAAGTATTGATCAGTATTGCCCAACTATTAAATATTAAAATTTCCGTATTGGACAAAAGTCAGTAGGACATATCCCTGAAGTTGACAAACTGTGTGCTTCTTTCAAACAAATGGTAGAAAAGCAGTGTGTGAGCTGACTTGCAGTGTAACTTAGTGCACCCCGGGTAATGGAATGTAGCCACGAGGGCTGTTTTGAATAATGACCATAAACTACTGCCGTCTTTTGCTGGGAGAGCAGCTCAGGCAGAAGAGAATCTGGTCCAGGAGGGGGGCAGAAACAGCACTGGGAGCTTATGAGGAAGAAGAAGAAGAAGAAGCCCTGGTTCTCCAAACAGCAAAACATACAAGTGCCGGGACACTGTCAACCGGGTGCGCTAGATTTGGTGATCAAATGGATGTGATGGTAGCAGAAGTGTGGTGCTACCTGGCCGCTGGACTGGAGGCCGCAGTTCTGTGGCGCTGTTCTTTGGGAGAGGGAGCCAGAGGCCTTGGCCTTGTCAGAAAACCAGGAGAAAGGCACAAAGAGGGACCCCGACCACCAGGACAGACTCTCTGAAAGCTCCCTGTGCGTGAACCAAAAATGAGCCTTGTGCCACATAGTCCTGCTCGGTACTTCTTTCGGCACAAATTGCTTTAGACATTGGCGCGGGCCAAGCAATTTTATCATAAAAAGGAAAGCTCTAGAATCCCACTGGTGCATTAATGCTTGATATGGAGCCACACTGTACAGCGATGTTGTGGGAACTTACTGGTTCCCCACGGAGAGTCTGCTGGACTTCTCCTTTCTGCCCTTTCCGGAAGATCGGCGCAGTGTGACCCTAGTAGCAACAATGAAGGTAACTGGATAGTTAAACAAATACAGTAATGCTTTGGTATTTGTACATACATCTTGTTGCGACTTAATAAAAGCAAAAATAAAAATGGAGCAATTGTACATATGAGAAATACATACATCACAATGTAATATCATATCAATAAATGCCAGTTGTGCTGTACATTCCAATAGGTATAATAACGCAAAGGCGTTTGTGTGTCTGAGAGCTTTGAAGTTTTCATCAAATAAATATTTGCTGCAGTTCCTGCAGTAGAAACCCAAATGAATGAATGTTTATTAATTCCTCAGGGAAAATTTACTTGTTTGCTCACTTCTGAGTCTAGGAGCCAAACGTAAACTGTGTTATGTTTATCATGTATGTATTCATCCAGGCCAATTTGCTGCATTTTCCTGAAATTTTTTCACTGCGGCGTACAACCAACACCCACCCCAGGTCCAGAAATCTCCTCTTAGTCTTCTTGTCCATGACAACAGTGGGGCTGCCAGGCTCAGGTCTGTCACTGTCGTGACTGTCATCTGAAACCAACACTGACAGCCGCATCGAACACATGTAGTGGCCGTACAGTCCGAGTAAATATCTCAAATACAAAAAGTATATTGATCTGCGATCCCTGGACAATGCAAATGATCAGATACTGTCAGGTGCATTTAGTGTCATCCTAGTGTCAGAGGAGGGTACTAACCTTCGCTCTCGGGCCGACGCGGCCGTCGGATGTAGATGGGTGAACTGTCAGAGCTCAGGCAGATCTTTGAGGGCAGACTATGGCGCACGGAGCCCAGGGCCTCCTGTGAAGACGCGTTGGTCAGCTGCTGGTAACGGCCAGAGGGAGCTGACGTGGCCGTGTTTCCCTCCTCCGCAGAGTGTCGGAGCAGGTGGGCATCGAAGCCAAAGGTTGGGCTCCTCTGGCCCAGTGATGAAGATAAAGGTGTGTCTGGGGAGGGTGAAGACCCATAGAGTGCCGAGCTGACGTTCAGTGACTGGCACCGTGATGGAATGAAGGGGGGGGAAAAGCAGTTGAGATGCTGTCTGAAACAGGAGGTGGTTTGCATCATTTTCTCAGCACCTCCCTTTCATCACAGTTATTAACTACTGAGACTGAGTATAAACTCATCTGTAGAAAAAAATGGTGCTGGACTACATGAGGTTTCCTCTCTGCTTTCGGTCCACTTTCATTTATCGTTTTTATTGTCTTTTTTTCCCCTGTGTTTCACAGTTAAGGACATATTCTAAATATTTCACTGATGCTGGATGGATTTCCGCACCCTTCTTTCCAGACTCTCGTCGCCCTCCGTGGAGCTGAAGCTGTCGCGCAGCCACGATCGGGATGGGCGGTTCCTCCTAGACTTGATTGACAGCTGGCTCCGCCCCTTCTGGATGCTGTTGTCAAGCAGTTCCGTCTCAGGTACAGCCTCATTCAGGTCTAGTTACAAGCCGCAGAATTAAGGCAAAGGGACTAAATCACATTCAACAGCTTAAAGGAAACCAAAATAGCTCAATGTGAAAGGCTACTTTCCAAGCCATGACTGTGAGGAAAGTAATTATGCAGAAAAACCTTGAGCTCTATTTAGAAATGTCTCCAGTAAACTCTAGTGGACATTTAAGATTTCACTTTCTGTAAGGTATAGTAAGTTGTGGGGGGGGGGGGAATAAACCTGTACTGTGCTTTTCAAAAGGTGTTAAAGCTTAGAGCACATCTCACATTTTTATGCACCATTTTTCTTCAAACGAGAGCACAGTAACAACCAAAAGCAACATCTTGTTGAACAGAAGCATTATACTGATTTGTGCCAAAGCTTCCTCACATTTATACGCATCAGCATATAATTTTATAGAAAAAAATAAAAAATGCACAATTATCAGCCTTCTAATTGAAACAAAAATGTTCTTAATTTCCATTGGCTATTTAAAAAAAAAAAAAAAAAAAAGTGTGCCGACAACCATAGAAATTCAGTCTACGAAAGCAGAGCAGGATGCTGTTCCGCATCGAGTAAAACGTATACGCAAATATGAGAAAGTGTCAGCAGCGGACAGCTTTGTGAGGGTTGAGCACGTCGGGTATTTGAGCCAAGCCGAAGCTGTCAAACAGCTGAGAGGCAAATTTAGGCCAGTTGGGGGAAATGAACCTGAAGCCTCCCTGCTGACAAACAGCTGAGTCCACACAAAGCATGCTGTACACAAGGTCTAATTTAGGCACAAGTGCGTTTTAAAAGCGTGTCTTTGGGACATCGGGAATAAAACAGTCGGACCCCCGCTTTAGAGCGTTGCCCGTCTCAGGTGCGGGACGCAGGTGGTGGTGCCGGCTCAAGCGCTCTCATTAAAACCTGCGTGTGCCCAGGTGTCAGCTGAAGGATAAACGTCTGCGGTTTAGTTTACGAAGGGTTTTTTTCTTCACCCCTCGCAACACGCACAGGGAAACAAAAAGCTTATATCAGCTCCCCAGTGTCACGGTGGGCGGCAGGGAACACTCACCTAAAATGTTCTCCATTTCGTCCTGCTGGGGAGACGACATGATGGGGCCGGTGCTGAGAGGAGATTGAGAGGCATAAAAACAGTCCTGGATGTGCAAGGCTCACACGAAAACGGACCCGGGCTCCACGGTGGTTCGGGAAACGGACTCGTAATCCGTAAGTAGCCCGTTCAAGTTCCAAGGACCCCTGTAACTGTACCCTTTGTTAAGATGTTAAGACACTAATCCTCGATGGCTCCAAGCTTGGAGCACATTTCCCACCAAAGAATGTGCCACTGCTGAGCCTAATACTTTCAAGCACTCACCTTATCATAAACACATCTAAAAATGCATATGTCGTGGAACGTGGTCCCAAATTCCACGGACAGAAGAGATCTGCTACTAGCAGGCACCTGCCTGGACATTTGCACCATCCCTGTGTTCAAGTTTGCTCTGGGTGTTGGCAGCGATTATTTGTGTTGTCCCGAGACGTAAACGCATTACGGAGGCGTAACCGATCTTTTTGCGAGAAATGCATCGCAGATCATGTTTCTAACGTTTGTGGAAATTTGTCAAGCTGCTTAGTAGTTTCCCATCATCATGGGGCCGTTAGGAAACCTGCCATTACTGGGGGGGGGGTATTAATCTGAATATTAATCATTCGGTGAAGTTATTCACACCTGCTGGGGGTGGACACGTCCCCACCCCATGTCATGCCTGTAATGATGTGCCCTGTCACTGCTGACAGTCATTGTTGTCCCACACTGTAGCTGTGATCTTTCACAGTATTCCCACGCCCTCGTTCTCAAAACGGTGCCCGTTCTGCGCGATATTGTAAAAGTGGCCGTAATAGCGCCCATCTGGCTTACAGGGTAAATCAGCATCCGTTCATGTGCACGATGCACTTAATAGAGAACTTAACATGGTGGTTGATCAGCTGGTGGCCCTGTCTTAATGTGACTTCTGTCCTTCCCTTATTTCGTATTGGTAGAGGATAATTTGTGGAATTTGTCAGCGGCGGTACATGACATCAAAGGTTTTGGAGGTGACGTGTAGCTGCTGTGTGCTTGGCGGTGGAGTGGGAGGCAGTTCTGTGCCGGTGGTCCTTTGCAACAAGCATATGCTACCTAGAGACCAAGGACTGGCAGACTGGTGACCAAGGATGGGGGCCATCTGCTGCCCATCCCCTGGGAGCACACCGGTGGATGATGTGAGCAGCGAGACGTCATGTGAGGACCAGTCGCGATGAAGTCATTTACACACCCTCCTCGGGAGTTCCAGGGGGCTGATAAACATGAGGGACAGTGCTGGAATAGTTAAACATCTTCATTTGAATAGTTACGGTCGCCGCGACGGAGAACTACAGCACGTTCGACACCTGAGAGAGTAAATAACTACCAAAACGGGCGCGATATTTACCTGACATGCGGACTCTCGCTTGGTCCAAGCAGCGATTTTAGTAGGTGCATGTTTGCCGTGGTACAGGTGTGCAGAATGAAGCAGACGTGTGTTTCAAGGCAAACCGACAGGTGAAAAGTACCGGACAGAAATGCTGCTGGGCGACGACTGTAAACCGGCAGGCAGCGAGGGGGCTTCATCAGAGCGAGAAACCAGGGCTCGTGTGAATTTTACTTCACAGTATACTACGGTAACACGGGCACTATGGTGCACAGCATCCCGGTGCTCACTTAGGAGCTTTCTGGGTTTGTGTAACGCCTGCAACTTCTTCTCTAAGTCCAAGAAGGTGGGGCACTCCAGAAAAGAAAACACCGATCGGCATGCACACTGCAGAAGTCTGGTATTCCCTGAAATCCATCCACCGACGGATCCCTGCCGCACGGAGGCTGGCGGGTTCCTACTTGGCTGAGGCCATTTTAATATAGAATCAGAATAATTCAGGAACCGAAATGATGAGAGTACAGTACGAAAAAGGCAGGGAGAGAGAGAGGAGGAGGAGGAGGAGGTTGGGCGAGGGAGAGAACGGTGTCGAATGAAATGAAAATGTCAGGATGGAAAACACACTCACCTTTAAGCAGGGCTGCTCAGGCGACATGCCAAGATGACATTGCTTTTCTGGTGTGTGGCTTCGCTGGATAAAGGTGGTAGCGAAAATGCACATCGACGCTGCACACTGTCGGATGACGAACGCTGCCAGGATGCTCACCAAAGGACGGGGGGGGGGGAGAGACTGGGAGAGGCAGATATACACACACACACACACACACACACACACACACAGCAGAGTATTTTAATCCAGGTCCTATAGGCAAGGCGAGATGTCTACAGCAGATTCTAGTGTTTGGACTGGAGGGGGGGGGGGTGGACAAAGGGAAGGGAAGGGAAGGGGGGGGGACAGAGAGAATGACTGTATACCTGTACACGAATAGCTTATGTAAAACTCTTTTTTTAAAAACACATCTTAAAGGGAACTCATTGTACACACAGACACACATCCACCAGAGTAAAAGATTTATTTCTCTGCGTTTCAGCATCTGCTATTTATTTATAAATACGAAATAAGCATGACGGACAGGATTGTGTAATTATGCATGAAATACCCTCGAAACAACGCTTGAACAAATGGATGATTCTTAATACTTTTTTGTGTTTTTGAACGACAGGAAAAGGGCAAAAGCGGGCAGAACCGGTGACACTCGAGGCGAGTTTCTTCCACAGTTGTGCATAATTCCAGACCCCCTCTTCCATGTTTACCGTGGTTATAGCAGTGAAGGTAAAAAATATCATTGAGGAAATGGTTGTTTATACCTGCTAATTTGCGAGTGTTTGCTTGACAAATTAGATTCACAGCATTTTGTCACATATGCATACTGTACGCATGCACAACCTTTAACTTTTTTCCGTCTGTGCTGCTCGCTTCTCGAATCCGGTGGAAATGTCAGAGCCTTAAAACGGAATTTCCCACTGCGGCGCCGAATGGAATCGTGCAAGACGGCTGTTTTCGAAACGCTTTTGCTGAACTGCGTACTTCCTAGTCGCTGGTTAAAATGTACAAAATTTAGAAAGTTGTTAGAAAATCTCCTGAGAGCAAAATGTCTTGATGTTTCATTCACAGGTGCTGGTCTGTCACACCCTGCTCAGAAGTGGCCAGCGACAACACGGATAACCCGTCTGCCTAAAGGAAGGTAAAATACACGCTGTATTTATGAGGAGGGTGTGTAGAAAAATACAAATACATAGTAAGAACACGTGAATTTCAGAGGGATTTGTTTCTTTTGTCGGCGAAATGTGCGACATTTTGTAATGATGAGCAAGAGGTGACAGCCATACTGGAGAGACTGGAGGAATGGCTCAAATACACGTAAATGTTAATACCTGTTACTGTTTTTCCATATACTATATGCTAAGTTGTGAGCGCTGGATGAAGCTGTGTCTCGGTAAACAATTTGCTCCTTTGTCCTCGAAACATTACGTTTAGGCCTAACATCCGTTTCCACCAGTCTGCAAAGTCTGAGGATTAAGAAGGTATCTGGCCAATAGATAAATTTCTAAACGTGAAGACAAATGCAAAACATACATTTCCTCCTAAATACTCACTTCAAACATGACTTCTTAGTTAATATTTACACATCACAGTTAAATTTATAATCCAAAGCAAAGTTACGTGTTGCCGTCTGTCAGCATCTGGTCAAACCACTGATCTTTGCCTAGGTGGAGAGGGTAAAATATGGCCTCGGTGACAAGAAATCGGTATTAGTAATTTAAAGGGTTTGTGAAGTAACCCGGGGTTCTGTGTCCGTTCCTGTCACTTTAGTCTGAACTTGCGTGAACTGACAAGGAGCGGTTTGGAAGTGAACGCAGAAGGAAATTGCAGAGAAAAAGGCAGCAACCTGGTTTTTGAGGTTCAGGTGTGCGTAGTGTGACCAAAACAAGGTTTTTATACTAGTCGCGAATCCCTTCATTTTAAACTCTCAGCTCATAAACCACTTTGCCCACTGAAGACTTCCTATCGGTTGCTAAGGGGTTAAGACCCGCGTTGTGTTGTGTTCTTCAGACCTTTCTACGGAAACGGGAGCAGCCTTCTGGTCACATCCGTCGTCTTTCCCAAATTAAACCTTAATACTTCTTAGCAGTGACAAAGGGAACTGCACCATTTCCATCATTCGCCTGTTCTGAGATGGCAAGAGGAAGTTTTGATTCGCACCACACGTTAAATATTTAACACGTTTACCCAAAATAGCTCTCTGCCACTTTTTCCAAATCGCTTAAGCCTTTCCGTTTCGCATATATTACACGTACGCATATAAAGAACATATACAAACCAAGCCCGTCTCCTCTAGTACTACCATATCTGTACAAGCCGGAGCTACAGTTCTCCAACAAGGGGGGAAGGAGGAGGCGCTTTCATTCAAAAGCCACAGTGCAAAATGTCACCAGACACAGATACGAATTTCTTCCTAAGCTAGTTTTTCCAGCCCAGCATCACAAGGGAAACAAACTATTGACAGTGCCTGAAAACCTAAACTAGCCACGTTTCCCCACAGTTGAGGTGTAACAGGTGCATCATAATACAAATTCATGATAAAAATCAATTAGTAGTAATTATTCGCTTCTAATAGTTTCATCCCTTACAACAATGGACTGAAAAGCCACAATCTGTTTATTGCCTGGAAATCGGCAAAAGTACCACAGTACCTGTGGCTGCCAAACATTGCATTGTTAAAGGGAGATAATTTGGGTTTAAAGCTACAAAATGTTAATAGTTTACAGTTCTGATTGGATAATTTCTTTCATCCTCCAGGTGCGAAGCTGCTGAAACAAGTTGGAACGCCAGCAGCTACTACTAGCTGGTAAAAAAAAAACGTTTAAAAAAAAACCCCAAAAGATCAGTATGCCTCATTTGTATCTTTCTACAGAGAGAATTTGAAAGGTGCAGAAAAATCTGGCTCTGAAATGAACCAGATTTAGGATAAAAATCCAAACAGTACCCTGGGTTTAATGCCATAACAAAATGAGGATTTTTTTTTTTGTAGAGCCACCCGGCTTCCTGGTGGGCCACCGTTGTGCCAGCATCTTCTTCTGTTTTCTTCCTCAGCTGAAGCTCTAGGAGGTCTTCAGAACATCCTCTCTGCTCTCCAGATCCATAATCTAAGTTGGGAGGAAGTGGGGGGGAGAAAAAAAAAAAAAAAAGTTAACCAGGAAAACATCTCCATTTGATATGGAGATCGTCTGTTCCAAAATTTGTCATCTGTTTCTGTACTTGCCATTCAGATACTTTGCGTGTGACTTGGAATTTCTTGCGTTTTCAGTTCCTCGTGTTAGTTATTGAGTCGACGTATACTCATATGGAACGCTAAATGAGGCGAGGCGTGGACGTTTGGGTGAAGAGGTTTCTAACTCCCAACTCTTGTTCCTCAATTACTGACACCATTTGGCTCTTGTGCCAAAATCCAGAAAACACAGGTGGGCTTTGAAATCCGTGAGATGAGTTTTCTGATCTTTCTGGACGATGCAGATGTGCTGTGCACCATGTTACTGAGCAACGTCACCAACTGCAGTCCACGACATCCAATATCTCACGCGTGGTGGGGCAGTAAGAGATTTACGTTGTAATTCGGAATCAAATACACCTCTGCTGTCCAGACCCGCTCAGCACATAAAAAGTCACATCTAGTCAAGCCAGGTTCTATGTATTAGGTTAATGGGCAGCAGGTAGTGTGTTTGTTAGAAACGGCCCCCTGCAAACAAAGACCCTGATTTGAATCCCCTTCCTGCTGCAGTACCCCTGATCTGAAGAACTTACCTTAACATTGAAAGCAGCTACGAACAACGTGAGCTAAATTAAAAATATAACGTAGATTAACCTGGCAGGTCTTCAAAACAAGCAGCAGGAAGCCAAACAAGATCCTTCACTTGATGTGCCCACCCTCCACCTCAGGTTGTCACCTGGGCCCGTTCCTCTGTCTGGTCCTGCAGGTTCTCCGACTCCTCCTTGCTGGTTGAGTCTGGTCCCTCTTGGACACGGCCCAGCGCCGTCTCCTTCTTCAGGAGCTCAATCTCCCTGGATCAAGCCCAACGGGCGTAAGTAGAAAACACAGAATCACACTCAGAGCGAGACACATACAAAATTGGGTGTCTCAAAACTGAAGGCAGCATCGATTAAAAATTGTCACGCGCTTTGAAGAACATCTAGAAGCTTATCATAGTTAACCCTCCTGTGCGTGACGTCTTGTGCAAAATTTGGCAAAACTTGTACACATTACAGCATAAAACCGGCACAGATCTTTCTGAATCCTCCTGCTCATGACAGACCAAAAGAACCATAAAAGTGCAGCCTGTGCTTACTTCTGCTGGTACTCCTTGATGAGACGCTTCGCCTTGGTATACTTGCGTTCCAGGACCTGGTACTGCGCCTGCGACTCCTTCAGGTGCTCCTCTGCAGTCTGGCACAGGCTCTGCGCCTCCATCCAGTAGCTCTCCAGCTTCTCGGCATGCTCCTTGCTCTCCTGTAGGCTGCACTCCAGCTGCACCTTCTCCGCGTGCCATCGAAGCTTGTCCTGCTCTGCTCGCAGAAGCTGGAGGATCACAGGTGAGGGTGATGCTGGCTTGCTGAGACACACACACACGGCCCCACAACAGAAATCTTCATCTCACAGTATCTTCGCAAGTCCATTTACCTTCTTCTTCAGCTGCTGGATCTCAGCCTCTGTGACGGCGTGTTTTATTTGAAGCTGAGGACAGTGCAGCGACAAAACATCATAAGTGACATTGCAGTGAAAATGTAAAGCATCGGCATAAAGTGTGAGGACACCCGGCCAATCTGGGCGAAACCCGTACGGACCAAAGAAACCTGCAGGTGCCCGACATCTCCTGCTGCTGCAGAAGAGCTGTTGGCTCGTGTCTTGCTAAAATTTGTTCGCTGAGCGCATGAGGCGTATTCACACTTTTCACAGGTACTTCACTCATTTTACACACTTTAACCTTTAATTGTGGACCAAAAAAAACCGCTTTCAAGTTTTGCACAGCAATAATTTATCCGCTCGTTTCTGCTGCTTAAATTATTAGTCCAGAAACACGTCAGACTTATGATAGTTGCTTTATGCTTCTTCTGCCTCATAATATTGTTGACAATGTACAGTTATCCTGTTATTCAGTCTGCTAATATGTTTTTTTTTTTTTTTTTTAATTATGCAGCCTGCGATTAAATGNTTTTTTTTTTTTTTTTTTAACTTATGCAGCCTGCGATTAACTGGATTTTACTGATTATTACTAATAAGGGCATTTTATACATAATAGTATTGTTAATCGTTATTCAAGCTATTTTGAAGTGTCACGCAACTTTTTCCCTGTGACCTTAGGCACCATTCCTGGTTATTCCTGGGTAAACACGCGACGGGCTGAGAAAAATTGAATTCATCATTGAAATAATGACAGCTCATTAGATTTTCTGATGCGGTCCAGTTTCGGGAACGGGTCAGACCCGAGTTAGGGTTAGGTTTAGCGTAAATGAAACACGGTACACCGGCAGTCGCCAACGATCAATAACCGACAAAGCGCTCAGACGTCGCCAGCTGTCCTCCTCCCCACCTCCTTGAATTTACGGGCCAGCTTCTCGGGGTCCATCTCGACGGGGGAGAGCATGTCTTCGTTCTCAGCCAGGTCGAAGACCTCGATGGAGCTGGGGAACATGGGGCTCATTTCCTCCTCGTCGTCAGTGCCGTATTCAGCAGCCTGAGGGACACGGTGACAGGGGGCCGTGAAGCGCGCAAGTTGCCAAGGACCGGAAAAAGAAATACCTCAAAGCAGGTTACCTGTTTTGTTTTCATTCCGAGTGGAGGTCAGCTAATTTTTGAAGAACTTTATGGAGTGGTTGGGTTTGACGTGTGGTGGGATGTTCTCATAAAACTGCCGAAAGGTATCGAAAGCGCACTTGTTAGAAAAAGCATGGTCCTACCCCATCCTCGTCCTCCATGTACTGACTGTAGCGCTGCTCCATCATCTCCCGCTGCCAGCGCTCCTGCTCCAAGGTCTGCTGGATCAGCTGGGCCACCTCGCTCTCCTCGCCTGGTTTCTCCCGCCCAATCAGGAACCTGGAGGCGCATCATCCAACTCAGTTGGTTGTTGGGTAGGATGATCCACCAACATTCCTAGGCCAGTGGCTCCATTTTGCATCAGTTGCTGTAACTAAACAGCTGTTCTTGTACATGGATCGGAAAATCTGACATTACCAGTTCCACACCGCTCTGTAGGTCTTTCTGACAGAACATGGCTCTATGTGGCTTGGTTCTGTGGTCACGCCCGACAGCTCACGACCACAACGACCGCCTTGCTGGAGAGTTGAGTTCCCACGGCGGAAATCAAAGCTGGAAATCTGACCTCGTTCTTCCGAAAGTGCCAAGGAAGCCGCGAAACCTTAAATGACACTCACCTGGACGCACGAGACCCGTTCTGATGCTTGCCGTGTTCTTCCTGTCAGTTATGCACAGCTACAGGTTTGCATCTCAATCTTGGGCCTCACATTCACATTTTACAGGAAGCGTTCAGCTTAAGTTCCCTGCTTAAGGGTACTGGAGAAGGGTGCCTCTTACGAGCGGGCGACCTTCACATGCATGTTCCTCACCACGTCGTGCCAAGAATCAGCTCGTCACACTTTTCAGGTCTTTTCATCACAATTTGCCATAGCGTTACGGTCTCACCTGACACAACCTGTGGTGTTTCGTAGGACGGAGGCAGCAAAGCTCTGGGTCACGCCGACCAGGCTGGTCCCGTCCACCTCCACTATGAGGTCATTTACCTGGATTCTGGGGACAGCAGAACAAGACTGAGCTGGACAGTAGCAGGATCAACTATAGCTGACCGCAAGTGACACAAAAGCACAGAGCAGCTACCCTCTCGTAAATTTACGACACAGCGGCACACGTCCCATATTGGGGATGCCACAGAAAGAGGAATAGTGAGTCATACAGAAAAAGAGTACTGGGGACACGTCAACACTGAAGGGCGAACGGGGGGGGGAATATGAAAAGTAAAATAGAAGCCTTTTGTTGTTACATAGCTTATCCTCCATCAAAATCAAAGTAAAATTAATTTCTACACGTCTCATTCAGGGGAACGCCGAGGAAGAAGGCGACTGTGCCGCTCCCCCCGTACGAGAGCGGAGACGGTCCGCTCGAGACGCTAATCTCATCGCCGACAGCGGTCATTATCAAATTTCCATCTCGATTTACTTCTCGCCGTATAGATTAGCACTGCCTGCAGGTTTCGTTTGTTTTGTCTGCTTTCTCGGAGATCCTACCTGCCGTCGCGGTGTGCAGCCCCGCCTTCGCTGACGGTTTTGACAAAAATGCCCAGCTTCTCCAGGCCCATGTCCGCGCCGGCACCCATCCCAATGATGCTGATCCCCAGGCCGTCGTCATCTGCGTGGGCAGACGACACCTTAGGTTAGGAACTCCTTTATAGAGGCCCAGCAGCGTCACGTGGCGCTCGGTCTCGGATTTGAGGCCGACTTCACGTATCCGCCCAAATCTCGTAAAAGCGGGCGCAACGCGAGCTGTCAGAACCGCATCAGTTCCTGTTCAGTTGCTGCACTTGGAATTTAATTTAGTGAATTTATCCACCTCTATTTTTGGATGCGGTGTCATATTCAATTACCACTTGCTCCAAAGCGTGACGGCATTACCGACAGCCTCGCGGCCAGAACTTCATTAACGGTCTGTAACGTGAAATGGGTTTCACTTAAACAGCCGTGATCCTGCTACTGTCCGCCCTGTTTGAAGTGACCCTGCGACGCGAATACGCTACCTTTCTGTAGCTCCACGGGGAAAAGGTCCAACTTCTCAACCCTTTTCTCCAGCTCGTACTCAGCCGAAGCCGCCATAGGGTCCACGTCGTCATTATGCCGGTCGTAGTCCTCATTAGAATAGGTGGCAAACACCTAGAAGGGAGCGAAAATGGGGACTTAGCTGGGAAGAGTGCCCCCCAGCCTGAATAAGCAACTGCCGCAGCTCTCGCACCCAACCTAGAGTTTTAATTCTCTTTCCACGTAGGATGTTCTGTTCTGCGGTGGGACTATGTGGTGCACCCTTACACGTCTTATTTAAATCTTGATATTTTTTATGGCATAAGGTGGTCGTACCTTTAAAACTGTGATTGTTTTGAAAGAGGAAGCTGTTGGTGAAACTGACAGAAAAGAAGATACGCGTATAACGCCGAAGGCCGGGTTTAACTACATGCGCTATTTATTTTGCAGATGTGAACACTGGCCTGGGTTCTAACAAATTATATTTAATAGTATTGATCTCAGGTGCGTTAGGCTAGAGACCCACGCCCCGGATTGGATGCGAACCCTTCTCTCGAGTGTCAATATACAGGTTCTTGCTGTTCTTAAACACATCTCATACGTTATCAACAATAATGTTTCGAAACGATAAAGACAACTTGATGCGACAGAGTGACTCTTCCCCCCTGTTTTCCACATGTAATGAGCAAAACTGCAGTTAGACCTAAGATTCATTATATATCTGTGTGCTGTGAAATAATTCAATTATGATTGTTAATGACGAATTAGGTTCCTGGCATAAAATTAAATGTTACTAATTAATCTGCAACGAGGAAAAGACGATTAGTGGCCGACTGGGATTAAAGCAGCGACGTCGGCTGCGTGTGAGAAGCAGCTGCTGGCAAGATTGTGATTTTGCAATGTAGTTTTAATGCGGAGGTTTGTAATGGGTTACTGGCGCATAGAGCATCTCTTTGTAAACATGCTTGGCGGTCTTTAAAGGGTAGTTGTTTTGTCATCGAGAGGTGTGTGTGTGTGTGTGTGTGTGTGAGAGAGAGAGAGGGGCCTGCTCGCTGGAAGGGGGTGAATTTGTTTTTATTGCTTAGCAACAGATTTTATTTCTACATTTCATGGGCTGATCCCTTTGAGACAGGCTAGGGGTGAAGGTCAGGTCCGTCAGCAGTGGGCTGAGTATCCAGAAATGGTCCCCATGGCAGCGGGACACGGGGATAAACAACAACATCGTGTGCTGCTTGGTTTGTCGGCATCAATAAGAGGCCTTTTGACTAAGTAGATCGCTGTCCTATAGCCATGCAGCACCATAAAATAAAAGCTCAACATCAGCACATCACTGTAATATGAGACCCATTAGCCTGAGTGCAGAAAGTATTGCAAAATTTAACCAGTGCTGATATAATGTTCTCTTTAAAGGAGTCAGAACTGACTTATAGAACAAGCAACTGGTCAGTGCCTTGAAACCCAGGAGGACCATGAAAAGGCTGTATTTTAGGTATAAGAGCTTAAAAAGGAGCGTTTTTAAGCAATAACACTTGTGCATAATTTCTGCTGTTGTGCGTCACCTGCTGGCCACTGGGTGGCAGCGTCGCGCAGGGTTTTGGTAAGGTGTGCACACCTGTACACCTGTTTCTTTCCGACAATCAACCTGGCTATTTAAACACAGCGTAAAGAAAGACCTGTTACATCTTAACCCTGAGGTGCAAATTCCTCTCCTCTCCCCACTTTTTTTTTTTTCCTTCCTGGAAATGCTATGCAAAGCAAAATCTGTGTGCACTGGGATCCTATTTTCCACTATTTTTCAGTGGCCGGAGGGGGGTAGTTCCTTCCCAGCCTATGTGGAAACCCCAGACCAACCTTCTGAAATACCACTGAAACTCTCGCCTCTTTCAATCACTTCTATATTCAGCTCCTTTCAAGCCTTATGTTCACTTCACAAGATGTTATTTCTTTTTGGTCCCTTTTTGCTGGGGGCCAAACCCTTTGAGACGAAAGCAGAGATGCTGCAGAAACGAAGCGACCAAGAGATGGGGTGTTGGCAACGCTGTGGCCCTGGCGCCACAGACTGCGGGTTCGAGTCCGAATAACGGTCGATTGGAACGCTGTGAGAAAACAGCCAGATTTCTGCCACTTGGCCCCGAGCGGATATGAGCACGAGAGGAGAAGCTAGTAAAAGAGGAACTGCCCTCTGCGATTTGTCCTCTTTAATAGGAGGCCACGTCAGTTTACGCAACGTCACGTTCCTCAGAAAGGCCTGCTGATGTGGTGCTGCGTCCTGGCAAGGTGAAGACACATCTGAACAGTGCTTTAACCAGCCCTCTTGAAGTGGGACTCATAAGTTCAACCAAAAGTTTATCTGTAACGCTACACATTTCCACCAAGAACATCTCGACTACCATCGATCTCAGCCTTTTCTTCTGGCTTCTGCTTTCTGCTCGCCATTTGGCGACAACGTGTTTTGTGCCCCTGCCTTGATCAAGCAAATGCTTTTCAGGGTAGATGTCCTTCCCGGAGTTTTCACATGACCCCGGTCGGGCCACCCGGGGATGCGGCCGCTGCCGGCACCCTTGTCACGACTCCCTTCCTCGGGATTAACTGTGAGCGATATCAGCGGTGTCCCCTCTGCGCAGCTCCCTCCTCTGTCACCAGCAGTGACACGCACGTCACCCCCCCCCCCTTGGAGTGCCCTGGACAAAGCTCCTCCAATCAGATTACGGCAAAACCCATGGGGCTTAAATCTCAGTGGGGACGCTCACACATTAGAGGCCTGTTAATGGGGGGGGGGCTAAAGCTCCACTGGACGACACGATGACCGATGCAAGTCTGAAAACACCTCCCAATTAGCTGTGTTTTTAAAGAAATTTTAAAGCTGTAAATGGATTCACTTACATTTGCGTATAATCAGAACAACTCGTGCGGTTATGGGACTTATTGAGAAATATGCCAGTTTTTATCACCCATCCGGAGAGGGCAGTGTGCCTGAGTGGCACGTTCTGACAGGTTGGGGTTTAAACCTACAACCCCCGTGGGAGCTGTGAGGCAAAAGTACTTGCTACACAAACCCGCCTTCGGTTCCTATTTCGCAGATCGCGGACAACAGTCGTTTCCCTTCTTTAAACGCGCGCCGGCCTCACGTGGCTGTCGGGGTTTCGCCCAGTGAATGGAGGGCAGCCGAAAGCAACCGCTTTTAGAAGGAATAAATCTCGTAAGCAGTGGATGGGAGTATGGAGAGGGAGAAAATGACAGAATATCCGTCCGTCGTGAGCCGCCGTTTGGCTCGGAGCCTTTCGCAGAAGTGCGGGGCGCTCCGGATAGGATGGCAGTCGATTTCACGCCGACGGTGATGCCGAGTCGCCTGAAAACACTTGACTGTGGACCATGGGAGGAACCCGTGACAAAACGGGGAGAACATCCAAACCCACACTTACATCGTATCGTTTGATTTAGTTACGACGTAGATTATTAGTCTAAGTGCTGTTAAAAATACAGGCCAACCGGCGCCTTAAAAAAAGCCGAAAAGAGTGATGCGAAACGCCGGTGGGGGTGGGAAGCAACAAAGCAACATTTACACAGCAGGAGTGTTAGTGAAAGAGGCCGTAACAAGGGGAAATAAGAGCTCACTACCAACTTGCAGTCTTACAACAATAGCTGCAGTGTTCTGTGTCACACACTTTCTCCCTTTCATACGAGCGGCTTTGGGCCGGACCTGTTTAGGGCGGCGGTACAAGTAATTCTACGGTACAGCGCTTGGCAGAATTATCAAGGTCTGAGCTGGAAATGGTTCTCGGTGAGAGACGAGACTGTTTTTTTTTTTTTTCCCCCCCCTTCCTTTCTTTTTCGGTTACCGTAGGGCACAAAAAAACAAGTCCGTGATCAGTGTTGCAGTTTAAATAGTACGTTTCAGGAAGACTGATGGGTTTTTGGCAGGAGAAGCAATAAATTCACCCTCCCGGCGACTGGCGGACTTGGCCGTGGCCAAAAAAGCCCCATCGGTCAGGGTGGCTAAATCTGGCACAGCGTAGAATGATGAAGTGTCACTTCTGCAGTAAAGCAGGTCAAGGAAACTGGAGGGAATTATAAATAGGCGTACGTAAAATGTGAGGAAACCAAAGACAGATGTGCTCCTAAGTGGCCTTAAGCAGAAAACAATAGGAACAACTTACACACTTATAACAGAAATCACGATTCCTCTCCAGGTGATTTTAACTGAAAAGGTGAAAAAAGAATCTGCTGGTTAGGCCGAGTGAAGGCCATAAACTGCGTAACCTTGTGAGAAATCGGTCTGACACTTTATTAGCATTATTAGATGCTGCGGAACATCTAGCAGACATCTGTGGACCCCCTCGTTCCCATCACGTGTTGCAATTCTCTTACCACGGGGACCAGCCCGTGCAAAAACTGCTGCTGGTGTACAGCGGTTAACCAGTATCCGGTTGACAGGAAAAAACGAAAAGAATGACAGTCATGTTCTGCTGACAAGTCATCACTTTCCCAAAAAATCCGAGGCCCCTGTCAATAACGGCATCGGTAGATTATCACCCTCAGCACCCGCATAAGTACAAGGAATCTGCTCCCCTCTTCCGCCATGAACCGTAGAAGCTCGCAGAGCAAGAGATGAACCCACCACAACGTGCAACTAGCAACACAGTCTCTGCTGCTACCCATCAAAGACCCTAAGAATTCTCTTGGCCCCCCAGGGAAAGCAAAACCCACGAATCAGAAGCCCGGGATTACAGGAAAGTGCACAAACCGCTATTTATAACCATGGAAAAGCTTCTAATCTGTTTAAGTGACACAGAGGAGGGACAACCGAGCGAGCGAACAATGGAGAGGCCTTGGGGACATTCGAGTGCCCATAACACTCCTCCCGAGACAAACGCAAGTCTGTGAGCGTCAAAGGGCCCGAATAAAGAATAAGCGCTGGCCGTCGGCCAGCCAGTGACGTGACGGAGACCTCGGTTCCTTGCACACCCTTCCGTGACATCTGTGAGAACGTGAACGTAGGAGAAACGTCTCACGCCGGAGAGTCACGCACAGTCCCTGGTGCAAACGGTGGTCTGCGCAAAGCTGTCTGCAGGAGTTGAAAATAGACTTAATTTCCTGTTGTTTATATTTGAGTTCTAGCCTAGCGACTTAGCGGCTTACTGTCGCCCTGCTTCCTGTACGAGTGGCACCCGTCGAATCAGACCGATTCAGTTTGCTGCTACAAAGACGCTAAACGATGCGTTTTGCCGGTTAAAGCAATTCAGGGTGTCAGTGGGCTTATTGGGGGGTTTCGTCGTGTCGCGGTTGGATGCGTCACCTTGGAGCTGAAAATCCAGTCCCTGCTCACACTGCATTGATCTCCAACATGTTGCTTACCTTGAATTGCTCAGGAAACGTGATAAATAACTGTAAACGGGATTGTAAGTCAGCGTGGACAAAGTCATCGGTGAAATGACAGTTAATAATTTTGCATTTTGCTAGAGCACTTCGGGTTAAGACCCTGGATTACGGCTTCTGCAGCAGGGCCTCACCTGGACCTTCGGGTTTTGATGTCCCCAGCCCCGCTGCAGGTTTCCACCAAATGTAACACCAAACCATTCATCTAGTTTACATGTGTGTCACTTATACCGCTTGAAACCTTTCAGGTGACAGTTGATTTACCGCCGAACTCCTTCGGGCAGAATTTACCTTGATTGGTCCGGTGCTGAAGCATATCTTCCTGGTGGACGGCAGCTCTTCTTCTGCGGGTAGCCCAGGGATCTCAAAGCAGCTGGACTCCAGCTCGTAGGTGTCGTCTTCCTCCCGGTCACCGTCATCTAACTGGCTACCTCCAGAATCGTCCCCGACAGCACCATAGGCACTCACGTCCACCGATTCTGCCTTTGAGTAGTCCGCCTTCTGATGTGCTTCTGACCCGTCCTGCCCCTGCAGAGAACTTTCCAATTCATCCCCTTGGCTCCTCTCTCCTTCCTCTCCGGTCCGCTGGCCACCAGAGTTCTCAGTAGGAGAGAAGGTTCTCGGTTGGGCCTCCGCACGTGCGGTGGACTCCCCATTCTCTGCGTGGACCTCTACCTTCACTAGTCTGCTTGTGGACTCCAGGTTGGGGTTACCTTCAACTTGGCCCTCGGCATTAGGTTCCTGAACTCCCTTCTCTTTGTCCCCCTGTGGCTGCGAATCGTCTTTGTGTCCGTCTTCTTGGCTAGGAGACCTCCTACATGGCACCGAGCAAGGGGAGGTTGGAGGGTCTTCATCGTGGAGCGGCACTTTGCGCCGGGGGCCTTGTGGCGACCCTTCCTGTTTCTTGAGGCTTTCGCCTTCATTCTGGTTGCCAGTAAGGAGCGAAGGTGCCCTCCTGGTGATGATTTTGGAGCTGAGCACTCCTATTTTCCCCGGCAGCGGTCCAGCGCTACTGGATGGAGAAGATGCGTTATGGTGCAGGTTGTTACGAAGCTCTGCCTTCTCAAAGACAGCGCTTAGCTGGCTGACGGTGGGCGACACGGCCTCTCCTTTATCCAGGCCATCCAAGGACTCGGTGCTGCCATTGAAGCGCGCCACCACGTCGAGCCGACCCTCCTGAAACCCCGATATCCGCTCCTTCTTCAGCAGCACGCGGTTCGTTGCATCTTGCTTTTCCCGCGTGTCCCTCTGCTCAAAGATCTTGCGAGTCTCTTGCAGTTTTGACAGGCCAGAGCAGCCTCGCTGAGCCTCACCTTCTGAGTTGGAGCTTGCTGCCCCCAGCTTGAGCAGGGCGCTGTGGTCCACATTCTCATTCAGGCTGCTGGCCCTAGGAAGGGGCAAGCGGCGCATTGCCTGGTCATTAGCTTTCACTGGCTCTTCCTCTTCGCCTGGCACCGAGCTCATCTGCATGAACATATTCTTAATGCGGTGGACGTTGGAGCCGTACGTACGTCCCCGAGAAGGGGTCCTCGTCCTACCCTCCCTGCCATCGTCGCCACGGAGGGCATCTTTTGCGGGCTTGAGCGTTTGAATTCCCGACTCGTAGGCGTTCCTGTGGGGCGACGGGCTCCTGATGTTGGAGCTGGTGCCAGCACTTGCCGTGGACCGAGGTTCCGTCTTCATCATGGTTCACCAAGCCTTTCCGAGGCCGCTGTGCCGCTGCATATCTCCCGATCCTCCCCCTCCTCGAGTGGAAGTGCAGTCAGAAGCGCCGAAGGTCGCTGGAAGCCGGAAGCACACTAATATGAAACTGCATAGTTGCACGGATGGAAAGAATGAGAGGAAGATGGATCAGAAACCTCAGTGTCACAGTTTCGCTATTTCACTACGGCCTCGACTGCTTGCGAAGGCGATCAACGTGCGCAGCTGCTGTCGGTTCCAAATGCGCCAAACGCACCAGAATCTCTGGGAAATTATGAGAGGAAAAAAACGTCATATTATCGTGAACGAGGAGACCGGCGTGTCTTGCAAGCGCTCTGTGAAGAAGTGCCTCGATCTGATCCCTTTCCAGCAGTTGCATCGCTCCTTTCTTTTGCATTTTCTCAATTGCCGATTTTCTTTTTCTCCTGCAACAGCAACAGCTGCAGCACAAGGAGCGACTCCGCTGGGTCATAGAGCCGGTGCGCTCGTTTCCTAACCTGCTCGCGACGTCGGTCGACCGCACAAACCGCAATCGTTCAAGCGGATCGAGATAAAGGCCCGCATTTTCACCGCCGCCGTGATTTACTGTGCCTCCCGTCACCATTTCACGTGGCTGTCTGTGTAAGATGTTCGGGATAAATGCTGTACTCCGCCGAACCAGCGCCGCACACGTTACGGAACGCATGGATGTCTTTGCATAGCTTTATTCCTAAGACAATACGACAGATTCCGGTTGTTTCATCTTTTTCGGTCCGCATCACCGTTCGGATCCGGCTTTCCCAGGTTTATAGCCGCGTTTTATTGGCTGCCTTAGAAATAAAAGGCAAAGTCCGTTATGCGGACCATGCGCGTAGGAGTGCTGCCCATTCACGCAGATATGCGATTTCTCCTCATCAGTCCCGCAAAACATGTCACCGACCCGCAGCCTAGAACGAAACTGCAACCCGCATTTTGCCATTTTCTAACACGCGACAATAAATTAATAACTTAAAACGTCAAGCGTATCGCCAGGCGGCACTAGGACCCAGCGGCAGACGCCGGCCTCAGTCCGCCTGCCTCGCGATGATGCTTCATGGTGGCTTCCTGCATTTCATCTTAAAATATAAACCTGCTTCCCAATCAAACAATCGCTCACGTATGTCACCCAAACCCCTACGCGCGCGCGAGCCGTGACGTCACGCGCGAGTACCTTAACCACAGGCTCTTCTCGGAGCCCCCCAGGGTCCAGATCGAAGGTCCGGTCAGTCCATCGTGTCCACGCGCTGCTGTCGCTCTTTGATTCCCGGGGAGCTGGCAGCCCGGGCGCGCCTCCCCCACCCCAACCCCCCCCTTCCTCCTCCTCCTCCTCCACCTCCCGCATCACGGGCACCGTTAACCCTTCTGTCGCGCAGCCTGTCCGGCTTGCACACACAACCCGGTTTCATTTTTACTCCCCAAATAAAGGAAAACACGACGATGTTAAAGCGGATTTAACCATTGATCACGTGAGCCAAGGCGGGTAAAAATTACAGCCCCTCGATTTGACTGCTAATTTTGGGAATGATCGGCTCAGGGGGCCTCCTGGGTCTTGAGTCAGCAGCCTGTACATTAGAGGTGTGTGTCCTGAACCCCGGAGCACCTGCTGCTGCGTGGTGGGAAACCAGGCCCAACGACAGCAACACAGCAGTGTGATGTAGAGCAAAGCCGCCGTGTGTGTCTATTACACACAACCAGGTGACCCTAATATACATTTTTTGAGCATCTTCATGTGGGGTAAAGCCAGGTCAGCAGACCACATAGCGTCACTTGTCATCTGTCAATAAATCCAAATGGAGGACGAACGACACGGCAGACACCTAATCCCCAATCTTTAATCCCGGACACTGAATGTAATAACTGCGCAAAATAAAATCTCTAAAGCCTTTTTGGTTTTGAGCTTGCTGATATGCTGCTGTTTTCCTGAAGAAGCAAAGCAAGCGTTTCAAAAAAAAAAAAAATTATTGCATCAACGAAAATGTAATGCAATCCGTCCGTACCATATAGGCGTCATTTTTGTAAATGTTTGTCTTTCCATCAATTCCTCCATGTTAGATTAGGTCCAAAAATCCCCTGGGTGTAAAACTTTGTTTTTTAAACCTATTTCATTTTAAAAACTTTAAAAAACCATTAGGTGCTCAAGTAAAACGAGGAATAATATATAATACCGTGGTGAACAAGCAGTGACTCACTCTGTTTCCTTTGCACGTGTAAATGCAATATTTGGTCTTATTATTTCCTCTATTAGAATAAAATTCTTTAAAAACGATTAATGGGAAAATATGACCGTATCAAATTATGCAACAAGACGTCATCATTGTCATCATCGCACCCGCATTTTCACTGGAATAAAAACTTATATCTACTATATGCTGAACACTGACAAGTTTTATACTATGAAAATGAAAATGGACCATAGATTACGGCGTAGGTGGAACACACACACACACACACATACACACACACAGACACACAGACACACACACACCAGACCCGGTGTCCGTGTCACTGCAGGACATGAGGTGGCCCACAGACCCTTTTGGATGTGGTCTCCATGGCAATACACTGTCACATGACCACACGACAGTGACNCATACACACACACAGACACACAGACACACACACACCAGACCCGGTGTCCGTGTCACTGCAGAACATGAGGTGGCCCACAGACCCTTTTGGATGTGGTCTCCATGGCAATACACTGTCACATGACCACACGACAGTGACCCACATTTGTAGAGCCTGTTTTTTAACCCTCCTATTCTCAGGTAGGTTGGAAAAAGTTTAAGCGTTTTATTTACACTCCAGGTGATGGATTTTAGAGACTCGTATGAGACCGGCTTAGTGGGTTATGGCATTAATAAGGAGCTTATTAATAATAGGGGCAAAATCTTAACACGCTTTATATTCTGGATATACTTTCTGCAAAACGTGAACCTTCCTTGCATTTAATTTTATACTTTAGCCATGTTGAAGTATAAATATCTGACCCGATCATAAATTCATCAGACTAATGTCCTGTGGGCGGTGACACCCCCCCCCCCTTAAGGTTTTTTAATTCCAAGCTCGAATAAAAACTTCTCAAAATTAGTCCACTCCATTTCACTCACGTTTTTATTAAGCGGAGGGGAAACAATTCTTGCCGTATTTATTTAAACCCAGCTTTTTATGTGCAGCGTTCCAAACTGTCAAAATGTGTTCGACGTTCAAGACGCACAACAGAGAATTAAGTGCAGTTTCTCCCGGATCGTGGCGCGCAGCGCGAGGCTGGACGCGCGCGCGCGTCAGTTTCAAGTACGCGGCCGGTGAGCGGAAAAAATAATGTCCGTCAGAACTTCCGCACAACTGGACTTGGCGCAAACGGTGGTAAAAGCGGCCGAACTCCGAGGCTCTTGCGCACTTTTCTGAAACACCGGCAAGTGCGAGAACAGCGGTTTTCGAAAGATGTGATTTAAAAGAATAGAAGTGAGCCGCGTCTGTCCTGACCGGCGGCGCGAGGACCGGTGGAGGCTACGGTGAGGCTTCTGGAAAAATCTGCGGCCACTTACCGGTTCACGTGAAAAAAGAGGACGAGAAAGAGTCCGGCGCCGCGCAGAGGCGATATTTAACAAACTGCCTCACGCCTCAAACAGCAACAAAAGCTTTTAAACAAGCTGTTAACAATGGTAAAAATGCGCAGAACTTTGCGTTACGGTAAAACTAAACGGAGCCCAACACGTAGCGTGGCGAGTTTGTTTGGTTTAATAAACAGTCAAATTTATCTTCGTGTGATTTTTTTTTCCGTTCCCCCCACGTTGTTTAGACCGAGATGCGGGTCCAACTTCTTCTCCCGAACTGTGAGTCCGTTTGAGACGTGAAGAAACTTCCAGAAAATGTTCTGGTCCAGAGAAGCAGAATCCGCTCCACTCCGCCCCGGGAAATAAGTGCGGGAATGAAACGCAGACGTGGACGAAGTAAAGCGAGGAAACGTTCAAAATGAGAACATGTCCCCTGCTGGCCTTTTATTTAAGGGCGCGTTGTGGGGGTCACTTCCGGTTACACCAGGGATGCCACAGTCGGCTCTTTGTTGGGCATCTTGGAGCAAATTCACGTCTTCAGACTCTCCACACACTCGGACACCAAGGACTAAACAGGGCAGAAACTGGCCAGATCCTTCATACTAGCCACTGGGTCCTTATAGTTTTAATTCAGCTTAATTTAATTTCAGCTTTCAGCTTTAGCTACCTAATTCAGGTAAGACTTTTTTAAAAGTGAGCAAAATTTAAAGTCCAACTGTTGTTCATCCTCCACATATAATATATGATGTTCTGCCTCTTCTTCTCTGTAGCAAGAAGGCTTGAACCTTGAAATGCTTGAAGAAAAGAGTGGGAACGGAACAGCACGAGCGCGGTTTGGCGGGAAACTGGAGGTAAGACTGAAATCGGATTAATTTTAATGGGAAAAAGTAACAAGTAAAAAAAAAAAAAAATAGGCTGATTTAAACTCGTATGATTTGTAAAATCCTTGGAGACCCGGCCACTGATGGAGGGAGACCTGGTGTTTTTACCAGATTTTCGTTTTACTCGGATCCTGCGCGCTGAGAAGGGGACTAAATCACCGAATACCTTGGGTATCTAGACAAGACACTCGATCCCCTGACGGTGAATTCTGGTCTGGCGTTCGGACAAAAGTTTTTAATCAAATGCTTAAATGTATGTATTTAATGATGGGCAACCATGTTTTGACATTGGTTGAGGAGTGCAAGGCAGGTACAGCCTTGTACTCACCTTCAGGTGATGTTTTTGTGCTGTTTTAGTCTTTATTTATTTACCCCCCCCCGTCGAGTGCATCTTCTAAACCGTAACACCTGCAGCAGGCCAGACCCTTCTGCCTGAAATCCAGCAATCAGGACGATATGACAAAAATTAAGTAGACCACTGAACATGCTTTATTTCAGCATTCAAATAATTAAAAACATCTCAAATTATTATACATATACAAAATAGGTACAGATCCTCTTTTTTTTCCCCACCTCCCTCCCCGCGAAAGTGTGTCTGTTTCTCTTCTGATTTAAAACTCAAGGTTTCGCCTGTTCTGATTTCCCCCAAGCGCCGTCTTTACGGGAAGAACACAGAACAACCAGGACAGCAAAGGGGGGAAATGAAAAATGTGGCAAAGGGGGCTCAAAATAAAAGTCAAAATAAATCCACCTGCTTAATCTACACGAGACAAGGATGCGTGCTGCAAATGAACAGAAATGAACGACCAGCTGTAGAACTGTAGCTAACACTTCATAAAGCAGAAAACAACATTTGTTATTCTTTGACAGTAAGTCAGTTTATTAATTTAGCACCAAAGGTCCTGCGAGCAGGTGTGACAATAATGAGCGACTACAGGCTAGTAGTTTTACTGTACACTACTAACAGGACCTCGAGAAGAAATAGCACCTTTTACAGCTGTTTGTTTGCTGTTCAACCACGGCGTCGTTTTGCGGAATAAATCGTGGCGTTTGCCGCCACTGGACGGTATGATTTTTTTTTGTTTTGTTTTTTTTTCAACTGAGGTAGCCATACGATTTTAAAAAGGAAAAACCCCTGTCTGTTCCAGCTGTGACTTTCCGAAAGTTTCCCTGTCGATCACTTTCCTCGCGGGCAGAACAACAAGACACTTCACTGTCATTTTTCAAATTTATTTAACACCTGTAAACAGTACAAAGCATTTGTTTTTTTTGTCCTTCCACAGTGGTAAGAAAAATGGCAAAAGTCACCCTTTTTTTCATGGTTTTCTCTTTTAAATCTCCAGGGGAATTTTACACTTTATATATTATTTTCTTGTTGCCGGTGAGACAAATTATTCTTTTAAAGTCTTTGACGTAAGATGTCGATGTTGGTAAAAAGTGGTCCCAATTTTTCTTTTTTTGTCTTTTTTTTTGTTTTGTTTTTTCAAAAATCGGCAGCACACAAACACCGTCTTCTGGAATGCAGTTTTAAGCAAGTGGACCATTTGTGGCTGAATGAAACTTTTACGATTTTTTTTTTAATGCATAGAAAGGTTTTAGAAAGACGACTGCTAGAAAAAAATCAACAATTTCAAGTCCATATTTCTTTTTACAAGAAGCAAACTGGGCCAACTTCGAAGCCAAATTCCTGATCGGGTGCACCAACGTCCATAGGAGCGATGTCAATAATGGGCAGACGGGATGTTTTCGATGTCTTGTAGTCGATGACTGTCTTGCCCCAGGCGCCAGTGTGTGACTGTGGGAAGAGAGAAAGGGAAGATCAGGATTGCATTTGGCATTTAAATTTTCTTTTTCATGACCCACAATCCACTGCTTCCACGCACTCTTTCGTCAGGTGCGGTTTTTCCCCTTCAGTACAGCCGCATTTGGCATCTTGTGGCGTACAGACGTTCCTCAAACAACGTGGCTGCAGCTCCCTTAGTACTAGTGGGTGGCAGAGACTCGTAATGGTGCCGACCGACTCAAACGGAGAGCAGCGAGGACAGACTCACCGTGCAGCCATCCTCGGTGACGCTGTATGTGAAGCGGCTGTTGCCCTCAGCTCTGATCTCAATTTCGTTAGAGCCTTGCAGAAGCAGGGCCTTCTTGAGATTTCCAGCCTTGTGGTCCATGTAAGCAATGCTGTTCTTGCAGTGGTATGTGATGTTCTGAGAGGCCTCGGTGGCCATCAAGCGCAGGAAAGTCAGTTGGATGTTGACATCCTCAGGCTTGGAGCCCTCACCACCGTACTCAAACTGAGGAGGAAGTGTGGAGAAGTGAAAAAGGATTAGGACATTATGAAGGCACACAGCTGCTTCCCAGCTCTACTCATTAATCCTGTGCTATCAGTGACTAAGTCCTTCTCTCCCTTACCTGGAAGGCATCAGTCATTGCCTCGCTGAACCAGACGTGCTTCTTCTCCTTAATGTTCTTGCTGATGTACCAGTTCTTCTTGGGCACCTCAGCCTGAGTTGGGTAGACACAGGTCTCACCAGTATCCATGTTGCAGTAGACCTTGATGGCATCCTGAGAACAGCCCTGGTCAGGGTCAATCCAGTACTCGCCTGTGATAAAGAAGGTAGAAATGGTGAGTTCAAGGCTTCCACATTGTGACTACTACCAGCAATGTTAGTCTCTTTCAGAATCCCAGAGAGCTCCTGGGAACACTGGAGTTGGGGCGTCGCAGGGCATCCACTCACCGCTCTTCCAGTCGGGGTGGCACATCTTCAGGTCACGGCAAGTGCGGGCTGGGTTCTTCCTGGTGCCGTCAGGGCTCATGATGTTCTCGATCTGCTGGCTCAGGGACTTGAGGGTGGTGTCTACCTCCAGGTCACGGTCACGCATCACATTGGCATCATCAGCACGATAGTGACGGAAGGGATCTGGGGCCTTCTCCTGAGCAGGCTGAGCAATGAAACCCATGTCGAATCCGCCGCCAGGAGGTCCAGGGGGGCCGGGAGGTCCGGGAGGTCCAGGAGGTCCCTATTTTTCATCCGGATGGGAAAGGGAAAGAAAATTCCGAGGTTAATTTCACTTGCACTGCCGTCTAAGCCTAAAGGATGTGAACCGAAACGGGCCTCTTACAGCGGGTCCAATTTCACCAGTGCGACCACGGGGTCCAGGGGGTCCAATAGGTCCAGGCAGACCATTCACACCATCTTTGCCAGGAGAACCGGCAGGACCGGCAGGACCCTGAGAAGATAGGTACCATTAATAAACAAACATTACAAGATGGAGCCAGGAAGAACCTTTGCTCTTTACTGACACAGTAGTTTTAGGTTGAACAACCCTGATAACCCTGATACATACAAGCCATAGGAATTTACTATAATGCTGTAAAGAGTTGTCATTTTTTTTCCACTGTTCCCATTGCAGTTATACTCACTCTTGCTCCAGCGGGGCCAGAAGCACCAGCAGGTCCTTGATCTCCAGGTGGTCCCTATCAGGAGAAATTCAAGAATTTCAGAAGACATATTGTGACGCTGTAAGTTTGCTCCAGTGGGAATGGTACGTTGGTACAACGAAGGCATTAATGGCCATGCTGGATGATCGGTAGGTACTTCTGCAAGAACAAATGTCTCAAAGATTACGTTGATGATTGCTGGAGAGCGTCAAATCAGGTGTAATTTACTGTGGTTAACGATGTCGGGGTCACAGTTGCTGGAAACGATCGTCTTTTTCATTGATCCATGTAGATCAGTTCTGTTACTCACAGAAGGTCCAGGGGGTCCCTGCAGACCAGTGAAGCCTCTGTGTCCCTTAATGCCTCTCTCACCAGCTTCTCCGGTCTCACCCTTGTCACCACGGGGACCAGCGGGACCCTGCGGCGCAAAGGAGACGTCTGCTCAAAGACTTGCTTCAGTAATTAGCTCAGTAACTTTATTATATGGTTTAAAACGTTCCAGTAACTTTGAGGTAGACTTACAGCAGGGCCACGGGGTCCAGCAGGGCCAGCAGCTCCGGCAGGGCCAGCAGGTCCCTGAAGGAAGGGGAGAGGCACAAGGAGACATTCGTGCAAGCTGGTCAGGTTACAGAACGACTTACAGGTGAAAAAGACGGACCACCTGTCTGTTTTCAGAGTGTTTTTGGGTTTAACTGACAGTGACATTCTTTACCTTAGGATTTTTTATTCTGCAAGATTAAATTAGTCGTTCAAGACAAATCTGTTGCCTTGGACAAGTTTAAACAAAAAAAAAAAAAAAACAGCGGCAATATGGAAATCGGGTCACTTACGGTCTCACCACGGTCACCAGTCTTTCCAGCAGGACCAACAGGGCCGGGAGCGCCAGAGGGTCCAGGAGCACCAGCAGCACCAGCAGCACCAGTCTCACCACGGTCTCCCTGTGGAGGTAGAGGGGAGAAGAAAGGTGAGCCCTCCTGCGTGCTGTATCACAGGTGAAGTACACCTGTACACTGTGGTGTTACCTTTGGTGAGATGTGCGACTGGTGATGGGATCCATATGCAAAACGGCAAAGAGTCAGGCCTTACCTTGGGGCCAGGAGCGCCGTCGCGACCAGCAGGTCCCTCACTGCCAGGGGTACCCTATAGCAGAAGGACGTTACTTTGGTTTTTGCTCTCCAACAACCTGCCGTGTTGTCAGATCTTTCGGCAACCGATTAGCGGTACCAACAAATAACGCTGAATGGAGTGGTTTCGAATTTGGTTTGGATCTGTGTCACCTTTCTTCCTCAAGGCCATCTGGCCCTAGCGGCAAATGACCAGTGTGTACGAAGCAGGTGACCTTGTGAGGAAGGTGTCAGCTGCGGCGGAGCTCACCTCACGGCCTGGTTCACCAGGAGCACCAGCAAGTCCAGGGGGTCCCATGGGGCCAGGGGGTCCGCGCTCACCAGAGGGGCCACCAGGTCCCTGTTTGCCAGGCTCACCCTAGTGGCGGGAATACAATGCAGACGCAAGTTACAATGTAAAGACAGACGTTCTCTCTTCTTTACAAGGATTAAACTCACAAAACCACGAAAACGTGATCAAACATCTGATGGAATAGAATTTTTTCATTGAAAAGGCGTAGGGGGTACATAGCGTGGCTTTCTGGTGACTGAAGTAATATTTTTTGAGTAGTTATACAAAAGTTGGACTCATGCTCGCTACGTGCAGGTTGGAAAAGGTCTGATGCTCATGTTTTCTGCTCCGGTCTACACCACACTGGGGGGTGTTTTGCAGTCATTGAAAGGTTCCCACTGCAATGACTCTGACTTCATCTCTGAGCTCTAACTCAAATTGTTGACACCTGGACAAAGGTGAGGCTGACTGAATTCAGGTTTCGCAGACCCCCTTGGTAAATTGGGGGTCAGGAAACTCCCCCGAAGAGTCTGAAGCGTTGAGAAGAGGCAGGTCTTTGAATCATAAGGTTCCCTGAGGTGGGCCGATTACTTACGGATGGGCCAGGAATACCAGGGAAACCACGCTCGCCTCTCTGTCCGGGAAGACCCACGATACCACGCTGTCCGGCAATACCCTGAGGTCCGGGGATACCAGGAGCACCCTGAGGGAGAGGACCAGACAGCAGTCATCAGCACGTGTACTACATTTCAGCGCAGAAGCCAGTTCTGTCAAGATTTGTTCCTCCTCTTCACACGAGCCACTTTGCGTGGCAGTCGTGATTTTCTAACAACCGTCACTGTCCGCGATGGATACTTACAGCAGGACCATCAGCACCAGGAGATCCCTTCTCACCAGTTGGACCAGGAGGTCCAGCGGGGCCCATTTCACCAGTACGACCAACAGGGCCAGTCTCACCACGAGGTCCCTTCTGTCCTTCCTTTCCAGAAGGTCCAGCAGGGCCAGGGGGTCCAGGGTTACCCTACGTCACAAAAAGAAAAAAAGCAGCGAATTAGTTACCGTTAAGCCCCGTGATAAATCTGTGCTCTATTTTGACATCATTGCTGGTAGGAGTATCAGGCCATTTTGCAGATTTTTTTACAGGCTGTCAGAAAAAAAAGTACTTGTAGATCTCAGGAAGTGAAGTGTAATTAGGATCAGTCAGGTTAACAATGATTCGCGCCAAATTCCACGTCCAAAATAAACTGCTTCATTTGTTCTGTTTAAACTCAAAGGAGTGTTGAGTACCCAGTACTCGAAAATGATTAACACCAGTTACAGCAGTCACATCCGCACGATACGCTGCTAGTTTGATTGTGAAGTCGGTGAGGTACTTACAGAAGGGCCAGGAGGTCCAACTCTACCAGCAGCACCAGGGAAACCAGCTGCACCCTTTAGAGAAAGATCAAAAATTGAAAGTGGTACTGCATCTGCCATCTCAGTGGCAAAATATTTCCCATTTAGTTTTCCTTCTTGCTCTGGTTGAAATTTCCCTGACTATGAACTCACAGGAGGGCCTGCAGCACCACGACCTCCCTTAGCTCCAGTAGCTCCAACGGGACCCTGAAGAAGGAGACCGCAAACCGTTAGATTCTGTTCCTTCTGCGAACCGACTTTTGCTACTGTGGCAACATAACACAAATGCATTTTTCCAAATTGCTGCTTGTTAGGCTGCACTGAGATTAGAAAGCGGAAGTACACTCGGCAGGTTTTTTTTTCCAGAGTATCAGAAACTTTTCAACTTCTACATTCTGAATGAAGTACATCTGAGAAGCTTTGAAGAGACACTGGCTCAGGGTTAATGATCAGGGATCATATCTTGCGAGGAGAATGCAGGTGGCAGGTGGGCAACAGAGCACCTGAGGTCCAGGAGCACCAGTAGCCCCAGGTGCGCCAGGAGGACCAGCATCACCCTTGGCACCAGCATCACCAGCCTCTCCCTTAGCACCAGGTTGGCCATCAGCACCCTGTGGGAAGAGAGGTCAGGTAAAACACAGTGAGCAGCTCCGTTCAGTTACCAGTTACCTTTGATCCAGATTTTTGCATCATCTGCTATTAAATGCAATGCAATGTGTTTTGCAACTCAGTTTTGTAGCTCCTGCAAGGGCCCGTTTTTCGACAAGCTTTGCGCAATAGCGCCAGATAGTCGAGCTGCCTTTACGGCTCGATTGAGACTCTTATCATTTGGATTCTTTACTTACAGGAGGTCCAGCAAATCCAGCAGGTCCGGGAGCACCAGCCTCACCACGCTCACCCTGAGGAATAGAATGAGAAGGTTTAGAGGCGACAGAAGAGCCACGTCAGGTTTCACTATGTCTCCAAAGCTAGTGGCCTTGGGGGAAAGGTCACGTTGATTGTGACCTGATGGCTGGACATTCCCATTTTGCCACTTTTCTTAATATGCCTCAACTTGCAGCAGTGCTTGTACCTGGTTCCTGCAGGTCCGTACTGAGATATGGTTTCTTAAATTAAAATGTACGACAACATGTACAACAGCAAGCTAAACTTCTGCAAATTTATGCCAGCGGAATCCATCCTGGCAGAGTCAGTAGTGCACAAAACGGTGGTTTTATGGAACGTGTGAGGCTGGTCGTGGAAGAGTTACTCACAGGGGCACCACGAGCACCAGTAGGACCAACGGGACCAGAAGGACCAGTCTCACCCTAGGCATAGAGAATGAAAACAAAGAAATATGAAATATCCTTAAATCCTGTAAGAAGTTCAATTAAACAGCACACGTACGAAACATCCTGAAGACCAACCCAACTAAATCTCAGCATAAACACATATCGGTATTTTATCTGCAGTGTCGCTAATTAATTCTGCCAATTTATTTGCATGCCCAGCTTACGTGGCTCCGCCCCCTCGTATCTCTCACCCCCAGAAGCCATTTTGCTTTTCAAAGGCCTCCCTTTTGTTAGGAAGTCTTACCTTGTCTCCAGGAGCACCAGCAGGGCCAGGAGGACCGATGGGGCCAGTCATACCGCGAATGCCATCTTTGCCAGGGACACCATCAGCACCCTTAGGGCCAGTGTCGCCCTATGAGAAGACACAATGGGAGAACGTTAGAGTTCAACAGGAAGCCGCTGATGGCAGCTGTGTGTCTGTCGGTGTGTTGCCACTTACTCTTTGGCCTTTGAGACCTGGCAGACCGGCAGCACCACGCTCACCGGGCATTCCCTGGAGGCCTGGGGGTCCCTGAGCGCCTGGGGCACCTGCAGCGCCGGGCTCACCCTGAAGAGGGTGGACGAGAGGCACAGAGAGAAGGAGAGAGAATAGGAAACGTCAGTCATACTTTTCAGTGCTTTGTGGCTCAAGTACTGGAACGCTGAAATATCTGAAGCTCATATCTCTGTGGGATTGTGTCTAATTTTCTTCCACTGCTCAGAAGTTGATTTAAGGTGCTGTGTGAATTTAGCTGTAAGGTCAAAAAATCGGCCCAGTGCCGCAGACCAAGGCAAAGGTGACACCGAGACAGAAAGATGCTGACTGAAGTCTGAAGTCACAATTGCTCTAAGTCTCACCTTAGCACCATCGTTGCCAGTAGCACCAGGAGAGCCACGAGTACCAGCGGGGCCAGCAGCACCGGGGGCACCACGCTCACCAGGGAAACCTCTTTCGCCCTGGGTGGTGGAGAGGACACAGCAGAGGGCCATTAGCACGGGGAGGACATCAATGTGAGGTGAAGTGCAAGTTCCAGATCCAGGTCATCTATGGCAACTTACTCTAGGTCCACTGGGTCCAGGTGCACCAGCCTCACCGGGGATACCCTGAAGGAGGAAGAAGAGTGGTTAATGGCAGTTCATCCTGATGAACAGTATGGTTCTCAAAGGGCTTTCAGACTTTAATGCTGTGATTGGATTCAGTTAATTTTAGCAGGTAATAATAATCTGATCTCAGTCTGAAAGGTTTATTAGACAATTATAATTGAAGGGGTCCATGTCTGGTTTGATTTTAAGAGCTGATTAAATCCTTTGGGCTCACCTGTTCGCCAGTCTTGCCGGGCTCACCGGTTGCACCTTGAGGGCCAGGCAGACCCTATGGCAGAATTAAGGGAAACGTAGGTTAATGTCTGTAGTCAACATAGCAGCAGAGCTTTCAGACAGACACCACTCCCCGGATATATCCATCGGTCGATGAAAGAAAGTGTACCTGGAATCCAGGAGCACCAGCAGGTCCCTGTTCGCCTCTCTCACCAGAAGGGCCCTAAAAGGTGGGCAAGAAACATTACATTAGGGAACGATAATTACCACACGAACCGTGTTTCAGTTACTGTTTATGTCGGATCTGCGCCCATAACCACCAGTGTCCCATTGCCAAACATCTGTGTGGACCTGGAGTCCTGAAAGTGTCACTGGAGAACTTTTAAGCAACTTGTATTGTACTTACAGCAGGTCCAGGGGCACCAGGAGCACCAACATCACCATCCTTGCCAGGGGCACCCTGTCCAGAAATGAAACCAACTAATTTTAATAACCATAGTTGTACTTTACTGGATTTAATAGGCTGTAAAGAAAGTTTTTTTTTTTTTTTTTAATTTACAGTTAGTGTCTACAGACCCAAGATCTTATTTCACAGTAATATCATCTTATTTCACATCTTTTTTCTGTATTTTTTGTTCATGCAGCGGTCTAAACATCTGGATCAAGGTCTTTGCAGTTACTGCGTATTTTCATGGGTGGTTTTAAAATGGCCTCGTTGGTCGTGTAGAGAGAGGCAACGTATGAGATATAAAGTGAAATACTTACAACAGGACCCACAGGTCCCATGACACCTCTCTCACCAGGCTTTCCAGCTTCGCCCTGGGGTAAAGGAGAGTGAACTGATCAGGCCCAAAGATGATTACGTTGATCACATCTGACAGCCCTCTGCACTGCATCCCTCTGAGACAATGTGGGTCAATCTGTGCTACAGTCAGTTGGCGATGGGATCAGCAAATGAGACGCTTCAGTCAGGCGCAGGGATTTCCCATCATCCTACTGCAGGACAGATACGTACAGCAGCACCCTTTGGTCCAGGGAATCCCATGACTCCAGGCTGACCTCTGGCTCCAGCAGCGCCAGGGGGTCCAGGGCGGCCATCTTGTCCAGCAGGTCCCTGTCAGAAGAGACAAGTCTCTCAGAAGGCTGGGTATCAGTTTGAGAAAACAGCATTCATAGCGGAAGGACAATCGGAATGAAAATATGAATATTATATAAATGTAAATATTACCTTCTGAGTGATGGCACATTCATATACAAAAGTATCTACGCTTAATGCACAAGCCTATGAGGTTTGTTTACTTTTAGCGTGTATAAAGCCGAATCAGCCGTGCTGACCAAAACAGAGTATACAGGAAAGAGAGGCGGGGTGGCCATTACTCACAGGAGCTCCAGTCTTGCCATCGGGTCCAGGGCTACCAGGGCTACCAGTCATACCCTAGGATGGAAAGGGGTCGGAACAGTCAGGTACAACAATCTCTAGGCAACGTGACACGCAAAAACCCTGATATTCTCAAAGCAGCTGTCGGAAGAGACATTATACATTCATTCTTCTCTCTTAATAAGTCTTGAAACTGCTTTGTTAAGGTTGCACTTCTCCATAATTGGAATGATCTGTGCCCAGGAAAAACACGTCAATGAGAGTAAAAGGTACACGTTTAAAATGTGTTGCCACTTTAGTACAAATAAAGATACGGAGGACTTGAGCTCAACACGTGGAGGAAGCGAACCAAGTTTCTCAGTGATATGTGTGATATCCCGGCATATTCCTGGCATCCGGGAACATCTCATACAAATATTTATATGTAGACATAAAAGTACAAATGAGACAGAAGCAGGTTCTCTACCTTGGATCCTGGCAGGCCAGGCTCACCATTGCGTCCAGGCTCACCAGTAGCACCCTTGGGACCAACAGCGCCAACGCCACCACGCTCACCAGGGGCACCCTAGGGGGCAGACACAGATGGACCAGGAATTAGGAGGTGAATATAAGAGTTAGCAGCTGGAATCAGAGCTTAACTAGGTAGCTATGGGCCAACCCAAAATTCAGATTAAATGATTGGTTTGGCTTTTTTTGAGGACTTCTTGTTTACTACTGATTAATGCAATACAAGACAGGTGAGCTGTGTGACCAAGTGAAGGTTTTACATGGGATGTCCATCATAAGGTACTGTTGATGTGAAAAGCAGTGAATGGACAAGAACTAACCTTGGGACCAGCAGCACCATCAGCACCAGGGAAACCGCGGGCTCCAGGGGCACCCTATTAATGAAGATAAACGTTCATAAAAGTCAAACATTTGCAATACAGTAACCTTGTGTGAATATCTACATTTTCCCTCATGATGTCTTCCCCTGATGCGCTCTTCTTATGCTAGTAAAGAAGAGGGTTATGAATGAGGTGTGATCTGTTACCTGAAAGTTGCATTGCCAGTAGGCTTTGAGTATCATGTATCAATTGCATTTTAAATTTGGTCCTCGTTTATGACAGACTTTGCCCTGCTTTCAAAACAGTCAACAATACGCCTGCTAATGCTCTTGTCTCATGTGAAGCTAAGACTTTCTGAATGTTTTTCTGAACTTTATATGGTTTGCTTCAAATAGCTGAGGAGAAGTAGTTGCAGAAGGACAGAAGATCAGACATACACGCTCTCCAGAGGCTCCGCGAGCTCCAGCTGCACCAGGCTCACCACGGGCGCCACGCTTGCCTTCCTCTCCAGATGGACCAGGTGGGCCTTGAATGCCAGCAGGTCCCTGAGCAAGAACATACCAGATGGTTAGCAGTGGCAGCAAGTGATGTAATCAGAAATTGAAACATGACATCTGAAAAACAAGTGACACCTGCGCTATATATTCCAATCCCAAAACTGTGGTTTTCCTCAGATATATAGTTGTGGTGCAGATCATCTACTTCTTCTCTGGTGTCAGCTGCCAAAATTGCTAACATTTCATTGAAGCATTACAGATCGATTGGTTCGGATGATGAGTATAAAGGGAAAAAAATCAACTTACGGGCTCTCCCTTAGCACCAGCCTCTCCCTTAGCACCAGGAGCACCAGCCTCACCCTATGGTGGAAAAGAAGTGTGAAAAGGAACATTTCACATCATCAAAGTTCATTACTACAGTGATTTGTTTTGTCACAATTAATATATTCTCAAAATTAGAAGACGTGATAAAGGCCAACTACTCACAGTGTTGCCTTTAGGGCCAGGAGCACCAGCAGCACCCTGGGGTCCAGATGGGCCACGGGGTCCGGGGAATCCAGGGGCACCAGCAATTCCAGCAGGGCCCTAAAGAAAAAGCACAAGTCTCTTTTTTGTAGCTGTATTTCGTCAAGATCCATCAAAGGTGAAATAAGGTGCAATGACTGATAATGAGTACGAGGGTCTTACTTACAGGGGCACCCTTAGCACCAGCAGCACCATCAGTTCCAGGGTTACCCTGTATTAGGAGATTCAGGTAAAGATCAGTTAGCACTTGGACATGGGTTACAGCCTGGATGTTTGGCAAGGGCTTTCAGGTACATGTGAAATGAATACTTACAGCAGGACCAGCAGGTCCAGCAGGTCCAGGGTTGCCAGGCTCACCACGAGCTCCCTGAGGTCCTTCAGAACCACGGCTTCCCTGAGGTCCAGCGTCTCCCTGGATGTGCATTACAGTCAGTTTACAGAGTGGAAGTCATAGGAGTTTTTTTTACCTGACTGCACCTGACACCATTGTTAAATCTGTAGTGTCACTGAAATTTCTCCTAAAACTCTTGATGACTAGAAAATAAGAAGCTGGCAGCACAATACAGCTGCTTCTCATCTTACAAACATTGAGCAATAACCTTTTCATCAGTACAAACTTTTTTGAGAAGTACAGCATTTAGGGTCAATTTTTGCATACGAAGATGGCCGGCATCTCGATTCAAATTGTGCAACAAAGCTTCGCTCTGATATATTAACAGGTAGGGGTTGCAGACAGTAACCGCTCATCGAGGTTTTCTAAAGAGCGGTGGTTTTAAATGAAGCATAAAGAAGAAAAAAAAGCCTCAGATGATCCTTTAATTTCTCGAGCTACCGGTTCTGAGCTGTCAGTGGTCATCGTCCACCTCTAAGTTTATGTGGACTTGATTTCTGCACTTCATGGTAAATATCATATAACTTTGAAAAAATCTCAAAATTATGCTTTTATTTCTCCTTATACTATTATTAGGATTGTACTGGGTATTAGTGGGAGCTGCCTGTGAGCACAAACATCTGGAGTGCTCTTTATTGGACTTTCTTATTTATCTTGCCTTATTTTTTTTCACCTGTGTGAAAAATAATACTGTTGCTTCCTAGCCCACAGAGCTGGCCGAGATGGTGACATTTATGTCACATTTAGTCAATGCCAGGCTCTTTTCTTCAAAGTGAAATCCAATTCAAAGTTAAGAAAGTGCATTTCATCAACAGTTTAGCAGGTCCACACGAAGACACACAATTCTCATGGTGCAGCCACTCGATCCAATGCCACTGTTTTTGCCTGATGTTATACAAGCAGGTGCACAAGAGCTGATGAGGAGCCCCTGGCCTCTGTGTCACCTTGGCCTGACAAACTTTTTAAGTATCGATCAATCTTTATGAAAATAGGAGTCCAGCTGTACATATACCCTGTACCCTGGTAATGATGTAAAACCCTAACAACGAGAAAGATTAGTTCATTTCTGGACTGAGCTTCAAGTGTTGTTTTGGACTGTTTCATTTTTGACTATCATCTTTACAGCCAGTTTGTATTACAATTGCTCTTTTCATAACTTAAGCAAGGCAGCCAAACTCAGATTCTACTATCTGTGCACAGCAGCACACGTGACTCCTTTTGAGCCACCATTCTCTGTTGAATGGTGCTACAGAGCATCGTGCCAAGTAATGGTCTAGTGAGAAGTCACCTTCTGCAGGTGAGATACATGTGTGTGGAGTTCTCAGCTGTAGTGCCACTTACCTTGGCTCCAGGAGCACCAGGGAACCCAGCAGGACCAGCGGGGCCAGTGGGGCCCTGAAAGACAAAGGGGGGAGGGGGGGTGAAGAGCTCAGAATTCTGCAAAGAGACTTCAGTCCAGGTCAGATGTTCCACTGTGTCTGTGAAAACCCAACCCTTATCCTTGTAAAACCGATCACCTGGACCTAAAGATTTATATTTGTGTGGCAAAATGCTGTACCATTTCCTTGGATATAAAAAGGCAAACATATGCAGGACTGACTGTAGATGATTGGCTGGGAAACTTACAGGAGGTCCAGCAGCACCGGCTGCACCGTCATTACCACGAGCACCCTTTGAGGAAAGAAGAGCAGGATGAGATTTAGTTAGAAGAAAACACATCCCTGTTTACCCCCCTCTGCTGCCAACCTGACAAAAACACAGTATTTCGTGCTCCCTGTGTACAGATGCCATGATGACAGTGTAATCTCAGCATGGTCACTCAAAGTCACTCAGTGATACCGAATGTAATAAAGCCTGCGTGTGGAGTGCATGTTGCTAAGAGCAGATCCACAGCCGTGGCAGCAGAAAGAGAGGAGGGTCGACCTCTGTCTTTCGTCAGGGTTATTGGTGGTTACTTACAGCAGCGCCAGGGGGACCAGCACGGCCTCTCTCACCAGGGAGACCACGAGGACCCTGGAAGGGGATTAAGAAAGAAGGCGGACGTTGGAGGGCTTCGTATCCTTACTGTCAGATGCTTTGTGCACAACATTTTTTTTTGCGCCGGGTTGATCCAGGTCGAGTGCATTTGGAAATGATTTCTCCAATTACCATGTCACTGGCAAGCGTTTACTGTTCCCTCAAGTAAATATTTTGATACCTAGATCCCTAGATCTTTTGTAACGGAGACAATATGTAATGAAATACACATGAATATATGATGGAGGCCAACGAAGAACTTGGCAAGACATCGAGGTTGCAATCCAGGAGCCGAGACAGCGGGCACTCACCATTGCACCAGGAGTTCCGTTCTCGCCAGCGGCACCAGGCTCTCCCTGTGGGCAGAAAGATACCGATTGTGAGCACCTCAGAACCCAAGAAACATGGCAGGGAAAAGGAGAGCAAAGGTTTCCAAAGCAGGCAGCGTGGTGCACACCTTGGGTCCAGCAGGGCCTGTGTCTCCCTTAGCACCATCTAGTCCGCTGAAGCCCTGCAGGGAAGGACAAAGATAACGTTACAGGAGTTTCAGGCACCATATTAGCAGGAAAACTTTGTGTGGGTCTCCACTCACTCTGTGTCCCTTGATTCCGGGAAGACCGGGAGTTCCAGGGAATCCACGGGCACCCTGGGGACAAAGGACACACGAGATGTCACAAAGCTGCTTAGTAGACAGAGAAAGCATCACAGTGGGTCTAAGATTCTTTGAAGTCCACAAATTGGCAAAGAGCTTTAACACGGCAGCTCACCTGTGGGCCAGGTGGACCACGCTCTCCAGGACGACCAGGCTTGCCAGACTCACCCTAAAGGAAAGAAAAATGATCACTGAGGGTTATTCAGGGGAAAAGGGCTAAGAACTGTGAACCTTGAACCCTAAGGAAGGAGACCAATAGCTAGGTGACCAAAAAGGAGATGTAATCTGGATGTTTGGGATGCAGCAGAGTCACAAATGTTGTACCCTTGAGTTATGAATCACAAGTTTTCTAACATCAGTAGCTGTTCTTTCTTCTGTCCTACTGGAATCAATACATCCATGTAAGGTAGCTGTTTTAGTCGAGATAATAGCAAAAAGTGAACCTCATAACATACAGCAACTTCTTGAGTGCACAAATACTTGAGGAAACCTGAGGTCTTACTGCTTGGTCCAGATACTGTTGGCCAGCTAATCCAGTGGCATCCAAATCTCAAACTTCTGGAGAACAATGGAGTTTCTGCTAAAAAAAAGCTAAAGATAACGTGCAACTTACATCTTCTCCGTTCTTTCCAGGAGGGCCAGGTGCACCACGGGGACCCATAGGACCCTACGGGAAACAGACATTTCGTTGGGTTTCTGTGTGTATGAGAACATGTGCCTCATTGTGGTCTTCTTCAAGTATAAATAAAAACAACCTAGGTTGAAATATGCCACTAACTCCACTGATGTATTTACCAAACAGGAGAAACCGCACATCTCAGGGACTGTAAATAAACTTCATGATCTGCCAACAACAAGACTAAGAGAAAAGGCTCTGCTTTGTCATTTAATGATGGCATCTAACTGCAACTTTGAATGTTTCTCATCTGTTTTGATGGAATCAGAACCTGGTGGGATTCCTACAGATCAGGGCCCACCGGTGAGGAATCGCCACACAATGGTGACGTCTTGAAGCGGGTAAAAAAAAACCTTCTGGAAAGGGTACTCACAGGGGAACCAGCCTCGCCAGGCTCACCAGGGGGGCCAGTGAAACCTTGAGGTCCCTGAGAAACGACAAATGACTGGTTAGAGAGGTAGACGTCCAAAATAGAGCAAAATTGAATTGTGGTGAACAATCAGATGAAAGGAAATGGTCAGAGCACGTGAAACATGAATCCGACGAAATTAGTGTTTTCAAAGTCAACCGAATGTCTTATTTCTCATGATTATTTTTAGATGATGGAACATGTGATGGGTAACAACTGCAGCCTGGCTTCCACTTGTTGCGATGTGATGAGCAGAACACTTACGCTGGAACCAGGGGGGCCAGGAGGACCACGGGGACCCATGGGACCCTGCAGAAGAGAAACGTCACAGAGTTTGCACAATGTTCACATTCCCCTCTTGATCACATCACAGAAGACTTTGTGGGATCTCCTTCGTAGGTGTATATTTCCGAAAAGATCGGACGTGTTTTTAAGGCCTCGGTTTCCATCAGGCTGAATGTGCTGAAGACTTGGGTGTAAAAACCGTTTATTGTCACTGAACTGCATGTGTAGCACTGATGGGGAGATAATGTTCTTAACCGCCTTGAGCTTTGCCATGAGTAAAGTGTGTATGAAGAATCGAACGGTTAATATCTAAGCGCCTGGCTTTAACAAGAGCCGACACCTGAGATCCTTCCTGCGTCTCGTGGGTGAAGTTTTCAAGACAAGTAGGACCTCCTTACCATTGGGCCAGGGACAGCAATGGCACCAGCAGATTTCTCATCATATCCCAGGGACATTTGAGGAGAAAAGTTCTGCAATGGAAAGGAAGTTGATTTAATTGCATAAAGAGGAAACATGTGGCATGAAAAAGCAACGAAGCAAACGCTGAAAACCATTTACTATGAAAAAAACTGCTTTGAAGTTTTGCACAACAGGGTTAGCCTGGATAAGCAGTTATACTAAAGTATCTTGGCATCTCAGGCTTGCAGGTCAGCAGCTTATCTGCCCGTCTATGAGCGCTGTCCGCACCCTCAGTGCTGAAACAGATTCAACCTGAGATCAAGGTGTCCACATCCATCTTCTTCATGTCAAACCATCTAGACCTTTGACCTGCTGGCTGCCGGACTGTGACACTTACTCCGCCAAGACCAGGGGGTCCAGGAGGGCCAGGAGGGCCTGGAAGACCAGGTTGGCCAGGAATGCCGTCGTTGCCGGGAGGCCCAGGAAGACCCTACAAATTGCACAAACAAACCGAGAACTTTCAGGTGGAGACCATAAACACCTGCAGAGGCCAGTTAGTGTAATTTCCTTTAAGAAGCAATGTTCTAGATCAGGTACATGTACAGTTTCAGGAGGAGCGTGACATGCTCTTCTGAAGGACAAAATGCCTTCGCTGCATAACCGAAACTATGAAGCCCAACTTTTCTGAGCTTCCTTGGCCTGAAGAAGCGTTACGTTTCTGGCCAAGAGCGAAAGCGGATTGAATGGCCTCTCCAACCGACACCATCTCGCACCGCCGAAACGGTGTGGGACCCTGGGGTCCGGGGTGGAACGCAGCGCGAGGCGAGCAGCAGTTACCCACCCTGTCTCCTTTGGGTCCACGGTCACCCTTGGGTCCCTGCAAGGGGCAGAAGAGGACAAGATCATGAGTTTGTTTGAAGAAGGTGCAGTTTATTCATTTTCACTCCTGGTGCCATATTATACAGTGTGAGGCTGTATTATTCAGTGGTCTTCTGCGCTCTATAAATATGTGAGGGGGAAGCGGTATCTTCACCAAACCTAAAGCGTGGCCTTAATATAAAGCAGCAATGAGGCTTTAAAGGGTTAACTACCTCCACCATGGGCTCTTGGAAACCTAAAAAAGGAGAAAATTGCAATACTTTATTATTTTGGCAAAAACAGTTTGAAGAGCAGTTATATATGGGGGGGGGCAGAAATAGGCATTTATTTAGCAGTGACTGTTAAAAGTTCCCTGAAAGGGTCTCCATCAAAGGCCTGGATCATGTCTGACCGCCTGAACGCTTCCGTTTGCTGTAGTTCAACGCGGCGGATAAGCGGCGGGAAGCGGTGTGTTTAATCTCAGAAGAGGGAAAACGCACCGTCGGGGCAGATGGGGCAGCATTCGCCTGTTGGGATTTCTGCATTAGGGCAGTCGGACGTGTCTTCGCAGATCACGTCGTCGCACATGACGGTGCCGCTGTCGCACACGCAGATCTGGCAGGGCTCAGGTTTCCATACATCTTTGTCGTTGTACGCTTGACCTCTGTACAAACAGCTGCCGGCTGTGTCTGCGAGCAGGACAGACGCAGAAAACAAGAGCACGTTTTAGCAACACGGGTCCTCGACCGGAGCCCCAACCCACTTGTTACACCCCTGGACTCCAGAAGTCGAAATCGAAACCCGGTTCGCTTTGTCGGGCCTTTGGAAAATAGTTTGTGAGAGAGAAAAAAGGCCTTTAAAAACATTGGGCATCACGACGTCTTCAGCCGACATCAACCGAAGGTTAATTCTGTGAAGGATTTTGCTGCACAGACTCAGCTAAATGTTCCCGACTGATGGAAATAAATCGCTCAACCCATCTTGTTTCAGGTTTGCAAAGTGAAAATCACATTTTCGACTTCAACGCAGTGCTTGGAATCAGAGATTTAAAAACGTGAATTCTAAGCGGTCCCAGTTAGACCTCGACATGCGGCGTCCTGAGTGATGAGGGGATAAACAGAATTAAACAATTTCTGCACCTTACATTCGCCCTGAGTGTAAAACAGGTGCAGCTGAGCGGCTGAGAAAAGGTGCACATTAATACTGAATCCTGCAGCAGTCCAGTCTGAAACTTATACATCTTTAATGGAGAACCCCCCCCCCCCATCCCTCCAAAAAAAAAGAGCTGCGAAAAAAAGTTCCACGTCCGTTGCGGTCAGGATTATTTTCTTACATAACTGAAAACAGAGAACTGGAACGGAGAGCCTTTTTCCATGGAGGGAAGTCTGCAGTCTACATGTGTTTTCGATTATGGTGAAAAAAAAGAGGTGAGGAGGGTGGGGGGCGAAGGAGGGCTTCCAACAAATAAATCACTTATTCCCTGCAATTTGCAAGTTGACCACATGGTGCCGCTACAAACCAGCTTAACAGCCCCTGCAGCGAGACGCTGTTGAGAACCGCCGCAGTTAAGTCACGTCTAGACTGTTTCGGTAAATATGACCATTTTTGCCAGTTTTAATATTCCCAGACACCTTTTTGATCTTCAACGTCTTTTATTCCTGGTACAGGTTAGAATAAATCGACATAAAGTTATTCTTCCCTTTCTAACTGGCTAGTTCGCCTGCGACACCGTCTCCCGTCTGACATCATTTTAAGACACCGGTAAATAAGTAAAATGGGGGAAAAATGAACTGAAAAATGAAGGGTCATCTTTAACATTTTTCGATTGGTTAAACTCAATTTTGTCACAGACTCCCCGCATCAGCGAGCCACAGGTCACAGGTTCCATTGTGTCAAATAATAACTCCTCCTGCGGGAGGGGGGGGGGGGGGGGGGGTGGGTGGGTGAAGTACCTGCTTGCACATGAACCGTTTCCCTCCGGCCAAGAAAAAAAAAAAGAAAAAGAAGTTATTTCCTCCTGTTCTGATCTTCTGCCTTTGATTCAAAACCCCGTTCAGCTCCTGCAGCTGTGAAAGCTGTGAGGGCATCTAAAGAGCAACACAGCTGGAGTTAAACTGCACCGGTGATACAAACCATCAAACGGGGAGCAAATAACCCTAAAAAAAGCCCTAAAATGGAGCTCAATGAATGAATGAGGCAACAAGACATGTCGAAGTTCTACGTCTCGAAACGTTTCCACGTTTTCCTGATGTGACGTGACTTTCGTCCTCGGGGGTTGGGCCCGGTTAAGGAGAATTAACCCCGCGTTTGAACACAGTTATCAGCACTTGAAAAAAAGGGTCATACTTACTGTCGTCCTCCCCTTGACCTCTTGCCAAAAGCACTGTTGCGGAGAGCAACAGCGCTAACCGAATATCCACAAAGCTGAACATGTCTAAATATTAGACATGTAGACTCTTTGAGGCGAGGGAAAGCGGACTTGTCTTCCTTTAGAGTCCAGTCATACAAGGGAGGGTCCGGTCGTGTCGATCCTCCAATCCAGACCCCAGCAGAAACTCCCTACTGCCCCAACTAACTACTCGGCCCCACTTTTATACTCCACGACTGTGGAGTGGGTGGGATCCTCTGCGAGGAGCACATAGCTTAAGTATGTTAATGTCCCCAAAAGTTCCTCCTCCCTTAGTTTTCGGGGGGTCACTTTTTTTTTTTGCCCTGAAATCTCAGGCAAAAGAAAAGGCGGAGATTTGAGGAGGGGAAAAAAAAAGGCTGAGTGAAGGAACAGGTCCTATCATCTTCAAAAGTTCCTTGGCAAGGAGAGGCAAGGTTGACTTCTTCTGTAGATGTTCCATCCTGGGGTGGGTTATAATTACATCTAAGCTACGTATACAGATGTGGAGAAAAGATACGTTCTTATTGCCGTGTTTTTTTTTTTTTTTTTATACTGCAGACGTATTCGAGTGTGAATGTGCACAGTTTGCCGCTCTGTCGCTGTTCTGACAGCTGCAGCACAAGCGGATCTGAGTCGTTCGCTTATCCCAGCGATGCGGGACCTTCCGGAAAGCGGCCAGTTTAGTCTTTTACTTTTTATTTCGGGCTGCACTTTTGATCCTCACTCCTCCTGTCGTATTAATCACAAAGGAACGGATTATTTGCGGGACGTTGGGCAGTATTTCGACCCGGAACCGGCCGTGGATCCCAAAATTGCAGGTTGCTGTTTATAGACGCCTGTATCACGCGCCAAAGGGGCGCAGTAATGACTGGTGCGCCGGCTTATAGTCAAACAATTGCTAGATGAAAAGAACGATTCTAAAGTTAACTTCTGGGGGACAAATGCGTTCGTCCGATATACGCAGGTTTTCCCGCACAAACTGACACTTCTCCTGCCCCCCCACGCAGTACCTGCGCAAAATATTGACCAAGATGAGAGCAGATTGAGGAAACAGTGGAAACAGCTGAATCGCACAGAAACCGGAATATTCCTTAAAAGTGTTTCGGTGGCCCCTGTTGTGACTCAGAACTTGTGGGTCTGTCGAGAAGACGCATAAATTATAAAGGCACAAACTTTGTAACCCAGTGGGCTGTGATTTCTCCCAAACCGGCTACTTATTTGCTCACTAAGTGCAAGTTAGTCTTTAAATATCCCCTTTGTGCCCAATATGTTTTGTTTGCCAAAAATGGTTATGTTGCAAGTGATTAAATCGTCACTCAAAAAAAAGTGTTTTAAATGACTAAATATAGCTGTAATTTAGAGGAAATGAGCCCAGGCTGCCAGTTCTTTCACATCAAATGCGCATAAATGCTTCTGTAAATTCTTTCTTTCTTTCTTTCTTTCTTCCTTCTTGCACTACAATCCCACGTATGAAGCCGTTGTGCCAGACAAGATGCTTTCGGGTTTCCACCTTATGGAAAAGGGGGGGGGGGGGGGGGGGGCTGGCAGAGGCTCCGCGGGCCTCCAGCGCACCGCAGACACGTTGCAGCCTCTTCCACCGAATAACATCCCGGGCTGCCTCCCTTTTCCCTCCTTTTTCACCGTCCCCCTGTCCTGTCACACGTCCAACAAACGTGTCTCTCATTTTTCTTTTTTTTTCTTTTTTTTCCACAGCGTGACGGCGAGAGGAGTCCAGTCCCTCCAGCACGAATGTGCCACCTCATCGTTTACATCCCCGGTTGAGGCAGCTATTATTTCAATTAAAATCGGTTTTCGATCTGGTTTTTTCAGGTAGTATTTTTCACGCACAGGTTTATGCTACACTGTCACTGTGCGATGCCTTAACCGCCTCCTGCTGGAGGTCAGATGTGGAGATTAATCCCCCACCAGAGACTGGAGACCTTCTCCTCTACACCAGAGTCCACGTGCCGCTTCTGCGGTGTCATGTGGGGTCACGGCTTCCCCAGATAGTTTGTCAGATAGATGATTTTTTGAAAAAAACGCATTTAACCGTTTTTCTTAAGGGCAAAAAAAAATATACGTTTAACAAATACTCATAAGATGATGTTGTAGAACGAAGATGAGGATGTTATAAACTTCTCCTGTGTACATATTGAGGACTTTTGAAAAAGCCGTCTTTGAAATCAGCTCAAAAGCTGGCAGACAGGTGAAGGGAACTCTGCTCCTGGGATAGAAAAAGGAGGAATTGAGTGAGAAAAGGGAGAAAATAAATGTATAACCTGATATTATCCTGGCCGAGACAAAGCGGCCTTCAGGCGTCCCAGTTGTCTCCAAACTGGAGCGAATTTACAGGGATTCGCTCAGTTCTCCGCTTCGGATGTTCCTTTTCACTCACAAACCATCATCCTCAAGTCGGGCGGGAAATTCCGCTACCTGTCAGGTCTCCAACCACAGAAACCTTTGCTAGTATGTTCTCAACTTAAGTCAGAATCTCCTTAACATCCTTAGAAGGGTGAAATACGGAAAAACGATCCGATCGAGGTGCTTTTTTTACTCAGAAAAAAAAACACAGTAAGGAGCAAGGAAATAAATAAATAAATGCGGCCCACAGATGTGACCAGCTGCAGTGAAATATAATAGATATTTTGGGGAATATTTGTTTAGGGCGCCTTGCTGTTTGACGGCAGGTCTGTGATCACGGCAGCCAGCCGGTCTGCAGGTGGCGGTCAGGTGTCCCTCTGGAACAAACAGGTGTGGGGTCCATCCCAGCGCCTTCAAGACGCCTTCAGGTGCGGCCTCTGGCAGCCGTTCCCTGAGGCGAGGGAACCCTTCCCAACCCTTCTCCCGCTGCAGGAGACTTCAGGTCCATCCCTTCTTCTCGCCACCATAATAACACCTCGTGTCAATTTATTTGCTGTGTTAGATTTCGACCCCATTTGCATAAACTACCCGAGAAGATCTCAAAAGTGCTTGGTGGTGCTACTCAGCAAGCCTAGAATATCTGGCACATCACCGTGTGGACAGACCTTCCTCTGCGTTCAGCATATCCCCGGAAAACGTCTTGTTTTACAGTAAGATACGTGGTGCAGGAACAGTAGGTCAAACCCGTTCGGAACTAAAACGAAGGAAGCGGTTGGGGGTGGTTTGCTGATGTGCAATTCAAAGGGCAGGAGGAAAGTGCAGCTGAAAAGGCTCGCTTTATGGGCACGTTAATCTGGAGCGCTGGGACGAAAATTCCCTTCCGCCTGAGGAGCGGAAGTGAAGCTGCCGATGCCGAGATCAATCTCGGCGTCTCCTTCAAGCTCTCCAGCTGCCCCATGCAGGCATGGCACGAAGGACCGACGCTGTGATCGCTTCTGCGTGTGGAGCGTGTTTAAATAGAACTGGTAATTTACTGTGTTTTGGTCTGACAAGAGCCTCTGGAATCTATGGCTCTGTGGTCGGCGTCTTGCAGACTTCAGGCTGGCGGTTAGGGTGGAGGAGAAGTGCACTGGACGGAAGCGTGGAGTTTGTGCTGTGCGGAGAGGGAGATTTTTTCCCCAGGGAATGAAGAAACCTTTTTAAAAAAATCTAGCGTCTAATGGACGTTACATCTTCTGGACAGGTTTTTCTGGCCAGGCCTGGTTTACACTTCCTCAAGTGAGTCTTCACACAGCACCTTCATCTGCGCTTCATAAACATGTCATGAAGGTCTTATGCAGGGTAATGTTGGGTTCCGTAAGGCTTCACTTATCTCCAGCCTGGCTTAAACATTAAATGCAGTTCAGAGGGGAGAAAGGAGAAGATCAGGCCTACAGGCCAGTGAGCCTGAAGTCATGTCAAGCAAAGGCAAGAAGGCCACATATGGGCCTGTGGCTTTGCCAGGGTTCCCCTTCAACCCTCTTTCCAGAATCATGGGGACTGAAGTTACCCTTAATGTCTGACCGGACGTGCAGTTGAATGCTGGTAGGAAACGTCCAGCTCCCAGTGGAGTCTTTGTCTTTTCTGAAAGTGCGGTGGCCTAAAGAAGGAAAACTACCAACACAGCAAAAAAAAAAAATCCTTTTGGCCAAAAAAATATGGGCAAAATCCCTTTTCTTGCCGTAAAGCCGCTTAACGTTTTATTTACCCTAGATTGTTTCTTCTTCGTGTCTTCAGCCCGATAAGATCCGTGTGAAACAGCCAGGAGGGCCGTCAGCGGTTTGAGATGCTTGATCCTCGATTCAAATACTTGGATTCAAAGTAAAACTTTACTGCTGAATGGCTTTGAATGACTCCCGGCCCTTCGCTCACACAGCACTTGTTCCCTCAGCAGATATTTGAGCAGCAGGAGCCTCTCGACCTCGGGTGACCTTCAACGCCCTTCGGATCCCCTCATCACCGTCGCCCGCACATCAGCTCCTTTTTCACGGCTCTTCAGAATCTGTTAATGAAAACGCCACAACTGTTCCAGAAGCTTCCCTTAAAACGGTTTTTATGAACGGAACTGGAGCTTTTGAAGTCTGCAGAAACACATGTTTGCCCAAAGGAGGGGGCTTGGAAACGGGTGGAGAAACAGGGGGGAAGAAAAGGCACTGCAGAGCACCAATAATCACACACGTTCCTCACAACCTGCAGTTTATGAACATCTGTAAAGCTGGGATCAGGGCTCCGCTAAACTGGGCTTTGCTGCAGAGGGGTCCGGTTTAACAAGGTGCTCCTCAGGGTTTCTGCGGAGGGTTTGCAATTAATGAGCCGCTTCTGTAATGTTTAGGCTGGCGGACGGAGGGTCTGCGGGGCGGCAGTTAAAAAAAAAAAAAAAAACGAAAGTCTCCGTATTTCACTGGAAAGCGAGGCCTGCTGCACCTTTTCACCACCCAGTATAAACTTCCCTGAATGCAGATGTTCTCTGGACCAGATCAGGCTGCTGTCCCATTCGCAAACATGCTGTGCTTCATAAACACTGTGAAACGATAGAACCCTCAGTCTGAAGCTGAAGTGGCCCTGAGGTCAGAGGGGACACAACTGTCAGCCGTCCGTTCAAACTGCAGTAGAGGAAGCAAAGTGAGTCCAATCTGCTGGATTTATTTGGTCTCATGACTCTCGATTTTTCAGCGCACCCAAGTCCAGACAAATTGTTCTCTGTACAGATGTCTAGAATATCTCCACCGTCGCTGAGAGAGCAGATGTTAAAGTGTAGCTGTGGAGCAGTAAGAAGCACATTAACCACCAGACTGTTTTACTGTTAAAGTGGTTGCATTTAGTACATAAGTACTGTTAGTGTGTGTTTGTGTGTGTGTGTGTGTGTGTGTGTGTGTGTGTGTTTACTCGCCAAATCTGACATCACTGCTCCCACTTTTTTTTTAAATAATAAGTATCCTTTTAGGAGTGTAAGGAACTTGACTCCCTGTGTGCCAAATTTGAGTTTGTGGCTTGAAAGACAGACAGATGAACAAACAGAAATGAAGTTTTGTGGAACTGGAGACATTCCAGGCAAACAGGGGCCACTAAACCATGAAGGAGCCCAAAGAAAACACAATTTTATTCAGAGCAGCGTTGTGCCGCGCGGTCAAAGCCGAAAATAAGCCTTTGGGTTATTTGTTGCGTTTAAAGTATTAATTACGTAATGTGCTGTTCCGAAAATACAAGCGTTCATCTACTGAAGACCTGCCTGCAGATCTCCCACCCCCCAGTGTTCAGACGCGGTAAATTGTACGGGTTGCTGCGGCGTCCAGGTGGACGGGGGACACCTGGCACTCCACAGGGGGTTGGACGTGTCGCTGGAGGAAGCGGGGGCGGCAGCCGGCGCCTGTGTTGACTGAGAGCCCCCGTAACCTGGCAGGTGTGTTGAGTGCAGAAGCCACTTTTTCAACCAGGGGAAACCAGAAGACTTTTCTAACAGCAGCGAAGGCAAACAATGTGCAAGAGAAGGACATCGAAAGCTCTGAAACAGGCTTCAGGTAACCTTCCCGCTTTCCGAGCGACGCCGTCGATGATATTTGACGCGTTTGTTTCAGAAGTGAAATGATTTTCAAATATTCAGGGTTTTTTTTTCGGCAAACTTTGTAGAATCATCGCAGTCCGGCCTGCAAGCAGACGTGAGGCAGGCGGCAGTGTGGAGAACGATCCCCGGGGCCTCCAGGCGTGCAGCAGAGCATGTGGCTTCCTCATGTCTCCACACGTCGCCGCACGTCAGCTCTGCCGAACAGCTCTGTAAAAGCACCTTGGAATACGGACGCTCGGCAGTGCTAAACAGCAACAGCTGGTGCTAGGAACGCTGCAAAACACAAGAATGTATTTCAGAAATGTCTCACTATATTGCAACACAACCAGGAGCTACTAGCCTCTTAATTCAAAACACTGTGTTTCTGATTAGTGTGGTTAAAACTTTCTTTCCGACAGCGTAGCTTGCTTTAAACAGGCTGTTAGTAAGAAAGTCATCCCTCCATCTCTCCATCCATCATCCATCATCCATCCATCATCCACCCTCTATCATCATCCATCCATCCCTTCATCCCTCCATCACCCACCCCTCCAACCATTATTAATCCATCATCTATCATCCATCATCCATCCATCCCTTCACCCATCATCCATCATCCATCCATCCCTTCATCCCTCCATCATCCACCCCTCCATCCATTATTAATCCATCATCTATCATCCATCATCCATCCATCCCTCCAGCCATCATCCATCATCCATCCATCATCGATCCATCCCTTCATCCCTCCATCATCCACCCCTCCATCCATTATTAATCCATCATCTATCATCCATCATCCATCCATCCCTCCATCCATCATCCATCCATCATCCATCCATCCCTTCATCCCTCCATCATCCACCCCTCCATCCATTATTAATCCATTATCTATCATCCATCATCCATCCATCCATTCCTTCATCCTTCCATCATCCCTCCATCCATTCATCCACCATCACTTTCTGCTGAACCCTGGTCAGGGTCATGGAAGTTGGAAGTCTCCAGGGTTGCCGGGCAGTGGGCTACGAAGCTGCTCCTGAAGGGATGATGATCCATCACAGGGTGGCCACACATTTACACACTCCTGTCAATTCAGAGCGACCGGTTACGCCAAAACACACGTCTCTGCACTGTAGGGAGAAACCACTCAGTGGGCCATGGGTGCGACGGAACACGGAGAGCACACACAGTTTGCGACTCGCTGTCCAAAACAATTTAAGGTGCTTTTGGGCTGCCGCTCCCTGCTCAGCTAACGCCTGCGAACCACCTCAGTGCAGAATTCTCTTCTCCAGGTACTTCTTGACCAGTCATTGTAGTGCCAGGCGACCCGATTCGAAGTCACCCACTCGTTCCGCAGCCACTGGGCCCCACGGCAGTTGCGACTATAGGAAGAGGCCCAGGAGAAGAGTCTCCTTGTTCAGACGGTCTCCTCTTCAAGCCTGTAGCTGCAGCCCTCTTTGATAATTCCTCACGTTCCAGACAAATTACAGGCTTCCAGGGGGCAAATTGTATCTAAGCTTCCCAAATTGAAACCCCAAATGTCTGTTATTAACGCAGAATAAAAAAACATCATTTAAATTACAGACACCTACACCCTTCTGAAGCTCAGCAGACGGCAGGAGGAAGCGGCTCGGAGAGACAGGACAGGGTCTTTTTGACCTCACGACGAAAACTGAGGCCTTCTGGGGTCCTCATGGTACATTTACCACGACGGGTCCCTCACTACACTGCAGAAAGAGGTCTGTTGGTGGCAAATGCAGACATCAGCACCTGGGCTGGCTTCTCACGTCCGGGAAATTTGAAAGGTGGCCAAGGTGAAGTGAGGTGGTTGTGGGTTTTGTCAGCATAGGTTCGTGAAAAGACAAGTCAAACGCCCTGAATCTGATCTCCAGTTGACCTTTGCTGGCTTTTCTGAGGAAAAGGTCCAGGAAAGATTCTAGAGGGTGGGGAGGCGGTCTGATGGACAACCACGCACTTTCGGAAATCTAATATCAGCAGGAACTCATGCCTTTAGGATGTGGGAGGGAACCAGAGCACCCTGAAGAATAAATGATAAATTAAACTTGGGCTGCATGGGGATCAAACTCCTGTCTGAACACGCAGCCCGGTCACTGCGAAGCCCCAGCAACTACCTGCTGCATCACTACCCGCCCCTGTGGAGCAGCTTATGTGTGGAAACTACGGGGTGCGATGAAGAGAAGGTGTTTTGGCCAAGCAGTTTGAGCAGCAGACTTTGATGAAACCTTGAAGATTTGGAAGGCAGGAGACACGTGGAGGAACCTGAGCTGAACAAGAAGCCCTCGGGATCTCTTCCTCACAGATAAAGAGCGAGAGTTACATTTCTCTCCATGGACTCGTCCGACCTGCAAATCATACACAACTTCTGTGGCTCCATTGTGAAGGTTAGAAAGAATATGTGTGAGGAGGAGGTTCAACCTTCAGCCTTCAAGAGGTCAGGTGACCGCAGGACTCTTACCTGTCCAGCCGTCGCAGTTCATCTCAGGTGAGGCTACGACCTCGTTCGATTAATTCCGTGGCGCTTTTCTAAATAGTCATTTCTCCTCTCCTCTTCCTTGCTTGTGGTCGGCGGCCATCTTTGGCCTTCAAAAGATGCAGAGGTTACTATTAAAGATTTATATTAAGAAAACAGCTATTATACGCTAAGGTTAACGCTCCTCTTTAATTTAGCTGGGATGTTGCCGTATTATTTGCGTTTCCGTTTACTTTTCATACGGTCATACAGGGTCGGTCCTGCCCCACTGCAGCCCTGCGCTGAACAAAGGACCGTTGATCAAAACCGGACGAACAAACGAACGCTAATAACGCACAAACTTGATCCTGCGCTGTTTTAAGCAAATGTCCCAATTTTAGCGTCGCACAAAGTCGTCGCGAAACAATAACTGTCACATTCGTCCATTTTTGAGAGCAATTTTCAAAAAGCAGGTGAGCTGAGGTCTCCGGATCCACCGACTTCAGATCGTTTTATCCCGTATTTTTACTTATTTAGCTCACGCTGCCGGGCGACAGTCGAGTCGACTTTCGCTCAATATGGCGACGTTTTTTCCGTATTTTGCGTCTTGATTGTCTTTCACTGTGTTTTTCCGCGAATCTATTCTCATCCTTCATTCAGTCCTTTACTTCATCTGCTTTTTCACACTCGACTCCCAGCTGACAAATCTTCGATCTGCGAGACGCTTTTGTTGATTTTCGGTTGCCGTGGTGACACACCGTCCGTCGGCCACGTTGCCGCATCTCCAGAATTCTCCGGAGGCATCGAGATGCTCGCAGGTGGGACGGGAGGTCCGTCCGGAGAGGCAGGGTCTGCCTCCTGTGTCCCGGCGCGCCTGACAAAACGCTGCACTTTCGCAAACTAATTCGGGATGCATTTTGGAGCCGTTTTTTTGCGGGATGCTAAAGGTGCGGCGCCAGATCCTCCTGGGGCCGACAAACCCGAGTCCCACCCCACGGCGCACCTTGTTAATAAGCAGCATCCGATCGGGGCTCATGGGGGAGGGATCGGCTCCCAGGAGCCTCTGTAATGAAGTCTCGCTGCTCTGGCCGCTTCTACTGCGCACACAAAGCAGTGGTTTCAAATGAAAGGAGCGACTCCCATCTGGGAAGAGCACAATTACAGGGTGTGTTCTGCCCGTCCGGGTGCCGGCAGCTCAGCGCCCGGGATCTGCAGGCCACAATCATTTCATTACGGCCGTCTGTCCGCCGTCTCCAGACTGAGGCCGGGCCCTACTGGCCGAGCGCCGCGTGGCCTCTTCCGCTGTTCTGAGGGTCCTTCTCTGCATCTGAGGGGGGTGGGGTGATGGTGGTGGTGGTGGTGGTGATGGGGGGCGTCATTTCTTTATGTTTTTGAACTGCAGCCTAGCCATGCTGAGCCAGGAGCCGCTGAAGGGGTGTTAACTTGTTGACGGCGTGTTAACGGACGGCGGATTGAGTAAAGAAGGCGTTTGAGAGGAACGAAGGGATTCTTCTGGAATGAGTTGCTGCGTAAGGTCGAGCAGCAGGTGGAGAGCTTTTTAGAAGTGGCCAGGCGGTCAAGGAACGACAAAGAGGGGATTTAATCCGATCTCCCCGCATGCAGCAGCGCAGGGAGTTGAAAGGCAGCTAAAAGCGAGTTTGAGGGAGGAACTCTGGAGAAGAGGTTGTCTGAGCAAATAAACGCTTTCCGCTGGAGCAACACCCACGGCGGCACGGGAGGCCTGAGCTGGACTCGTGCTGGGAGCGTCAGCCTCCCCGTGGACCCGCCCATGATGGCCCTGAAGCACCCAGGTGACACCACGTGGCGGCAGAAAGAGAGCGAGAGAGAGCGAGGAGAGCCAGCTGGACATCTGCAGCACTGCGGTTCCAAAGGGATCATCTGAAATGGGTGTTGACCAGCATCTCCGGCACCACTGAGGAAATAAAGGAACCCTTTTTCATCACCCCACCGGGGTCACAGTGAAGGTAGTTTGGAGAGCAGGATGAGGGAGCAGCGAGTGACTTCTGGCCCAGGTTCAGATCCCATTTCTGCTGCACAAACCCCAGTAAGAAACTCTGCAGCTGAATCAAAATGTGGCCTGAATACATGAATGAAATGAGGCCCCAGTGAAGTGAAGAAACGACTTCGGTCTAAATATACAGAACTTCAATGACATCCAGACGTCCTTGTCTTCCCCATTCCTGCCATCACCTCTGCGTCCTCCTGCTCCTTGCTGCCGCCCAGCTCCTCCCGCAGCTAAGACAGCCTCTGCGGGATGGACAGAAAGGGGATGGAAAGTATGAGCAAATTCCTCCCTGTCATTAGACGGAGCTCCAAGTCCATCCGCCAGGCACAACACCGGGGTGGGGAGGGTGCCATTCGTTGCCGCTCCTCTGGTTGTGTCTTTCTTTAGATTCACCACATGCAGCTTGGGCTTCTCCTTCTCCGCACGCTGGAAACGCGACGTGTCGGAGATATTTAGAGGGATAAAAATAAACACTCTTCACCTGAAGGTCACAGGTTTAAGCCCCACGGTCAGCTCCTGCTGCAGAACCCACGAGGAAGGTGCTGTTTTCTCGAGGCGCCCTTCTTTGAGAAACAGAGCCAGCTAAGCAATACGAACAACAGCTTTAGTATGAAGGTTGGTGCAGCAACGCCACCTTGACGTGTTTCCAGACCTGCTGGCCGCTGACTTGCAGAAAACGGGCCGGAGAAGCAAGGCCGAGAATTGTATCTGAAAACGGCGTTGTGACATCGTCGATGCCGACGCGCTTATTTATTTATTTGTTTACCCCCCCGATTTCACTCTGTTGTAAAAGATCATTTGATGTTCCCTCTTTACTCCTCGCCCGACATTTTAGCCGCTTTCTGCTGCTACCTTTTTAGCGCTTGGCTGCGTGATTTTAAAGCTCCTCTTTCAGTCCCTTGCCGGGACTCTTCATCCAGGCATTTGCTCTGGGCTGGAAAAAACCTCTCAAAAAAGAGATGGCATCAGTTTTACACACTGTGTCTTTACACAGGGCTCCAGTATGAGAAAATGACTCAGAATTGAGCTCAGCATCCAGGTCTGGAAAACCAATTAACTGCCTGACGTGGCCCTAAGGAGGACTGTAAAGCCCCGAGGGAACGGCGACCATCAGAAGAGGGGAGAAGAAGTAAAAAGAGAGACACATCATGGTGTCCCTCTGCGTCAGTTCCTCCGGGTTGTAGGTAGTGAGTAGATCTCACTGCGAGATCTTTGGCCATCTTCGGACATAGAGACCTCTCCTTTCCTTCCATCCCTCCTCTCCGGGCCACAGTGATGTCACACTGAGGTCATCGAGGAGAAACCTTGATGTAAATTTACTGCTCAGTGTATAAACGTCTTCAGATTTAGCACGAGCGAAATGTGTCGACCAATTTATCTCTCAATGAGGAAATAAGCGGTTGAGCCGAGATCCTCGTCCAGGTTGACGTCCAGTTTGTGGTTAACTTCTTTCACGCAAAGGATGTAACAGCTATACTGCTGACTCAATTCTGCACCCGATAAGTAATGTTCCAACACAAAAATGAGATGCTGAGCAAAACTTTAAAGTCTGAATTTTCCAGACAAAATCCAGATTCTATCACACTGGGGATTAAAATAGTTGTGTCGCTTTGATACGGTAAAGAAATTCTCGGACGTACGTAGGTGGAAAAAATGACGTTAAACTATCTGAACTGAGAAACATTTCTAAGTTGAGTTTGAGAAGCCAGTGGGTCCCCTTTCCAGATTCCTCGAGGAGGACAAAATGTGCACGATAAGACTGAGAACAACCCATAAGACGATATATCTGACCACCCTTCCAAAATGAGCGATGGGTTTGAACCTGGAAAAGAATGTGAGTGGAAGGCTGAAGGCAGCTCTGAATCTGCTTTGAAGATTCATATAATTCTGTAAAAATTCATCTAATGACAGTCAGCATCAAAGGTGATCCTGTAAGGCTTTGGTCCCAAAACTAAGCACCGTGTTTGGTGGAAACCTTCCCCATGGACTCAATGCCATGGACTCAACCAAATGTGGTGGCACAATACAGTGTCCTGCAGACAGCTTCATCCTGGCTTTTTAGCATGTCCACCAGTCAATCACAGCGACCTTTCGAAATTTTATCTCCTCAGGACTCCGTTTTCCGAGCTTCTCGGAGATATGGGTTCGAGCTGGGCCTGATCCAAATGTCTCAGGTGGCAGGATTTCTAGTTTTCCCCAAAACAAAACTCATAGAGGAGGTCATTTTAAGGGGTCCAGGCAAAACGAAATGGATAAGGCAGAACAGAGACCATCAGATGAAAGTCTATATTTGAGTTTAGTGGACTAGTGTTTTGGAAAATATCTGTGGACGTCCACTGGTGGTCTTTCACCATCACCGAGCAGAGAAAGCTGTGACTCCAAACCGTTTCACATTCCGTTACTTTAACTAGTATCCGATTTGATTAACAGCTGTTCGCAGAAACTTCGTCGCCAGAACTTGTATAAATAAAATGATACAAATAAAACAGCAGCGAACACAACTGTGGTGTAAACCATACGTGGCTCTCGATAGTTCAGTATATTTAGCATCGCTTGGTCTTCAGAACAGGAGGCTGTTGAAACAGACCTCGGAAAATCTTAGCAAGTCTTCCTACCCAACAATTCCTCTCAAAATTGACACTGAAATAATATATAACAGGAGCACCTTTGGAAAGACTCGGACGTGTTTGTTTATATAGGAGGCTTGTGAGAAGAAGCACCACATGTGACGACGCTCAGCGCTCTGCCTTTTCTCAACGATTATCTCGAGATGCGAAGCACGTGTCTTAGCCTCCCTCCTGACCAGTTCTTCCTCTACACTCCACTGTCTCCAGAAAGCAGCACCTCTGTCAGCTTCAAGGCGGGTGAAGTTTAAACCACCATCCTGCAGATGTTTCCGAGACTCCCGTTAGTATCCCGTCCGTTTTTTTGCGTGAGCCGACTTGCGGCATAACTTAGTGCACCCTGGGAAATGAATCGTAGCTGTAGGGGGCTGTTTTGAATAATGACCGTAAACGACAGCAGCACTTTTCTGACAGGGAGCAGCTCATCTGCAAAATCTCGTTCAACCTCAGATAACCTCACGAGGAGCTTATGAGAAGTTGCAGAACTCCAAAGGACCAGACGTACTGTAGACGTGTCAGTGCTGCACACCACTAACTACTGTCCCACTTCCAGCCACGAGATCTGAGGTTTAGACGACAACAACGTCCATTGTTGATGCTACTGAATTCACAAAGGAGTGATGGAAAAGCTCAGGTGTAAACACCGTAGCAACTGTTCCCAGCACCCGTTAAGCCGTCTCATAAAGCTACACAGACCCCCTGTAGGTCCTAATGTTGTACAATACCTGACCTGCTGGTTTAATTCTTGGTAATGCCTTAACAGCTCCAACTGCCCAGCGTACTTGTATCCAACCAGGTCCTACCAGACCCCCGGAGATGCAGCCTGACTTTCTGATACCCTTGGCATAAGCTGGGCTCCAGAGCGCAGAACTTCAGGAAGACCTACTGGATGCAGGTTCCTCCACTTGCATTCCTTCCGCACGACCCCCCTGGGCGGCTGCAAGTCCTGACAGAGCCGGGACTGGACCCGGGGGGGCCGCTCTTGCATCGCAGCACTTTGCTGGTTTTAGGAAACGCTGCCAGAGAACATTTTTCACTCATCTTTGACCCGACTTGAGGAATCGGCTAAATAGGCTCAGCTCACGGGGCCGAGTGGTCAGCGCTGATCTGCGGTTCATTCCAGTGCACGTTAGTGAAACCTGTGTGGGTCTCGACACAATTTACATTTCTCTTTTAAAACTGGCCTCTTGTCAGATTTCCAAACACGTGTTTCAGGTAGACATTGGCCTTAGTGTTTATTTGAATGAGGGATGATGGAGGGATGGATGATGGATGGAGGGAGGGAGGGAGGGATGGAGGGGGGATGGATTGACAGAGGGATAGAGGGAAGTATGAATGGAGGGAGAGATTGATGGATGGTGGGAAGGAGGGATGGATGGAGGGATGGATAATGGATGGAGGGAGGGAGGGAGGGATGGATGGATTGACAGAGGGATGGGTTTAGGGATGATGGATGGAGGAATGGAGGGAGGGATTGACAGAGGGATGGAGGGAAGTACGAATGGAGGGAGGGATTGATGGATGGTAGGAAGGAGGGGTGGATGGAGGGATGGACGGGTAGATCAATTCCTTTTGTTCTGGGAACTCTCTGCAGCCGTGTGCAGATGAATGAGAACGTTGTGTGTAGCAAGATACAAAAATCACTGTATTCAAATCAATTGTAACCGATTTTACTCTACAGACCCGGTAACTTGTCCTGCTTCTCAACTGCGTTTCTAGTTTTATTCTGGGTATTTCGAGTGAAGGTGACTGACACCTCCGCTGCAAAATATCCGCAGCGAAATTTTCGCTTGCTCAGCAAGACCGATGTCCCTGCAGCGAACCCTAAGCCTCCTACTTAACATCTCAGCACCCAAAACGCACACAAGAACCTGGAACCCCTCCGGTAGCGTTTTAATAAAACCCACACACCTTTGACGTCGGTTCCCTCAACACTGAGATTTCACTAAATCCTGGGAGTGTTGTCGACCAGTAAGTGTACAGTTATCGGCAGTGGAAAAACTGGGCTAAAGGTTTTGCATGTGAAGCCACTCGTGCAAAAGCGTGACGGTACATTCTTAAGATGGTTTTAAACGATTAAAAAAAAAAAAAAAATTGTCGGCGCACAAATAGGGTGAAGATGAGCGGCAGCATCCATTAAAAATAAATCACCGAAGGCTCCGCCTCCAGGCTCATTTAATGCTTTTCCAGCATCATTCTGGGCCCCGGGACCGATTTCAGGTCGGGAGGAGAAGAAAGTGGGGGAATTTTTCAGCGCAAACGTGGCAGTGAGACGCAGGAGCCCAGAAAGGCATCTCCCTCAGATGGAGGCAGGGAGTGGAGAAGGAAAGGAGGGAGGGATGAAGAGAAAAACAGAAAGAGAGGGAGCGTGTGGCTCCCCGAATACAGCTGAGCTCCAGTTTAAAAGCAGCATATTTTCTTCTCGTGCCAACTGGAGGGTTACCAAGTGCACATGCTGCTTGAATTAAACGTTGGGGGGTGGGGGTTGGGGGGGGGGTTAGGACGGTCTGCATTCTTTTCCGCTTAGGTCAGAGTTTTACCGCCATTCTGACCAGTTGGCTGGCTAAGCCAACCGGACCTGAGTATCTGAAAGCTCCGGAGAACCTTTGCCCCTTAACTCGCAGATTTTGAAAAAGAAGCCAGAAGATTCCGGAAAATGGCCATCTTTCCGTACGGAACGACTCCGAGGAAAACGATGAACTAATTGATACCCAGATAATAACCGGTGAGGCGACAGCGGTGAAATGTAGTATTTAATGTAGCGAGTGGGCCGAAAGTGGCCTCAAGGGGCCGGAGAACTGCAGTCGGTCACAGTCGGCGGCGCAGACGAACGTGAAAACGTGCGACATCCTCCAAGGCCGAGTCGAGGGGACGCCGAGATTCCGGTGGAATCAGCGCATGTCAGCAATTTCGCCGGATCACATTTTCACAGTTTCCACTGTATTACCTGCATAGACGCCTGGTGTTTAAAGCTGTGCGGCGGACGGTCGGGTGTCGGGTTTTGCTGGCCTGTTTGCCAGATCTGACCAGTTAACAGGGAGCGGAAATGCCAAAACTAACTAACTAACTACATGTACCTACTAGTTAAAACATGTCTGGTCTTGACTTGTCAAATCGCTTGAAGCAGGTGAGGATGAAACTGATTTTCTGCAAGTGTTACTCATATCTTCATATTTTCTTCCCCTCATATTTTCAGTTTGATGTTATTTCGGTGCAATAAAATGAAAATGTCAACAATAAAAACTGCTCATTTGAAGCAAATCGTCCTGCAGGCACCACAACATTCATTTGAAAATTATTTTGTCTATTTTTCATCCATCCCTCCCTCCTTCCATCCAAACAGTGCAGCTTCTGCTCTTTCTCACCTCCCATCAATCAGTGCAAAACACCAAAAGGTCACGTTTATTTTCGAGGGCCTCAAACCACCTACGGGGAGGGGGGTGGGATCTGTGATGTCCATTTACCTGCAAGAACAGCTGCGTGAAGATAATTAGAACTTTGGCTTGGAGTCGGTTGGGGTCATTCGCTGGGAAGATGATAGGAGCGTTGAACACCCAGATGTGCCAAACGCTGATTTCTGCACGTCTAATCCTGCATACGGTGCTTGCAAACTTTACCAGAGTATCAGACACATTTCGAAGGAGAACAGCGACGAAGCAGGAAAATGGGAACGATCTCCAGAGCTGAAGAAGAAGGATTAGCGTTTTCTGCTTTTCCTGCTCGCTTCAGGGGTTCAAGGATTAAAATTGACTGCAAACGCGATAAAGTTCGTAATAAACACAAGCCACACCAGACATCTCCCTCACACTTTGGATTTCTATCCGGGAATCGTGTCGATACGCAAATGTGTAAACGTGAAGAGCGAAGAAGATGTGCAGAATGTGTGTGGCAACACGTCAAAATATCCATAATTTTACCTGAGGTCAAACAAACCATTGTTCCCGAATCACGTCGCACGCCTGTTTCCACCAGCTGTCCGTAACCAACCGGAAACCAGCAGGATCACAACAGCAACACAAATTGGGGGACGTTAAAACGCAGGCGGCACAAAACGTTAAGAAAAGTCCACAAACTGACACGAGAAACTCGACGCAAACTGCGACTGCATCCGGTGACGGAGGCGGAGGCCCCCGACGGCGCCTCAGGCCGAGAAACACGAACGGAAAGCCGTTCTGCACTTGACCCCTGGACAGAAACTGTCCTAAGATTCTCCAAAGTACCATCTGGACTTGAGATTTTTCCGATCGCATATCTGCGTTGCATTAACTGCATTCCTCCGACGAAAAAAGGGAGAAGGAGAAGGATCCAAGTGAGTGATTCGCTCTACCAGCAGCCCATTCCCCACCCCCTGATCTGCACCAACCGCCGCTTCTCCGCGACCATCGGAAAACGCCACACTGGCCCACCGTGGCACCCATCCACCTGCTTCGCACCACGAGGATGGAACGAGGCCGCTTGGCCCGGGATCCATGGGCTCGCTCGGCCCGTCCCAGACAGCGCCTTCTGGAAGAAGACCTTCAGGTTTTAACGCACCGCCTTCTCCTCCAGACCCTTTAACCGGTATAACAGCTGCCGCCGAGCAAAGCCGTGATGGAAATACCTGCCGTGACTCGGCTCTGCCTTTTGTTTGTGTAAAGCCCGGTGGGATTCGTTCTATCGCCATCTCACCCTAAGCCCTTCCAGCCATCGACCTACTGCTCGCGGAAACACAGCTGCAGCGGCGACCGGCGTTCGTCCAGTCTTCTCCGTTCCTGCCGTTTCTGCTATAAGTGCGGCCGTAGATGTGATTCATGAAGCTCGATGTCACATCAGAACGGCGAAGACGTGTTTGTCCGAACGTATCGTCCGGGATTCCGGACGTGGCTCGCAGGTACAGGGCTCGCCTTCAGGTTCAGGAAGCTGGTGTCGTTGCAATGAATGCTGGGACGTGTAGTTTCCAGCCATTGACGAGAGCAGCAATGAAGAAAAGGGGGAAAATAAAAGGTGCGTCATAAATGCGCAGAAAAACGGCAGTAGAAGAATTAGAAAAGAGCGCTGTCGAGAAACTGACCACTCCTTTCGTAGCGCGGAATCATTTTCCATACGGTTTTTGTCCAAGTGATCGACGGGTGTTTCCAAGCCTGGAAATAAGAGTCTTATTCCAGCCGAACGGCCGGGACTCGGTGCAGAGAAATCCCACCCTGTTTTCTGAAGACAAAGGAAGAGGGGAAAAGTCGTCGGAAAGTTAGTTCTCCTCATTCCAGACGCGGCGTTTAAAAGCTCATCTTGAGTCGATATCTCTCGTCCAGCCCTTTCGCTTCACGTGCGTTTAGTCGGGTTAAAAATGTCCTGCTAATAAATGGGTTGTTTTTTAAAAATAAATCACACTCTACAATAATACACAGGTCCTCAGATTTACACGCTGGTCTGCACTCCTGCCGCGTCTGAAATGTTCTAACCGTCAAAGGCGGGTGGAAATGGCAAAGCAGGTAAGACTGGCGCCCTCAGAAGAAACAAACTGAACCTCAACTTTTCCGAAATCCCCTCATATATGCAGTTATGAACCGTTGTCCCCGGGAACAATAAAATCAGTTCTACTTGCACTGGTGTCTTTTGCTTTCCTTTATTGCTAGTGACATTTTTACATTTCAGTGAAATGACATATATATGTATAAATATTTAACATTTTATAATATTGATAATATAATTATATATATAATATCAACAAATTACGATAAACTGTACTGTTTAACACATTTCTCTCTTTCCTTTCCGACATGGTTCCAACCGACAACAATGATTTGTAACCCTGAGTCGGTCACGGTCAATATCCACCTTGAAGATACCCAGCGTATCGTTGCTGTGAGAGTGACGCCGTCCTGCCAAACCAGGCCGCTAAACACAGCCTTGGATGAAGAAAATGAGCTGTGATGTAAAAACGCGGTTGTCAGGCTCACTATCCAAATTTGCAAAGGCTGTGAACTGGGCTGGGCGTGAGGGGCATGTTCTCTGCGCAATGAAGACCAGCTGACTCTTGTTACGGCATCTCGCAGGAGCTTCACAGGAAGCAGCTGGTCTGGGGGGTGGAGAAAGCGGGCAAACTTCCGGCGCAGTGCAGACGTGTCTCACCAGAAGACGTGGTGAACGTTCTTTGGTTGGTCCTCGTTGGTCTTTTTTTTAACGCTCTCCAGCCCGGCTGGTCACTCAGTCTCTGCTACAAGCTGTGGCTATTATTATTTTTATTGTTTAACTCTTATTTACTCAAGTTCTTGCTGGATGGTTGAGGCTGCGGTGAATTTAAACAGACAGAGGAACATTACACAGTAGCTACAACACACGCCGATTAGTGTGAAGGATTGTGGGTAAATTGGGGGGGTAGTAAATTGCACTGAATTGAAGATGAGTTTGGTAGCTTTAGCTGTGGCGCGGGGGTGGCTGCGAGGGGCCGCGGATCCACAGTCGCTGGAAGGGCCGCTTTCGCCCTGCAGTTGGGGAAAAAGCGTCGCGTTGAAAATAAGGGCGTAATTGTCGACTCGGTGTTTTTGCCTCGACGCAGGGAGCAGGAGCAATAAACCTCTTAAAATAAAATCCAAATTAGAGGCCTTGGAAAATGACTCTGCCATTTTGCCCCACACAGATTGCAGCGTTCAGAAGCGGGACTCCGAGGCCGCCGTTCCGCCTCGTGTTGCTGTTGGGGTCCGGCCAGCCGGGGGGGGCTGTATCTCGCTGCCAGGCTCTCGCTATCCAGCACAGGAGCAGCAGCGCTGCTCTCCTCCGTGATAAAATCAGTGCCGTCCTCCATTTTCCCGAAATGGTGTGGCCCCGCGGAACGGAACCGCGGGAAGAGCAAGCGGAGAAGTTAAAAGTGACCCTCCGCTGATGTAGGTCTGAACCCGCAGAAGAACGATTTGGCGACCCGTGTGTTTGTGTCATCCTCCACGTACGTGACCGGGGAGGGGGGGTCTTAGGTCTTATGTTGCTCTTGCTCATCATCAGCCTGGGAGACGGTCCTGTTAATGGAGGTGTTGAGGTATCATGAAGTTATTTGCTTCTCGTTGCAAAACCATCACTTTGACAAATCGTTGCTGCTTCTACTTAGGTTTTTCAGAAAGGAGATGTTTCCTTGTTTTTTTTTCAGTACTGGGAAGTCCAGACTCGATGTAGAACTTAAATTTCAGCAACAGTGCAGCACCACCGTAGATCCATCAGCAATTTGGAATATAAATCATTTTATTAGACTTTACATAGCTTATCATCTTTTATACTTTTGTTACTTGAACTTTAAGGCGTGCAGTATGACCCAAATTCACCTTTTTCTAAAGAGAATATTTCCATCTCTGCTGCTGTGGATCAGCGCAGGAATCCTGGCCTGAAAACGACTGTAAGAAAACTCGGGAACTCGAGTGACTCCCAGGCCTGATTTCTGTGGCTTTTTTTTTTATTTTGCCACGTTAATAAACTCTGAAGCAAATTTAAGTTAAACTTAAGCCGAGCTGAAGGCCACAAAACATGGACATGCTGAAGGCGGACCTGAGGATGTTTGCATGTTGAATTCTGGGTATTTATGTCTTGAGACATAAGCAGCTGAATATATCAATAGGAGAAATATAAACCGTTTAATAACCACACATTTTTACCCTTTTTCCTGCTTTTCCATCTTCAAACTCAACATGAAGTTGTGCCAAATCGTTGCAGGTCAAGTAAACCTGTAGCAAAAGCGTTAAAGCAGAGATGCTCGTGGCAGAAACTCTGAGTTGATGGAGGAAAATAAGCCACGTTAAAGCTGACTTTGAAGCCTTGAGATAACAAATGGGAGTGTGTAGTCCAGCTTTTTCTGCCGTCTGCTTGTTTTGGCTACGAGATCCCCTGTTCTGAGATCCAGCATTCCTCCTCAGATCCAGCAGGAAGACGGCCGATGGGACAGCGCTGCGACTGGGGGGGGGGGGTTTAACTCTTCATTGCTGAAAATGTGCTCATCACGTTTACTTCTAAACATCTCGATTAGCATCGCCTCCAACGGGGCTGCTTTGCTCTCCTGTTTCAGCCCTTCGATTGATCTCCTTTTCTCAAGAATGTAGGATCTAGAGCCCCGAAGGCGGCATCACTGTACAGTTACTAGCTTATTGTAAAGTTATAAGAAGGTCTTTCTCTCAAAGGATAATTCCTGGCAGCCTTGTTTGGTGAGCAACGGGGGGTCACCTGCACCAGTTCTAATGACCTTGCATTTGCATCCCGTGCAGGACCCTAACAGAGTCCCAATTTCCACGTTTCATGCTGTTTTTTAACTGAGGCGCTTTCATAAATCACAACATCAAGGGGATGTAGCAGAGCAAAAGTAGGTGCGCTCGGTGTCCTGGTGGGTTTACAGTCTCTTCTGGTCTTGTATGGGGGTTTGATGAGCTGCCAAAATCCCAGCGTGGGATCAATGTGCATGTGGAGAAGGTTGGGATCCCCCAGGGATCTGCTGAGGCCAAGTCTTGCAATCTCGGTAGCCTGTGGTGAATTTGATGGAACTACTTGCAGTGTGAAAGTATTGATTCCGTACACGTATTAAATGGGAAAGAAAAAGTCTCGATCTGACCGGAGCGCAGAAGATTCTGCTGATCGAGAAATGAATGAAATACAGTCGTTTGTTTAGGTGATGCTTCTGGAGAAATGGGTCCTTTCTACTGGAGCAGTCCAGAGGAAGGCTGCTGCAGAGGCCAGGATGAGGAAGCTACAGTCCTCGCATCCCCTAGATGAAGTGATCATCGTGAGCTCTTTTGGCCACCAGGTTGTTCAACTTGGTTGTACTCAGCGGTGCTTCTGGGGGCCTTTCTTGCCAGCAACCACCTGCCATATAAGGGCCTGCCAAAAATGAGTTTTCACTCCTGTTATTTTAACTTTTGGTTGGGTTTATCTCGTACAAAATGAGTGTCTTATGTAGCCTCTGTGTTTCAGCTGCTTCATGCCCAACTTCCCTGCGATGATCAGTAGTCTCATCTTGACCACTTCCATCAAAAGACCTACAGCGGGAGTTTAAAGCCGAAGTGTTTGACCGCAAGGCGACGGGTCTAAATTGCTCCATATTTAGTGAGCGAGTATGTAACAGCAGCGCATTGTGTAGGTCTCTTACCATCTTAAACGTTCTGCAGATCTCAGCTCAATGGCAGCAGGGTTTTTCTTGTAATTCCGCTTACGTTTATCGTGCGCTTCTTCTCGCACACGGACTCGGTCCGCTGTTCCGCGCTCCAACACATTTACAATTGGGCTCCACTGTCTCGAGGGAAACGTGGACAAACTCAAGGTCGAAGTAATGTTTTGGAAGGCGTGTGTTTGGCTTGAGCTAAAAGGTCTAAATATCCACAGTTGTCAGGTGGCTTTCAGACCCGTCTGAGATTCTCTCAGCAGCACAAGGTGATTCGAGAAAGAAAACAGTCAGTACTTGGTCACTTCAGACAGACAATTCCAGAAACATTGCCTGGCTCAGATATACCTTTATGAACATGAATGAGTTGATGGATTAATCTGCTAAACTCTTACACACCATTTGCTGAACTTTACTGAAGATTTGAGTCTTTACCAGCAGATCAAAAACATCTCCATACAGGTTCCTTAATGAGGTCCAAAACAAACACTTTGTTTTCCTATGCAGCTCTAACAATTAGCCACCTCCATGTGATGGTCCTCATGACTGCCTGGGGACGAGGTTTCTTGCACGTTCTTGACCGTCTATCTCGCTACCCTGGTGAAAAGTTGTCCACCAAAGGGTCCCATTAATGTAGGCTGGCTGTTGTGCAGAACTTCAGGGGAGATGCCAGCGGCTCAAGGTGGGCTTTTCATGAGCCAGATCCGATTTACGGTTTGTGGACCTCAGCAGATACCCTCGAAGATCAAACGTGTTCACTGCCCAGCACCCTGGTGCTAAGTTCCCATAACCACCCCATTTATGCCTTCCACGATAATAAGTTGCACATGGCAGGTAAGAGACAACTTGCGACATGGCACGTTTGGACTTTATGGTTCTTGTGATTTGGAAATGCCGAGCTTTAAAGTGCAGAGGTTGCACAAATGCACATCAGCTGCCTGTTGGGAGATCTTCTGGGGGACCCCCTCGTAAAGGATCAACAAAAAAACCAGTAAAATCCTATGTACTGTTTGCTGATGTGTTAACGTTCACCACAGCAGCTTGCTGGCTGATGCTGAAGTAAATCACACAGGAACTATGGGTAGATTTTACCAGTACTGTAAGCTACTCTGCAAAGTTCTAAGTTTCACTATCTGACTGCCAACAGCCTTTAGGCTCTATGAATCCTCTTGGTGTCAATGTGATGACCCCTTACCATCTGAGCTGTGCTTTTCTACCTACCAAAGAATACATTTTGAGACCAGTCTACTAAAGCAATAACTATCTACAGAGACCAGAGAAGACTTGATGGACTTTCAAGGCTTCACCTGAGCTTATGTGTTTGTTAGTAGTACCGGCCAACTAAGTCAAGTTTTTATGCCAAACGAAGCCATGGGAGTGACCGACGAGGATTTTTGGTAGTTGGGTGAGAAAGTGGTCAACTAGACTGAGCCCTTTGCTTCCATCCAAAGGGTCCCGCAAATCATCTGTTTGTCCCGATGTTTAATTGTTGTACAAGTGTCACATTCGAACAAATGCTAACATCTAGAAGAGTCAGGAGGGACGAGGCACAGAAGCAAAGATCAGCTTGGAATGGTTTTGCCTGAAGGCCTAATCACAGAGATGGTCCTGAGAGCAGGAGAAGGGAAATACTTGGGCATCTTTCAGCCTGACTTGGCGGACATTTTGCTGCGCTTGACCTGAACAAAGAGGCCTGTCATTAACGGGATTTGGGTTGGGATTTGGTTCTGAGGCTTCAAACCTAAATGCAGTTTATGCTCCTGAAGAAAGAGTGGTAGCTTTTACTCCTCTCAGCCCAGACGGGGACATTTGGGGTTGAATTAAAGCCCCTCGGAGCAGAAGCTCTGTCAGTATGCTGGGGGGGGGTCCACGCATCTATTATAGTATGAAGGTTGAAGTTGGACTAACATTGGTACGAATTAAGACATGAAATACAGCAAAACATGATTTTGATACATTAAAACGCCATTAATATTTTTGCCATCAGATAATTTTTTGAACCTTCTTGTACCCTTTTTTCTGTAGTTAATATAGATCAAGCATTTAAATCAAATGCTTCTCGCACCCAGAGAAATGCCTTGATCTAGACAGTCTCGGTTCCATAGGCAGCTGCTGGTGTAGAAGTGGTGGTACCAGACAAATCATCTGAGCATCAGTAAACACGCACATGTGGTGTGGTGTGGTGTCTGCTAAAAAAATCAGTGTAAATTCAAGGATTTACCTCTATTCTGTTACCAGGAGATGTGGTCGGTTATGAAGGTTGTTAATATTGGGTCCTTTGAGTAGCTTTCATGAGAAATTGACTTTTTTGCCCGTTCGTATGAAACCCCATACGTCCAGATGACGGCTTTAGATTTAGACGTGGCTGGAATGTCTCTCATGAATATGTAATGACGCAGACCCCCAGGGGGTGTGGGTGGGGAAGATGGCAGACTGCCGAAAGAGGAGGGCTCTCATCTCGCCGACCTGGACGCTTGCTGGCCGCATTCTCCGAGCTGAAAGCACTCCATCTGCTGGCGAAGTTGAGAAACCATCTTCTCTCCAGCTGCAAGTGCATTGTGGGGGGCAGGAAAGAGGGATGAGGCTCATTTGAAGAGGCCCTGGGGAGAAAAATACCCTCCGGTCAGCTTCTGCCTCAAAGATACCGGTCCGCAGAAACGCCCTATTTCACATCTTCGCTGTCAAGAGGGAGATCGTGCTTCATCCGAATCGCTGCTTTTATTTGGACACACTGTGGAGGGTGAACGGTTGAGACAGAGTCCGAGAAGCTGAGCCAGGCCTGTGCTGTCGTGTGATTTGCAGCGGTCAGAGTTTATCGGGTTTGTTGTGGTCCAGTTTCTGTGTCGCTGCAGAACCTGGAGCCTGAGCTCACGTGTGCAGAAGGTGTGTGAGGCTAGAAATGGAGAGGCAAAACCATGGAAAAATCTCTCTCACACACACGTGTGCGTGTGCCGTTGCAAAGTAGACTGGGATTCATGCCGTGAAGGAACAATGGAGAAAGCGCAGTCAGAAAAGCAAGCGGGCTACATGTCAGGGAGATCCCTGGAGGAGAAGGTCGGAGGAGGCGCTGTCAGGAAGCCAGGCAGGTCGGGTTACATTGTAAACACCGCTGGCCGGGTGTCGACGTGGGCAGACGGACCTCCCCCCGGCTCCTGTTTCTCCTCCCCTTTTGGCAACGGATCACAGCAAGCCCTCCTCTTTAGGTGACTTTCTGCTGTGTGGTATGAGGTCTAACTTTGGGAGGGGGGCCGGGTGATATACAGCCCTGACCCTTTCACCGCATCCCAGTGCTGGGAGGAATTTGCAGTCGCCTGCTTCAAAATGCAAAGAAGCCCCGCCTTCCGCTTCGCAGTAATGGGCGGTACATTTAAGTTCCTTTTTAACAGTAATGTTATAGGTTGTTCAGCAGGTAGAAGTGCACCGCAGGTAACACCTGGACGGCTTATGTGCGACCTGTGAGCTCGATACGGCTCCTTTCTCGTGACTAAACCGGTCCCTCTGCCTAATGTACGATACAAAAATATACGTTTCTGCTTTGAATTAGCATTAAATCCACAGTGGTCGAGTGGCTTTGCTTTTCGTCTTTTGCTTCTCGCCATCTGATGGCTCTGACCTCCCCACCCGGGCTGGGAAAAGGAATGACACCCGAATTCATGACGGCTGATTTATGGAGGGGGTGGAGCCAAGAGGAATTTGCTCCGCGATTGGCCAGTAGGAGATGCGAAATTGAAGACAAATCTTACCTGCGGACCACAGGACGGCCTTTCCTGCTGGTCCTGCCAGTGGACCTTCAAAGCTTTTGTGATGAATACACAATATGTACCGTTCCTTAGATGCGGGTACATGGTCATTATAAACCCCGACAGCAGTGCAAAATGTGCAAATTCTAGAGTTTGAAGCATTATTAAAATTTTGTGTTGCTACTGTCCCCGTTTCCAAAGTGTAAGAATTAATCGACATTGAGTGACAGACCAACTGCTGCTACCATGAAATAGATCGAACCTCAAGCGATACTTCTGCACACGGTGCCTGGATGATTGACATTCCCGGGCCTCGGGGCTCCGGCTCTCTGATAAGAACAGACCAAAGATGGGGTCAGGGGGAACACCTAGAAGGGAAGATCTGCTTCTGAACACACTGGACCTCCTCCGTTTCCCACAAGGAAACGATTTGGTGCCAATTCTACCTTCTCAGAATATCCACTAAAGCCTCCCGTGTGATGCCTCGGGGTCGCTATCTACACCTTCCTGCTGGCTTGAGCAAAGAAAGTGGAAAAAAGTGTTTTAAGACCGCAATCTGCCCCCAGCCTTGTTCCTTAGATCTGGAAGGCATTAACTGTTCAGCTGAGGTTTGACTGCAGTCAACCACCCCCCAGCCCTCAAATTCAGCCCCCCTCGTTCATGGCCTTGGTTTAACTGCAGCCTTTTTGTTTATTTCTCTTACTTCATGACTTGAATTCTCCTCCTTGATCTCAGCTCCTCCCGAACCCTGGAGAGGCAGTGGCCCGTTTGCAACCTACCAGGGGAAGTCATCCTGTTGCAAACCTCTAAAGAGCAACACTGGAGCACAACAATGGTACAAGCAAAGCACTGATCCTAAGATCTCTTAGGAGAAACAGCATTGGGCTGCAGGAAGAGCCCTGATGCAGTCGTGCTCGGGGCCCTCCAGCTGGTCTTTGCATCTGCTTTCATCCCGTCTCTCCATGTCCCCAACGAAGAGCGTGTGGCAAAAAATTAAAATAAGCTTGTTCTGCTCTCTGCTTGTCTTTTCTGGCAATGAAATGTATATGTGTATATATAGCAAGAGCCATTTTGCAGAAGTGCCACATCAGCTGAGGGAGTGTGTTGGAACGGGATGGAAAGGGAGGGGAAAAAAACCCAGCTTCCTGCACAGGAACAAAAACAAGGTTGTGGCAAACATCCACTGTGACACATCCAACGCTGCACTCCCAACGTTCCACTACTCCGTTCCATCCCCCTGACCCTCCTGCCAGGCGACAAGTCCCAAGTCAACTTACCACTGCTGAGCTGCCATCCGCAAAGCACCTAACAGATTTTGAGTGTTTGTGCAGCTCCTTCACTGAGCAATTCCAGTCGAGGCGCCTTTTCGATGGTTCCCAGAGCAGGGCCCTTTGTGGGATTTGAGGTGGCACCTATCTAGACGTCTTTGGAAAGTACAATACCAGGCAGTGTGGCGCCCTCGTCGTTCCCCAGAGAACGTATCAGGGACATTGGCGACCTCTTCCTCCTCCGTATATTTGGTTTTCATCACTGCACTCATATGTATTGTAATGTCTGGTGGAATTGTAGCTCCCATCATGCTTTGCTCAGTACATAGTTGATGTGTCCAACCGTGGTGAGAAGCCCAGGTCCTGGCAACAACCCTGAGACTGTGTTGGGTGTATGACATTTCTGTAGGTGGGTGTGTTGCGGTGCTTACTGGGTACTGCTGTCACTCATGCCACGCAAGAATGAGGTTCTTGTTCCCACAACTCTGCCTTCAGAGCCCTCTGTCCGTATTCGTTACGGTATCAAAAAAACTGATAGTCTTCCTCACGTGGACCTTCTCAAAACCACAGTGAGCTCATCGACATATTTAGAACATTTGAATATAAGCGAGTTATTGTGGGGAAGTCAAGTTGCTCCCACCCTGTGTTCACGTTCTTCTATTGTACCCTTACAAGTCGTCGTCTTTGTCATAGGCAGAGCCGAGGCGGTTATGAGACAAAGTGTTGCTGGATGCTGTTGCTGCTAGTTGGATGTTGCTATTACGATCAATAAATCAATTTTAAGCTGGGAAAAAAACTAAATTTAAAAAACCCTGCTTAATAATCCATCCATGACAGTCTTTATCCCGGTCAGGATTGTGGTCGTCCAGAAATTGTTTCATTGTATTTCATCATGTAAACGTCCTACGACACGCTGCCATCTTTGCGAATCTGCAGCCAACTTTTTCTACTGAATGGCCTCTGCACTAAACAGTTTCTTCCCTTAAACTTCACTCTTGAAAATAAGTTGTTTTCAGTCAAACTTGTGCTCTGTGGTTGTATGATGTTCACCTGTATTATAAATAATTGCATGAACACTTATTTACAAACTCAGATTTTCCCTTCATCACTTGTATGCATCTACATCTTAGTCAAGTTAACAATCATCTATTTCTACATATATACAGTAAATGTAATACAGGGGCAGGAACTCTGCTTATACAGCTTAGGATATAAAGGCCCACTGCAGAAGTTCAGAATGTGGAAAAATAACCCTGCCTTGAGTTTGTGTCACAAAGGCAGCCACATGAAAATGCATGAAAGTCATGTTCATTTTGAGGATTTTGTTCTTTGTTCAGATGCTCTTTGTTTGGGACGCCCTTCCTAAAATTAAACAAACTCTGGTCTGCAAAAGTCATTACGGTGTGGGAGAGCAGTGAGCCACGCGGAGCGTTGTTTGTTTCTGCCTCTATGGGCCAAGCGGAGCCGCACAGGCTGTGGAGCGAGCGGAGGACCCACCCATCATCTCTCCTCCACCCCTGCCGGGTCTGAAAGCATCATGAGACGAGACGGTCCGCGCAAAAAGTACCCTCAGATATTTCTTCTTCGCTCCGCAGGACTTTGAGAACAGCTGGCCTAAGTGAGGACTTTGTGTTGGTCCAGCTGCTGAGGAATGGTGGGAGTACAAGTCCTAGCGGCATCGACCCAAGAGTAAACAAACAAAGGCATTTAGTTAGGAGAGGAGAACCACTGTGGAGCAAAGTCTTGGAGAGGAGTAAACAAACACAACATTGTGTACATCATAAGTCTCTCCTGGTTTGCAAAAGTTCCCCCCATTTAAAAGAATCCACATGCTCACACGTGCCTGCATGCATATATGAAACTATATAATTCCACTTACATAACTGTTGATCAAGGTTTTGATTTCAACTCGACCATGATAGATGCTAAGCTGCTCCTGCATTTGGTTATTGCACATTTTTCTGGAGAGATCTAGTTCTAACACACTTTGATTTCAGTGTTCTGGTGTTCCAAGCACTCAAACCAAAGTGGGCAAGAGATCAAAACTGGGCAGCGTGAGTACGAGTGTCTTTTAGAAGAAGTCGTGAACATGCAGGTAGTCCTGAGGGCGGCTGAGGGAAAAACACTTGCATTCTTCCTCTGTAAACACGCTGCGTAGATCAGGCGGCTTCTCCTCTCGAAACACCTTGAACCCCTTCAACTCTTGAAGTTGAGACACCTGCGAAGCACAAAAGTCTTCCATCACATGGTCTGAAATCCTGCTCTTCCAGGCAAGAATCTCATTTTTTTTGTTTAAAAAAAAAACTAACACAAAGGCTGCTGAGGAACTCATCTTAAGTTAGAGTTAGCTGAGATGTGACGGAAGCATCTCTTATTGTAAAGCTCTACACTCATTACGTTCGTTTCCCGAAGGAGAGAATGGTGGCAAACGCTCTACAGCCGGACGAACTGAGGCGTCTCACATTGAGCTGTTTACCGCATTACGCATGTCGGTCACTCGTCTATGAGTCAAGCATTGAAATTTAAGTCTGAGGACATCTGCTGCTGACAGGCTTCCCACAGCTGTTTATATCCATGTAATAAGCTATAAAAGAATAGCTAAAGCAAGAGGTTCTGCTTCTGTGCGATTTTGACCTTTAGCTACTTTTGCCTACATGGTGAACGGCGGGTTAAATCCGAAGGATGGACCTAGACGGGGAGGATTTGCGTTACGGACGCTGAGTCCTACTTGAATGTTTTTTCCAGGCGGATCCCTCAGCCCCCGAAGACGGCGGGGCTGAAGGGCAGCGGGGTCTACTGCAGCGACACGGTTGGGGGCTTCTTAACCGGGCCACTTCCGCCAGGGAAGGAGACACCATCCCCACACATTGTGGACGAATCACGCATGCGACTTACTCCTGCCTCTGCGCCCCACACGTCCGACTGTTATACGATGTTGTCCGAGTGGTACGTTCACATTCGCGGGTCATTGCGCAGCACCGTGGTGGGGTGGAGGGCGGCAGTGGTGCTCTAATGGTGAGCAGGTCCCCCGCTCTCCTCTCGCCACTCTGTCAGACATGTTAAAACACTGAGCAGAAAGCATTCCTTTCTCAAAGTACTTCACCAGACCCCTCCGCAGCCCCTCCCTCCATCCACACACACACACACACACACACACACACACACACACACACACACACACTTTCAACGCAGGCACTTCTGCCCCTCTAGCAGTGGAAGTGTGAGGATGCCAAAGATGCAGCTTTATCTTCCAAGCATTCGGCCCTTTGAGGCCTTTTCAGGGAGATCCTACAATTTAACTGCAACTGTTATTTCTGAAATGACCCTGTTTTCTGATGACGATGATGCTGGACCGCAGTTCCAACTGCTGGCACAGGTCCCCCCCCTCAGCATCTCTTCATGCCCCCACCACCCACACCAGCCTGCCCCTGCCTGTCTGGCACATTGCTGGAGTTCCACCACTGAGCACGTGTTGAAGATCTGCCCCACGCCCACCCCCCGCCGTGTCTGAGGAGCGTAAATGACTCCCCCCCCACCCCGACTCCCTAAAGCCAGGGACCTAGTGGAGATTCCTGGGCTGCAGCTCTCAGAGACAAGGAGGGCAGCCCCCCCCCCCCCCCCCNTCCTGGGCTGCAGCCCTCAGAGACAAGGGGGGCACCCCCCCCCCCCCCCGAGCTGCGAACACAACGCTGAGAACCCCCCCACAACCCCACAATCCCCTCGAGATTGTATAAAATCCTGTCTTCACCTGCATTTACCTGCAAACCCTTCATTCAGCACTTTGGAGCGTGACCTCTGTGCCACTAAAGGGCAGCATCTCGAAACCCTGAGCTGATGTTTGCAGACCCCACAGCGATGCTTAAAAACATGCTGCATGCTTGGCTATTTCAAAAAAACAAACTTCTCATTTAAGAAGAATGGCTTCATAAAAACATATTTCACCGCATATATTCATAGAAATAACAACCTAACTCCAGTGTTTGTAACACCTGATGTTTCAGGACACCATTCAGAACCGTCAGCGGTGGAAGTAATTTAAGATACTTTTGTATTTTCTCTTTTACTTCTTACGCTTTGCGGTGGCGATTACGTGAACACAAATTCAACATGTAGAAATTTGGGGCGTCCAGAGAGACGGGTTCCTTTCGAACAGGATGAAGGCCTCGGCAGTCGGTGTGCGATTTAAGAGACTGAAGAAATGATGCCGTCAAGGGAGCAGAAGCGGTTAAACAATTATGTGGAGACAAAACCATCGCGACTCCAGAGAACCTCATTCTTGTTGCCAGACGGTAGTTCTAATGCGTTTGGAAATGAATTTTCCTTTTTTCCATTTATTTTTCCCCTTGTAACCGGAGAGCTTGGCAAAACCCTCCTCCTCCTCCTCCTCCTCCTCACTTTGCAGCTGGTTTAACCCTTTGCTGGTGTTTGGAGAAAAATGATGTTCTTTCAACTCAAAAGACTGACGGGAAAGGAATTGTGAATCCCATCGACCGAGATGAGGGGAAATGTCCTCGATTCAATACTGTGATTTTGCTCAATGAAAAGTCGACGGCAAAATAATCCCGTCGTGAGGAATATGTGGTCCTGACTGGCACCTCCTGGTATCTCCTCACTGTGGGCCTCTGCAGAAGAGGGTTGTCCCGTGGTCCGCTGAGGCGGGACGGGCACCACGAGCCACGTGAACGCCTCTCGCGTCTTGGAGGTGCTGCTAAAGTTAGATGGTCGTAGGCCGTCATTTGCCGCACTTCTACATTGTTACTTTCCGCCTATAATTTTGTATAACAGTGTTTTGCCACAACAGCTACACTGACTTACAGTGTCTTATTTTCTAGTGCTCACTCCTCCCCCACAGTCACACGTCAGCAACCGGGATCTTCACGGGCCTGGAATGAGCAGGAGGACCTGGGGGTAGGTAGCAAGTTCAGGTCTACAGCACAGAGATGCTCCTATAGGCTCCTACCATGTGAAACCCATTGTGTACTTATGTGAACCCACTACGCTTCACTTTGCTTTAAGAAATGATCTTTTGCTGGCCATCACAGACGTACGTCAACCGTATGCTTGTCGTTCTGAGACCTGGGCCTGGTTGTGCAACAGAGGATCACTTGACTCCTACTTTTGGTAGAGCTGCTGAGAAGATAATATCTGCAGACTAGTTTCTTGTGCCCTGGAGCCGCTGCTTGCGGTCTGCATGGCCACGAACAAACAAGCAAAGCCACTCGTTTCTCAGGGCTCCTCATCTCAGTGAGATGGCTACTGGGAGGAGGACCTGAATGGGATCGTGTGCCTCCAGACACTGACACAGGCTTCCGACCCAATGGGTTAAACGCTGAAACTCTCAGCTGCTGGACATAAACTGCGTTTTTCTTGTCTCGCACAGCGCGCCCTTGTGGCAGCTCAGGTTGGTAGACGAGGCCAAGCTTCATAAGTCAGGCAAGTCCACGTTCATGAAGGGTCATCTTCCTCAGAGGGAACCGCGCTGCATTGGTGTTGTTGCTGTTCACTGTGTACAAGCTGTTCTTATTTATTGATATTATTGTTATTATTACTACGACAAATGTGAACGTCACAGGTTTGGTTTGCTGGTTTAGCCAAAGCTTTTGTCCGAGGTGATTTATAGGCGAAAAGAGGTTAGATAAGGTGACAGGATAACAAAACCTGGTTTTCAGCGTAACACAGGGGAAAAAATCATTTATCAGTTTAATAAATGTCGCATATAGTGTTCATTTGAAGATGCACATCACATGCGGTCAGAAGAATGGTAAAATGGGCCAAGCTGGGGGGGGGTGAAAGGTTTCTGCACCTCCAACAGACCACCTACAGTCTGTAAAAGAGGCCCAAGCAAACAGCTCTATATCCATAAACCTGCATCTCTGTTTGATTTTTAGCTACAGCTTTGTTTTTCAAGCCGCAGACTTGAATTTTGGTACTTCTAACCGCAGGTTAGGTTTTTGCTTAATCGAAACCGCACGTGCGCGCGTGCACACGCACACACACACACATGCACACACACACGCACACACACACACACATTCACTGCCCTATGAAGTTTACTGGCCCAGTCATACAGGGCAGTATGGAGCATCACACAGTTTAGTGGAAAGGGAAACGTTCAGCTGCACACAAATTCCAGACCGGGGTGCCAGCGATCGGAACAAAGGAGGATGAGCAGGGCCCGTGTCCGATGTTTTAGACTTGTTCTGATTTATGTCTGACGTCTTTAAGGGCTGGAATGACCATTTCCAGCAGTGAAGAACTTCACTTAATATATCCAAGTACATGCGGTCGCCTGTCAGAGGTGCGCTTTAGCCACACGTACTCAATGCAACCACTTTAAAGCTAATACAGTTTGGTCATGTATGCTGTGTCCTTTCTTTTTGCCTTTCTGACCTGTTTCCACAGTCAGAGGCAGGCAGCACCAGGAAAAGCAGCTAGTTTATCCAGAAAGATCAGTATTGTATGACAGGGGGTTTGGAGCACCAGTATTGTGGTAATAATAAGAAAATAGCATTTTTTTATATGGTCAGAGCAGGAAGTCTCATATGAGTTCTTTGCTTGTAAGTTTAAGACACAAATGAGGTTTTTTTTTGCTTAATGTTGTCTTTTAAAGTCGATTTATGCTATTTGAGTCTGTTGCAGTAAACCTGTGGTATCACATTTATCAGTAATATCAGTGTCTGGTTCTGTAAGAAGTTCTGTAAGAAAACACCTGTCCTCCCTATTTACATCCTCCCAATAGGACAACTCTTGTTTTCAGACCAAAAATTTGGTTTAAGTTTGTTTTTTAGCCTAATAGTGTACCCAGCATCGTCCAGAAGCAATTATTTTTAAAGTAAAAATATGTAAAACTATCATTTTTCATGTGAATACTTTTCCAGCTGAACTGGAATTCATGAATGTATGAAAAGTCCCCATCAGTAATCCATTATTATTTTAAAACGCATCATGTTTCTTGTTTGTTTTGTCCCTGCTGGGTTCCTCTGGCGTGCAACGAAGTCTAAGTCTATACCGTCCAAACCACGAGGGGGATCTGCTGCAACTTTGTGTCCAGATATTGCTGCTGAATGTCTCTTGCTGGACAGAAAGAGAGGGAGTGAGAGTGATGATGGGTTGTCGGTTATATAGTCATTTTACAGCATTTCAGAGATATTTCAGGAAGTTGGCTGGGGGTTTTTGGAGGTGGTGCTTGAAACGGATCATAATTTTTCCCATTTAAAATAATGGCGAATTATCTGGTTTCCACACGACAAAGGTAAACTGGTGCACATTCATTCATAAGGTTTCGCACCTCAGCAGCAGGTCTGTTAATAGTTTGTTTAAGCGGTTAAGTGTTGTTTTCGGAATGAACAGCGAACCAGAGAATCAGCCTTGAACTCGGAACCTGGGTTGGACACGTGTGGAAATTCGTGTGAATTGAGTTTGCTGTGCAGATAATTGAATCTTTTATCCTGCCCGGGTCACTGCAGCAGGCCGCGGAGGAGAAGAAAATACAAACACATTCATCTAAAATAAGTCTTATGGCCACTGAGGAAAAGAAAACAAAAAAACTCCAAAAACAATAAATTGGGAGGAAAATAAAGCTTAAATTACCCAGACAAAACAAATTTCAAACTTTGTAGGGTTTATGTAGATGATGACCTTTTTTAGGGTTAAAATCCCGCTGCTTCTACATCTCCTGAATAATTACGGAAGGCAGTTTACACGCAGTGCCGAGCTTTCATCATATCCAAAAGTGCCTTTATAAAGCTCTGCAAGGAAATCAGCATTAGTACATCTGTACTGACAGGCGAAGACCCGCAATGTCTCAGCATGACAAAAAGATCTATTTTTAAAATGTGTCGCTAGTGATGTCACCTGTGGAAAAACTTCAGAGCCCTGAATCGGATTTGGCTCCTTGCGACAGTTAACGTGACAAACAGGGCGACGAGAAACTAAACCTCTCGAGCTAACGTTAACACGACAAAGAGTTACGAAACATCGCCGAAAGATCGTAGAAAACATCCAAACGTCTCCGATGAAGTCGACCGCTACTTGAAATCCGTGGATGTCTGCACAGCCAAGCAAAGGTGTTTGTGGACATACGTACGTGTTTTTTGTTAGATGTATTAATGGATGAGCTGGTTTAGATGCCTCACTGCTTACAAGTCTGCTGTTGGACCAATATAATCTCTGAGTGGAAACTAAGACATGGAGCAGTGAACGAGGAATTTTGGCCTGCAGTCTTGAAGTGAAGAGTGATGCCATCACAGCAGAAGTGAAACAGAAGCATCTTGTGATGCATGAGCCAGAAAGGAAGGAAGTTTTTGGAAATGTCTGAGTACCACAAGATTTTACTGCTGTTCCCCATTCATGGCTGTTCTAGGTAAGACTGCTGATGGACTGGAGGAAGAGTGAAGGAAACACAAGGGGAGATGGAGGAGGCTGAGGATGGACCCTTTTGGAGCTGCACGTACGGTATCAGAACCTTCAGAGTGACTGACAGTCCGTCCCTCACCTTCCCATTACGATGTCCGGCTGCCGGAGGACTCGGCCTGATGTCTCAGAAGATGTTACACCTCAACGTTGGACGCGTCTAAGTCAACACCAGTTACTAGTTTAATGCGCACCAGCAAAGAGGGGATCGGCTAGACTGCCCTCATCCAGAGTTTTCCATCACTTGGACGGAGAGAGTCAGCAAAGCAAATAGAAATTTCTGGAGTCGTAAGAGAAGAAAAAGAACTAAACTGAATTTGATTTTTAACTGATTAGGTTTTATGGTGGGAAACTGACTGGAGGAACGTGGGACTGTGGGCCCTAACAGGGACGTGGTAAAGTTTTAAACTGAGTTTACTGATGCTAATTCTCTTGGTTCCCCCTGTAAAAGTCGTAAACACTGTTAATAAATGTTTTTTTTTTTTTTTTAAATGGCAGGTTTGCTTTATAGAACCTCACTTAGAGCTCAAGTCCAGATCTGCGTCTCTTTTGCTTTTGATTTCCCAGTAACAGTGTTTATTACGGAGCATTTATTGCTGCAGTAAAGCTTCAACTTTAATCCTTTGTCTCTCCGGCAATTAAAAACATATTTTTAAAAATCTCCCAAGAAGAGATTGCTAATAATAGCAGACGTAACACTGGGTTTGCCAGTACAGTGCTGGGATGCCATGAATGTTCTTTCTTTCTCTTGAAAACGAATGACAAGTTCTTTTACACGTGTCTGTAGAACAGTGTCCAATGTCCTGAAGTTCAGTGGGGAATCGGAATAACTTTGTCCTTCACAGTGTGACAACAAACTTCTGGTTTGCTGCCATCTCTGTACCACCCAGAATGAAACCAAGAGCCTGCAGCACATCCATGAATTCCATGACACAGAACTCCAACCTTTTACAGTTGAATGCGAGAAAACTATTTATAATAGCTTAACAGACTACGCTGATCCCCTTCAGTCATGAAACAACAGATGAACCTTACATGGTCTTGGATAACGGTGGGATCCTGTGGTTTGTAGATCTGATGAAGGTGCACAGGAAGACGCTGAAGCCTTGGGGAGGTTCTGCTGCTCTTCCAAATACCGTCAAAGCTGCCACTCATTTTCCAGACGTCTCACTAGAAACGTATGGTTATCAGCCTCGCTCTTAAGGTAAGGACCTTGTGGTCAGAAGTATTGGTTGCAAGGATGATGGTAGTGCAGTTAAAAATAAGTTCTTCCACAAAGTTGCTGGGGTCTCTCTGTGGGACAAAGTCAAGAGTTTTGAGCAGGTCGTGAGCAGCACTGATGTGGAGTCCCTGCTCCACCCTGTTAAGACCTCAACCCTGGAATAACTTGTTCTGTTCTATATAAATGTAAACTTTGCATAAACCTATTTATTCAAGGAATCTTAAATAGGATAAAATAAGGCCAGCTGAGAAATAGAAACTGAGGAGGAGGCTACACGGCCTCATTCATCTCAAAACCTCACCCCTTTTTGCCCAACGTCCAAAAGGGTCACAATTTTATTTGTTTGTTTATTTATTTAGTTATCTCAGGTTTTCCTGTGATGCAGAATAGCTACTGGTTCCTAGCAGAGACGCCACAGTGCAAGGGAGACATCTGCAGTTACTGCGGGAGTAATGTAATCCCTCCTGCTTTTAGAAGGCAAAATATTTCGCTGTGGAAAGTTTGAACCACGCTGGAAGGAGACTGTGAGCGCGGTTTGACTCCTACTAGGCCAAATTCTTCCTCTCGTTGCTCATATATACAAGGGTGAAAAAGTAAAAGAGTAAATTCAGGGTGATTCGAGAAGAACCGACCACTTTCACCAATGTGAAAGTAGCTAAGCGCTGGTGGTGGAGACGTGCACGGCTTTCAACAGCAGCAATGTCGGAAAACGCAAGAGTACCGCGGCAATTTGGTCGCGTGGTGCTTAGTTTTCAAAGGCCTCCTGATCACACAAGGAGCAGGTAGTTCACTGGTAGTTTGTTTGAGGAGGTTATCTGACCTGGGGTTTCTCCTCAGGGTAAAGATGCCTGCATTGTAGGCACCGCAGGCTACCGCTACGAGCATAACTGACTTTACCCAAGTTTTACCATGTTAATGTCATTACTACCGCGGTAAACCCGGGCGCAAATACAGACGATCCGGAATTTCGCTACACCGAAACACAGCTGCCTTATTAGCCGAGATCAATTTGGAGTTTACACATCCACTTCTGGAACAAAACTGCAGATCCCAGTTTGTTCTGCAACAACCTTTAGTACAGAATTAGCGGTCGAAAAGCCGTTCCGTGGCTGAACTTAGGGCAAACAGGCCTGTTATTCATGCAGAAGTAAATTAAATGTCACAGTGATTCCCGTAACCAGAGCAGAGAGGTTAACTATACGTTAAACGTTACTTACAAACGTGAGATGCACTTTAGGATATGATGTCATAACCAGTTACCTTCCTTCGTCTATCAGAAGCAACTTAAAATTTTACACATTTATGCAGTTGGCTGTGTGAAGCCATAATAACATAATAGTTTGTATGACTTTCTTGGTGACATCAGTAGTGCTACTTGAAGCCAGTGTGGCTAAAGTGCACCTCTGACAGGTGACCGCATGTACTTGGATATATTAAGTGAAGTTCTTCACTGCTGGAAATGGTCATTCCAGCCCTTAAAGACGTCAGACATAAAGCAGAACAAGTCTAAAACATCGGACACGGGCCCTGCTCATCCTCCTTTGTTCTGATCGCTGGCACCCCGGTCTGGAATTTTTTTATGTGGATCAGATGTGAGGATGTGATGTGATGCGTTGAGATGCGAGCCACACACGCAGATTATACACACGGTTCCGTGAGTCACGGGTGGCGAAGGCTCGACTCCTCGAGGACCTTGATTCCTACCACGGACCGATCGACGAAACGAAAGCGACGCAAAATCGTGCTGTCGGTCAGACGCCCATATTGACCGCAGTGATTTCTAGACGCACAGAGTTGAGCGAAATAAAATGAAAATAACGTTAACGCATAATTCTCGTTGAATCCTGTGCAGCTACATAAGATTTTCGAAAACTTTTGAGGAAAGAAAATGCGGAATCTTGGCCGACTTCTCTCAGTGATGCAGATGGATCTGTGGATGAATAGAAAAGCGGCTGATTTGCACAGAATAGTTTTGTTTAGTCCAGGACGCTTGAGCAGGTTGACAAAGTTTAGCCAGTCGGTGCAATTAGTTGCTGTGAAGGACACAAACTAAACAGACTGTTTTCCTGGCTTCTTCAGCCGTCCTTGATCTGCAGCGTGTGTCTGGTGTGAATTAGACAAATATGTTGAGATGGAAAACACTGAATTCTGGCAAGGTTGGCTGTAGGAAATTCCTCGCGTTTGACAGCGCCGGAGCAGCGGCCAAATATTCGTTTCATATTGCAAATCCTTGCATTTAAAGCAAATAAAATTGACCTTAGTTTATCACCTTAAAGTGGAGCATTAAGAGTATCAGTAGAATGAACTACAAACCAGTGTGATAGCTACGTAAGGACTGACTCGCATCGGAGCCGTCGGACGTGAAAATGGAAGCAGAGAAGAAGGGAGGATTAATTAAGTCTTTTTTTTTGGTACTGTGTAAAGACAGTTTAACTGATCATAAATACAGATGCAAAGTTTAATTCTCATCATAAATGGCGACGTGTGTTGCCGACCGCTGCAGGTGCCGAGCGGATTTCAGCAACGGCTCCCGACAGACTTCCAGACGATTAAAATTTTCATTTTGAAAAGCGGCGGTGGCTTATCCTTGATCGAACCCGGGAGCCTCGACACCAATACAGCCGTTTGCTCGGGTTTTATTTGTCGCGGATGAACAAAAGAGGCCTGAGCAGCACTGCCGTCAGTGGTCTCCCCGCGCTGTTCCTTTCCGCCGCCCCGTCCCACCAATGACAACAAACTGAGAGAACTGAGTTTGTTTGGATACGCTGAGCCTCTCATCAATTAGCCGGGTTCGAGGCGGTTTTTTTTCAAATCCTAGCCATTCCAAACCCTGCGCATCAGGGACCAAGGCCCCAGTTTTTAGCGACTAAGGTAAAGTGGGAAAGTTAAGACACCGCTTTAAAGGGAGTGAATGCTTCATTACGACAGCTTTGCAGGACAATAACGTGTTGTGCCGAATGCTTTAGTATCAATGAGTCACACATCTGGATACGAAGTCCTGCCCAGTGTTGCTCTTTGATGATGATGAGCATGACGATTTGTTTTGTTATTCCCCTCTTGCCGAGATCCAGACTTTCTTGCAGATTCCACCAAAACCTCTGCCAGACAAACTCCTTCGGCAGCCGCCGGAGGCTCCTACTGCAGGAAATCATAAAAAACACTCGATGCACATCTTCATTCCTCATTCCATACTGTAAATGCGCCACGCAGACGAGCTGACGGGAACAGTTCTGACTGTTTCATACGCCCGGCATAGATGCGGCTTCTTCATTCTTTTTGCGCAAATAGCAATCCCCTCGAACCCCTGCGATTCCTTCCCGGTTGTCGGCTACTTGAATATGTTGGCAGCAGTGTTGCCCCACACAAAGTTCAACGTAATGAGAGCCAAGTTGCCCTAAAGCGTGGGTACCAGGCAGTTTAAGGCTGCAAAAGAGATCTCGGACACCTCGGCGGCTGCTTCCTTCCTCAGGCCCCTTCATCTGGCTCGGCTCCTGCTAAGAAAGCACCCGATATTGGAAACAGCTGTGGACTTTGGCTGCTGTGCGCTTGGGGAGTCCTGCCAGAGGTCCAGAAGTGCAGCCTATGTGAGGAAAGGGGCGACTCGGTCCCAGCCAAGAGCGAACGTGAGGCGCTGTCAGTGCTTCCATCAAAGGTCAGGTCAGTTCAGGTCTTAATAAATCATTTTTAACACATGACGATTTTTAATAAATCAGCGGCTGTTTTTATCTGGGATAATTAAAGTTTTTTAAATATCTGTGTTCTTCCGGCAGCTGCTGATACAGTATATTCCATTTGTGCAATTTTTGGTTCGATCGGGACAGTTGGAGCAACCCGTATTTCGGCGGTGTGAACATCGAAGATAACTGCGACGCTCTTGGTGTCTCTGCACAGCAGCTGAAGAGATATAAATATTCCACTGTCTCCCTGCTACATCCTGGGGGGGGTCCAGAACTCCCCTGCACTGGACTTGATCTCTGGTTAATAAATGAGAAATTGCTCACATGGTTGCTGAGCAGGACAGTGTGACTCACAAACACAAAGCAAGTTTCGCTACCGTGAAAAATAAGGTATTGGATAAAAGGATTTTGCTAGAGAACAGGGCCTCCCCCCATCAGAGGCGCCGGGATCCTTTAGATGGGGGGACGCAGCAAATGGAAAAATAAGCAGTACTGTTATTTCTCCCTGCTGGTCCCGGGCCAGAAAGAGCTGCTGGCCAAGATGCCTCGACCGACTTAAATCCTCACCCCTCAGGCCTCCTGTGTGCAGTTTAGCTTCTTGCATAAGTTACGTTGGCCCCTCTACTGTATTTAACTGTAATAAGAGAGAAAAGACAACAGGGAGGCTGAGCTAATGTTCCTCCAGGGAAATGATTCCGTGGCGTGGGTAGAAATATTCCAAACACATTTTTGGAATTGCAAAATACCGTATGTGATTTATACGTTTACCGGTTACTTCAATTCAGCCCGAACCTGTAAATATCCAGCACATTTCAGGCATTTGCTTCAATGAAGTTTAAGTAACAGTTTGAGAATATTAAACAGCCCTGTATCAGGCTTCTAAAATCCAACGTTTTTTTCTTCTGTTACTTATTACAGTGTTTATTTTGTTAATGCCTTGCTGGAGAATGATGTCTGCTCCCAACACACAAGTTTCGCTGGTATCAGACCAGATCACTGGGTTCGACGACTTATGTGAAATAACTTTTTGCTCCCGAGGTTTTGCAGGGGTCAGATTCCCACGTCAAAAGGAATTCTGCGTTTTACACAGCCACACCCCCCGTACCACTGAGGGTTTAGTGGGGACCTCGGGAGAGTGGGATGGAGAGGCTTCTGCGGTGGCCTCACACCCAAGCGGGGCACAAAGAGACCCTTGTCCCCCCCCCTACATCCCAGTGTGGAGCCATACTGTGAGCCACTGCATGCCACGTTCCAGCCAGGAAATGTCTACTTATATTCGGAAATCTAACGTTTCCACTGCATATTTGATTTTGCACCTCGTCCAAACGTTCAGGCCCACATTACACACCTGGGAATCAAAACCCAACAGGTTTGTGGAAATAAATATGTCAAGTGCCATTTCATACAAGAAAACCCAATGAATTATATCAGCAGGTCCATAAATTCACCTTGTCCTTCAAAACGTCCTCAAGGTAAGTGAGCAATCGGGTCAGAAACAGGCGAATGGACCTTATGACAGTGTTTACTGCAAAGAATATTTACAGAAATATTTGAACAAACTTGCCATTTAGTGTTATTGAGTGTTAGAATACATATTTGAGAATAATTCATTCACGCTTGTCTCAGTTGACAATATTGAGAGTAAATTCGTAGTTATTTATGGATTTTCCTAGCGATCCATCCAGGTTTTCCAGCTTGAAGCTTCTTTCACAGTGGTCTACAGCTCTTTAACCACCAGCACATTTCAGCTTAAGAAAACTGACGGCTTTGAAGTGTTCTGACTGCGTAAATCTTCACCCAGTCGATGATATTTTTTCCCCAGAGTTTGTTACAGTCAGACAACAAAATATTTACAATTAAATTTCATTTTTTGACATATGGATAATATTCTCTTCCTTTCGGTCTTGACAGTAAAGTAGAACTTGTCAGAAACCTGTGCCTTGTGTTAAGAAGGACTTCCAGGTTTGATTTTCTGTGCGTTTTCTGCACCTTTTCGATTTTCCGAGTTTTGTCGGTTACCCAACACACCCGGCCCGCCGTTCCGCTTTCTGCCACTAGTTGGCAGTTAAACACTCAGAGGAGAAGTACGTAATGAGCCCGTCTATTTTTGCACTTTTTCGATCGCAAGTGAAAGTGACCAGATGCTGACAAACCTGCTGTCGTCATGAATCGGTTGCCTCCTCGTGGCCAGCGGGGGGCTTATAGCAAAGAAACTTTATACTACCGTTTAGAAGTTGCATTTATTGCTCCTTCACGTTATTACAAGAGAGTATGTCGGATCCCCGCTTTGGATGAGCTGCAGATGAAAGTAGAATAAATGACAAATCTCATTTTCAAAATTGCAGTTATTAAGATCTGTGTGAACTTTTCAACAGAATATTGTAAACGGAGGAATTGGAATGGAATCAAATTCAAGTTTGAATTCGGCTCAGTTTGTGCTGAGTTTGCAGGTTCCGCCCTGGTGTGTGTGTGTGTGTGTGTGTCCTGCTGAGGACTGACCCCCTGTGTACCTCACTGAACCTCGCTGTGCTTCACGGGGGGGGTCTGCTCCGGGCTGCCGTGCCCTCGCCTTGGGGCAGGACTTGTGAAGGGTGAGCGAAGACGTCACACGATCACTGTCACCCCACCCGTCCCGCTCGTGACCGTGGTGAGAACTTCTCGCCCAGATGGCTTCATCTGACTTGTTCATGTCAGGACTTTGCGTAAATCGACACCAAATAACAGAAGCTGCCCATTTACTTCCTGTTTGTTCTGGTTTAACGTTGGCTGAAGCCACAGAACGACCTGAACACATTTCCCTAAATGTCTTACGAAGCTGGACAATATAACCTAAAAGTAAGCAAAACTTTAAATGCCATTTAAATATGACGCTCTAAGATGAAACCAGCTATTTTAATCCACTAAACAGATGGCGTGAAGAAAGTTCTGGAAACGAGAGGAAAGGCACAGGTTTCTGTCTTTGTTCTGAATTTAAGTGACCTTTTTCGCTGAGGGAACAGCTGGAAGCCGGCAGGTTGTCTCTTCGAATCCCAGTCCTCGCAGGCCTATAGCTGCGAAGCGCTTTTCCCTCCAGTTTAACCTGTCTGACAAGCGCCGAATCTCCCGGGATAAAGACATCGGCTGAACGGAGAATAAACGTCAGTTTGGTCTGGAGCAGCAGGTGACGTGACGTGTGCAGCCGTCCCCGTGCAGTCAAAGGACGTGGGTTAGAATCCCTCCTCCAGCTGTAGAAAAGCTCCTCGCAGCTTCACACCGTTTTATTTTTTAAAAAAGTAACTTCAGGATTTACGAGTTGCTCTTTTCGACCCGGGTAAAACGCTCGGATCGTGGCTCCGGACGCGAGCGCCGGTTAAATGAAGAGCCATCTGGGGAGCTCAAGTTACGCGGATGGGGACGACCGCAGTGCTGGTTTAAACCCGAGCAGCAGCGCCACCGTGTGACTGACGGAAGAGCCGCGTGCCGCGAAGAGCCAAAGACGACCGAGAAAAATGGAAGGCGTGATGGGAGATGACAGGTGTTCACTTTAGATTTATTGGGCGGCTGAGTTAAATTTTCCTTCTCCACAGTCAATAAAACAAACTGAGGATTTCGGTTGCGTGCAAAACCCCCCAAACTCTTCAGGTGCTTTTTTCTGCCAAGTGAACGGATGCGGTTGAAGCACACTCCCCCCTGCTACCACCCTGAAGAACCTCTTTCTTTACCTGGAGAGCAAAGTTTAAATTTCATGGAAACTTAAAATCTTCAGCATTTCCTGCACTTATGTCTTCAGATGTTGCGCAGTAATAAAACACCAAGTTACAATCAAATGTCTCCAGCGAGTTTAGAAACAGCAGGAAGGTCAGAAGTTTCCAGATAACCCAAACGTGGACTTTTCTAAACACACAGAACAGGGGAAAACTTTAGATGCATGTGTCCGAGGTGCCTGAGCAGATGAACGGAACCAATTGATGTTCTTTATACGTGAAGTATCTTGAATGAACAGATCCAGACAAAAGCATCTCAAGAAAACGATCAGAAGGCCAGTGTTGCATAGCTAACTGCTTTATTTACAGGCAAACTGTTGACAGGCAAGAACTACATGTTGAAGGTTTAATCTGGAGCCAGTAAGCGTGTAGGGAACACGGCCGGGTCAATTTCTGGTGTGAAGGTGGTACCAAGCATCACCTTGTACAGGAAAATACCCGAGGGAGTAATTTGATCAAACAGGGTTTCATCGGTGGGATTCTCACCAAGTTAGGAACATCTCACATACGTCCCCAACCGGTGGGAATTTGCTTGTGTCTATAGAACTAGTTAGTGTCAAGAGCTTTTCTTCAAAGTTGTGTGAGAAAAGGCTGAAACTTAAGTCCTCCTGTGTCTGTGTGCTGTGGATCCAGGGGATCCAACCCTGGGTTAAGTTATTATGCAGCCACCCTTCTCCTTGAAAGGGTTTTTATCTTCTGGTACACCCTTGAGCAGGATGTCTTCAGGAGCCTGGGCTTCAACCCAGTCCACCAGCTCCTTGGCCGTCTGTGAGACCTACGGGAAATTGGAGTCAATCTTAAGATGGATGTGATCATCACTGACCATTTCTTCAGGTTGGGTGGAGGGAGGACCCTTGTCTGCCCCCCCGCAGACCATTTCCCGCACTTCGGATGGGACTAATTGACGGCGACTTAGTTACTCGAGTCAGACACCTACCGGCAGCCGTTCATTTTTCACCTCTTTCTGGAGCTGCGCCAGCTCCATCTTGAGGATTTCCATATCGGACATGTCACGCGCCATCGCGCCCTGAGGGAACGGAGGAAGAGCAGCGATTCAGTCCCTCGTGGGAGTCGAGAGAACCCGAAACAATCTACTCAGTTTCACCGCTCAGTTCTAAGAACCTTTCTGCTCCACATTCATCAGGATGCTGTGAGACCTCACAGTCTTCGACTCCCATTCCTGAAGAGCCTTAATCTCTGGCTAAGAGTTTTAGGATGTGATCCTATCGCTTCCCCATCTGTGCTTTTCCTGCCATGGACCATCTTAAGCTCTGGTCAGTCACCAATTTAAGGGCGAGGGGGGGATCCACCAAAATTAAGTGAGCTCTTACTTTATTAGTGACAACAGGTGAGGATTGTGCTTATTCAGCAAAAATTCTCCTAGAAGTTTGCCAGTTGGATTTTAACATTGTACGGCAAAGTTCAGCGCCGACTTCAGAGTATCACCTTCGTGCAACTTGGCTGTAAATGGAACAGGAGGCCTGTCTGCTCCAGCAAGTCTGGCCTTGTCCCCCAAATTTGTGCTAAAATGGACCATTTGATGGTCAACCAATCAAACTTGGACTCCTGGAATGAAGGTCTGATGCCTTAAAATCTAACTGAAGCCAAAGTCTTCTTGATTGTATCACGTCGCTCCCAATAAATACAGCACTGAGCATCGGGACTGGAGATCATTCATGCAGCGTTAAACTGTATGGGAAGTTGCCCTCTGTCTACATCATCCTTTTCCATTTTTATTTAACACAGACTTTACTGGAGACACCAGTCAGGTCCCGAGGCCACGACCTTCACCCCTCACTAGTTCACCATCCTGTCAAGTTGTGGGAGGCTTACAGCTTCCACATTACAAAGACCCAGATTCAAAGCCCATATCCTGCTGTAGGAACCTTGAGTGAGGCATTTGCTCCAAGTTCAGCAGCAGAAGATGATCAAAAAGCTGTTCTGTTGAGTTAAACAGAAGGCAGATGAAGCCCACAGTGACAGTTTGTCCTGTTCATCAGAACTCGAGTCTTTGGTTGCCAGTAACCACAATTCACCGCTTTTTTTCCTGAGATTTAATGAGCCCATATAGCTAAACCCAAGTGTGTCGTTCTTTTAGGACCATTGGCACATCTGAAGGCAAAGCAGCGCTGAAGATGAAGCAGAGCCCAGCAACCATTAATCATAGAAGAACTGGAGAGTCAACCATTCCTCCTTTCACACGTCAAAGAAGTGAAGCGAGGAGCACATCAGGTGGTCATATAAAGAGTAGGTACCTACCTATGGTGAGGAGGGGGGAGGAAACAGTGCTTCTCTGTAGGAGCTCGCCCGCGTGCGACTGACCCCTTCCAGTCCAGGTCCGCTGCTCTTCAGGGTTCCATCCAGACGGCGGATGGATCGATTAATGACATCACACAATCCCTACATCAGCTTAAGCCTTAGCAGTAATTACCAGGCCAAATGTCAGTCTTCAAATCACATTAACCTGGAAGCCCAGGCAGGGGGTGGATCACCGGAAGGTGGTGAAGAGGCTCTGAGTGCCTTTGCTCACCTCACCTAGTTTCTTACTTTCCATACTGGCCAGGGGCATAAAGTTGCATTTCCTACTCACCTCACCACCCGAAGGTGAAGCCACTTCTCAAAACCCTAATTGAATAAGTTCATTAGAAGAGAAGGATTAGGAACAGCCTCTTCCAGGCTGCAGAATGGTCCATGTTCACACACCATCAGCAGGTAACATGGATTTCCACCAAGACAAAACCAAGTATTTGTCACATCATTCCACAGATGTCATAACTTTCCTTGCAGACCAAAAACATACAGTTCACAACCCATCATAGACTAACTAATTTTACTGAGCAGCCAGTAGGAACCTGATCACTGACCAGCCCTGCAGGCCACACCTTTTAATAACTTGTCATGATGAAACAAGGAGCAGGTGAGGCCAGCTGAAGTGTGGAGAGACTATTTAAAAGAACAGTCAAGGTGCTGGATTTTTAGTTGTTAAGGGTGGTTTGTTTGGGCTTCTGCTGCCTTTAAACTCAATAGTTATGTTTGACTTTGATGCCCCAGTAGGGTTTCTTTGCTTGGTTGTAGTTTTTGGGTTTCTGTTAACCTGCTTATACTTGTTCCTTTTCCTAAGAGAGGAGGTGGAAAGTAATAAAGGCCAAAATTCTACATACTGTTGCTCCTCAGCCTGGGGGTCATCATGTTGCCCATGTCTGAATAAGTGTCTATGTGTAGCTGTCCAGGATCTCCTTCCTAAGCTGTAGCTGTGAAAAGGTATTGTCTCTTGTCAGGGTTGCTGGTGGGTTGTTCTATGTCTATTTTCTATATGTGTGCCAAGTCCTCATTTGGACTGAGGGTGGTGACCCTCTGTTAGGAGTTTCATCCAGGAGGGTTGATGAGTGAAACAGAACTTCAGCCACAGGTGGGGGTTGTCAGTCTTCCACTTTGAAAAAGGGCATCTGGTGTTCAGAACTGTTAACTGTAAATACCTACTTAATTTGCCTCTTAATGTAAGCCTGGGTTTGTGGACATCAATCTATTAACTTGAGGGTGGGCTACCAGTTTTGGTATAATTCAGGATTCTTCTGACACTTTATGACCTGAGTTGGAGAAGCTAAATCTCAGTGCTATGCATAAGGCTGAAGAAGTCCAGGGTTGTGGGTTTCAAGCAGATCTGTATTTCAGACAAGTATCTGCAGCAAGCTCTGCTTTGAGGTAGTGACACTTCAGGGTCAAAATCCTCATCTCTGTGGCTCATATCCATTGATCTGTCTGAACTTTCATCTTCAGTACAATGAAGATTTATTGGGGGACTGTTGACCACAGGGGTCCTGGGAAGGGTGACCTTGGCTTGACCTACTGGAGCTGAACTTTAGCCAGAGAATTTGTCCACACCAGGGAAGCCACCTTCCATCCACAGCAGCACACGAAGCCTTCAACCCAACTTCCTTGTTCACTAAGCAGCTCGAACTGCTGATATAATGACCCTCTGATACAGTTAGACTGAATTTAAGAGAGCAGTAAAGTCTGAGAATTGGTGTGTGTTCCATGTTACGATTCTTTCTGGTGGGGATGTTTGGCTGTAAAAGGATCTCCTGGTCTATCGGGTGGACAGCAGGTGTCATTTACAGCTCTTCAGTGTTTGTCCACCTCTGCTCTCTCATGGTTTGAATTGTTTTGCAGTAGACAACCTGTGAAGAAGTTAAATGGCAAGTTTGTCCCAAAATGCTTCCATAATTCTCATTCACGATATAAGATCATGTGACATGAGGCTGAGGAACTTCTTTCAGTCGTCCAAAAAAACGGGTTGGGCCTGGGCAGGAGAGCTTGTTTTCACGAAACTAAAATGTGCTTCACCAGCAGGACTTGGCATCTCAGCAGCTGCTGTTTTGACCTGGATCCTGCGTCTTATTTTGTGATTCACGGTTTATAACGTCGGTTCAAATTATGCTTTACAAGCGAGTTGCCCACTTTTCCCAGGACAAGCTGCTTACATCACCGCTTAATCCTGTTCTGGGGATTCATGACAATCCTCATGCTAAAGATTAAGGGCTGAAGCCTGTGATGCTTTACCCTGCTGGTGGTCCAGAGCTTCTTGGAGGTGGCATCACAGAAGCTGATACTAGCAACTGCAGTTACCACCCTGGCTTTGCTGAGGTTGTTTAGAGGTTTTAGTCCAACTTCCAGACATGGAAAGTGACTGTGAGCAGGTGACCCTATAGTTTATAGATATTTTACACCCATGAGGAGATAACTAGTACCTGCATGATGAAGCCAGCTGGAGGTGAGCTGTTGTGTAGCTCTGCCACTGTGCTCTCTTGAGGGCTGTAGGTTCAATTCTACTAACACTTTGGAAAAAAACCAGCTAGTTTTCTATATTTAAAAAAAAAAAAACACTGATACATTGTAAGAACAACCTGAACATTTGAGGTTCTCGCTCCCCTGTAGCTCAGCTATTAAACATCTGTGTGCTGTGCTAATCCTTGGGAGTTCAAGCTGCACTAACAGCTGTCATAGAAGCAGTTTAATCATAACTATGACCTGAAAGTGTGAGGACTTGAGACCAGTTCAGAAAGCCTCCAGCCCACCTGATAAGGTGCATGACCACAGTGGCAGGAAAGTGGGGTTTGGAGTCTTACTGGACTGGGAGCAGATGATTGAAACTTGTGCTGAAGTGACGTGAGAACAGTTTCTTGTGTGATGGGGAAAGGCCTGTAAACAATTCTTAGTCAAATCCTCACATTTACAAAGATGACATGCAGCTTCACATTAACCATTCCCACCTTAGACAGGCAGAACTTCCCAGAACACACAAGCTGACCATTCCCACACCGGGAGTTGAACCCAGGCTGCCTGGGTGAAAGCCAGGAATCCTAGCCACTAGACCATATGGGAGCAGCTGGAGTTGCTACCAGCATCTCAAACACACACGTGTGGCATTGGTGGAGAAGCTGGAGAGCAGAAGAAGGAGCACCACACTGACACCCACTGCTGCGCTGCANGGGCTGCCTGGGTGAAAGCCAGGAATCCTAGCCACTAGACCATATGGGAGCAGCTGGAGTTGCTACCAGCATCTCAAACACACGTGTGGCATTGGTGGAGAAGCTGGAGAGCAGAAGAAGGAGCACCACACTGACACCCACTGCTGCGCTGCACGGTGGGGGCAACAGAGCGGTTTGTTAAAAGCCACGAGCCAGCCAGGAGTCGAACCTGGAATCTCCTGATCCGTAGTCAGACGCGGTATCCATTGCGCTATTGGCCCACCTGCTGAGGAACGCTTCCCAGAAGTCTCCAGGAAAACCGTGAACAGGTATGGACGCAACTGACTTCTGCCTGACCTGAAACACACCCAAAGTACTGACCCAACTGCTCACCTTAATAAAGGCAAGACTGATTCCATCGTTCCTACGTCATGTTGACTTTCCCAGGTCTTGAAACCCTGGCTTTGATCTAGAAGTCTCTGGATTCATAAAACCTATTTTTCCCACACCGGGAGTCGAACCCGGGCCACCTGGGTGAAAACCAGGAATCCTAGCCACTAGACCATATGGAAGCTGCTGGAGGTGCTATCAGCAGCTCAAACACACACGCGTGGCATTGGTGGAGAAGCTGGAGAGCAGAAGAAGCAGCGACACACTGACAGCCACAGCTGTGCTGCACTGTGGGGGCAACAGAGCGGTTTGTTAAAAGCCACGAGCCAGCCAGGAGTCGAACCTGGAATCTCCTGATCCGTAGTCAGGCACGGTATCCATTGCGCCACTGGCCCACCTCCTGAGGAGCACTTCCCAAAAGTCTCCAGGAAAACCGTGAACAGGTATGGACGCGACTGACTTCTGCCTGACCTGAAACACACCCAAAGCACTGACCCAACTGCTCACCTTAATAAAGGTAAGACCGACTCCATCATTCCTACGTCACGTTGACTTTCCCAGGTCTTGAAACCCTGGCTTTGATCTAGAAGTCTCTGGATTCATAAAACCTCTTTTTCCCACACCGGGAGTCGAACCCGGGCCGCCTGGGTGAAAACCAGGAATCCTAGCCACTAGACCATATGGGAGCTGCTGGAGGTGCTACCAGCATCTCAAACACACACGTGTGGCATTGGTGGAGAAGCTGGAGAGCAGAAGAAGCAGCGACACACTGACAGCCACTGCTGCGCTGGACTGCGGGGGCAACAGAGCGGTTTGTTAAAAGCCACGAGCCAGCCAGGAGTCGAACCTGGAATCTCCTGATCCGTAGTCAGACGCGGTATCCATTGCGCTATTGGCCCACCTGCTGAGGAACGCTTCCCAGAAGTCTCCAGGAAAACCGTGAACAGGTATGGACGCAACTGACTTCTGCCTGACCTGAAACACACCCAAAGTACTGACCCAACTGCTCACCTTAATAAAGGCAAGACTGATTCCATCGTTCCTACGTCATGTTGACTTTCCCAGGTCTTGAAACCCTGGCTTTGATCTAGAAGTCTCTGGATTCATAAAACCTATTTTTCCCACACCGGGAGTCGAACCCGGGCCACCTGGGTGAAAACCAGGAATCCTAGCCACTAGACCATATGGAAGCTGCTGGAGGTGCTATCAGCAGCTCAAACACACACGCGTGGCATTGGTGGAGAAGCTGGAGAGCAGAAGAAGCAGCGACACACTGACAGCCACAGCTGTGCTGCACTGTGGGGGCAACAGAGCGGTTTGTTAAAAGCCACGAGCCAGCCAGGAGTCGAACCTGGAATCTCCTGATCCGTAGTCAGGCGCGTTGTCCATTGCGCCACTGACCCGGTTACTAAGGTGAGATGCTCATCCCTCACACACCCAGCTAATGCTGTTTCACCTGGGAACTTCTGCAGTTGNTTGTCCATTGCGCCACTGACCCGGTTACTAAGGTGAGATGCTCATCCCTCACACACCCAGCTAATGCTGTTTCACCTGGGAACTTCTGCAGTTGACATGTTTTGGTTGTAGCTCAAGTCTGAGGCATACAAGGAGAAGAGGAACAAAGCCAAGACAGACCCTTGAGATTTTCCTGTGCTGCACAGTCACGTCAGACTCGGAGGTCTGCAGCCCATCCTCCAGGTCGTGATGGAATGGATGTGTCCACTTCTACTGGCCAAAACCTCTCCCCCAACAAGCGAGGCTCTCTGGGGTAGAACATGCTGGAGACACTCCACTCCACTCCATTGTGGTCCTGCTGTGGAACCTTGAGCAGATCCAGGGTTAGGCTCCTTGGACCCTCCAGGGCCGTCTGGACACAGGGTTGCTGTGCCAAGGAGGGCTGCTGGGGCGAGCTGGAAGGGGGCTCAGTCTGCACGTTCCTGTGGCTTTCCTCCCACAGTCCAAAGACATGTGGCACCGGGTCAATGGACACCCTGCAAGATAGCTGCCCAGGGTGTAACCAGGGTTAAGAAACGACGGGATAAACGTTGAACAGACAGTTTACAAAAGCGCAAGAAAATGTCGTGACGCCACCTTGAGCTTCTCAACCTGCTTCATCTAAAATAATTTGGATTTTTAAAGTGCTTTAAAAACACTGCGATGAACTTCACTTTCATGTGATTTATTATTGATTTAAAGTTTTTATCTTCAAACTTTGAGGAAGTTTTCAGTAGATATTATTGGCTTTATGGGCTCGCACCCCCAACCCAGTAAAGGTTATTGTTATTTCAGCCGTGTCGCACAGCACTGCTCAGAGAAAAAACAGAGAGATCTGCAATACATTTATTAAAGCAGGATATAAATACTGAGCAAGTAAACAGTAACGTGACTTTGAGTCAAAGGCAAAATTATTGACCCCCAAAGTCTGGCTTCTCCTTCTGTTTTCCAAGTAACAGAATCCCAGACGTGACAAACAAACCTCAAACTAGAAATAAACACCAGCTGTTTCACGTCATTTCTGAACGTTCCGGAAAGCGCGAGCGGGGCCTCGGACAGCAGCAGCGGCGTCTTTCCCGCCGTCGAAGAGCGTTTCTCCCCGCGAGGTGCGGCCCGTTCTGCCGTCCGTCTTCGTCCCCGAAGTTCTGCAGGATTAACACTTTCGCAAAAGTAAAAGGAAACGTCAAACCCGTCAAACACAGAAACCCACAAAAGTCTCATTGCAGCAGCTCAACTAATTCACACTCACCTGTGAGCAGGTGTGTGTGTGTGTGTGTGTGTGTGTGTGTGTGTTTAGTACAGCTCCTATCTGCTTATTCATATTTAACTAAACACTCACAAAAGTCACATTTCACTGCATTAAATAAAATAAATACATAAAAGCCAGCAGCTACAGCCGATGTCTAACTAATACTAAAATAAATGTCTGTAAAACTAAGTGTGGTGAAACTGGGAAAGAGGCACCACACCAGGGAGTCTCCCCCTCAGGACCCCAACACTCCAGAGAGTGTGTGCAGCCCAGGACCTCGAGAGTCAACGTTCACCAGCAGCTCCGGCTGCTGCCTCACATCTAGCTTCTGACACCAGTATGGATGAACTTAAATGATGTGTCCCTTTAAATCCGAAGCTCCGCCCCCCACCCTCAAGCACCTGAGATTTCCCACAGTTCCACGACTCACCGGGGGCTGATCCGACTGGTGGTTCCAGAAGAGCTTCCCGCCCGATGCTCTACCACAGGATCTGTGCGGGTCCTTGGCCCCGTTTGCTGCTGCTCACCACGAACTTGTCCAGGTAGGGGGTCCCGCTGCTCACAGGCTCCTTGGTCACGATGGCCACCGCCATGTACCTGCTGCAGGACGTCAGAGCTGCCGGGACCGGCTGCGGCTCACGGCCTGTACATCACCTCAGCCGCACAGGTAGAGGAGCGGTTAAGAACTCCGTCCCGTCATGTCGGCCCAGCTCTTCTGCAGCCACTTCCAGAGACTTCTGGGTTTCTACGTTCTCGCTCTTCCGCTCTGTCCGAATACCGAGGACTCCTCAAACTGTTGACTGGTACCGTAAGCACTGCAGCTGCGATCGCCTGCTGAGGACACGGGTGACGCGGCTTTTGCTGGTACTACAGCAATCAGAACCAAATTTACTTACTTTTTTCACCAGGTAAGAGGGTCGAGTCTCAGGAAGCCTGGTTTACTCAGCACCCGCTTCGGGGAAACAGCACTCATGCCCCCCCGAGGGAACCTGAGAGCAGCGCCACCATCAGGGGGGCAGGACGGTACACAGAGTGGAGTCTGTCCTTCAGGCTCTTTTCAAAGGAGCTGTCGATCGACACGAGGAGCCGCTCGACGTCCATCTCATCCAGGCTGCTGTACCTGGGAAAAGGAGGAACGGCACCAGTGAGGGGCATCCAGAACCGCGCCGCTGCCGTGGAAACAAACAAAGGACCCCCCAGAGTGCGAGCGGAATACAAAAGCCGCTAAAGAAAACACACACACACACACACACACACACACACACACAGATACCAGGTTGCAGCTCACAGACAGAAAGCTTCGTGCAGCTCTCCTTCCAGGCAAAAGCTCACATGACACAAACAGGCAAATGTTGTTTCCCTTTCAGAACCAAACTGTCCAGCCAAACCGTCACTAAAAACATCCCATTAGAAGACGAGACTGCAAGAATCGGACGTCAAACTCAAACAGCCGCAGCAACACGACCAAAATCGCACCCCGTGTGGACAAAAGAGTTTCTCCTGCGTTTTCTTCCTCGGATACGTACCTGTGAACAGGGTCTGCATTTTCAAAAAGGGTTCCTGAACCTACAAGTAAATACAATCGAAAACAGCATAAAGCCGAAGAATCCTGAGACATACGACAGCACCACCACACGCACATCGCTTTATATCATGTGCTATTAGTCTGAATCTCGGCTGTGCACAAATCTTCACACCCGATGGGCCTCTGGACACTTTTCCAGCCTCAAGGTCTATATTTAGGTATAAATTTGCTCTATTATTCCAAAAAAACCCCGAGGTTCTACTACGTCTGTACGTTCGAAAAGCTGAGCGTGGCAGCACAGGTGATCATCTGAACCCATTAAGATGTTAAACACATCATTTGTTCTTAACAGCTAAAGTTAGCTGGTTCAGGAGCTGCTCCGTGACACCATGTCAGCAGGTAGCAGCACCTAGCACACCACCTGCAGTATGGCACCTCTAACCTGAAGGTTGCTGGTTCAAGTACTCAAAGGGAATTACTCTGGTGAAATACACAGCTGTAGAAAGGTGCCACTAACTGTAATTCTCCCCAAGTGGTGCTGAGCTGTGAACACCTGACCACAGGTGACTGCAGATGGAAGTGAATAACTGTACCTGTATGGCAGGGCTGTCGATGGATCATCGACATTCCGGTGAGGAGAAAGAGCAAACGCTGAAACGTGCAAGACTACTTACTGTTGGCCAAAAGACTAACTGAGCCACGAGAGGCTCAAATCCAACTTTGTTTCACTTGAGATATGATGCTCCATTAGTCAATTCTGTTAAAGCGCAAAGAAATTCATCAGTTTGAAGCGATTTTTTGTTGTAATTAGCTTGTAACATGTTATATATTACAATCTGCTGGACTTTTATTAAAGTGTTCTAAACAAACATATTTATTCAAAACAGATAAAAGCTGTATTCTGTTTTGTATGTTTTTACAGTGACGAGATGGACCGTTAGCGCCCCCGTGTGTTAAGCACTGCGCATTACGCCCTCTTTCTAATGTCGCAAATTCTTCTCAACGAAAAACAAAAGTACTTTTCGGATAAATTCTTTTTTTTTAAATTAAATAAAGCATTAATTCAAATTCTACTCTTCAGTAGCCAACGAAGCTAACTGGCAAGAGAGGAGAAGAAAAGAAAAAACTCAAAAAAAACAAAAAAAGGAGGAAAACAAACCTGTTGGTCCAGTTACAAGTGGCTGCCCCCCCACCCCCCCACCTGTGAATTCTATTTATTTTTAACATTCATATCTAAGACTTTTAAAAAGCGACAGCACACAGCGTGCTGGGAGGGAGCTCGGACTGAGAGAAGTGAAGCAAGTCGGATCCCACAGGTACTGTGTGCGTTCGAGTCCCAAGACAGACCTTTAGAAGGGCTCTTCACACCGCATAACAGCATCGAACAAGAAAAGTTCTCCACGTAAGAGAGCGACTGTCACGTTTTCCTTTGTGGGATGAATACATAAGCAGACAGCGTACCTCCCACAGCTGACCTGGCGTGAGTTGTACCGGATGCCCCCCCAGTTGTTGAGGAACATCACTTTGAGGGGCTGCAGGGCTCTGGAGACGGCGGCCGTGACTTCCACAGAGTCCAGATCCAATAATCCAATAACAATAATAATAATAATTCAGCTAATGTGGACACAAACGTACAGTAAACACATTAATAAAGGTCAGGACGGAGCAGGCGAGCTCAGCTGCGCATGCGCCAAGTATGACGGCGAAATAAAAGTTTTGAGGAGAAGCAGCGAGAAGCTCAGCGAAACACTTTAAATATTAAGTCGAATAATATTAAAAGGCTAGAATTTCTGCTTTTTTGCGAGCAGTTTCGGCCGCGCCGTGACGCAGAGACGACGCAACTTTCGCGCGCAGTTCCTCGGAAGTTCAGTGTAAAGTGTGAAAGTCACCAAACTTTGCTGAAATATTGTTTTGTTTTGTTTTTTGCGAACTCGCCTCGATCACGGCGACAGCGCCGCCCACTGGAAGTGCGTGAACCAGTAGCGCGCCTCGCCGAGGAACGTCTCCACGCCGGGAGTGCGGGGGAATCCCGCGTGCTCCCGCTGCCCCGATGCGGGAGTTCTCACGAGCTTGGCAGCGCAGTGGGGGGCTGTGACTCGCGCATCTTAGACCCGCGTATTTACATACAAACATACTTGAGATTTATAAGCTGTAGCCGTTCGGAAAGAAGTCCGACTCGTGCGACATTAACTTGCTGCAAAGTGACGCTGACGCTGCAAAGTGACGTCAGATCAAACGCTGAAGTTCCACTTGGAGATGAAAACAAACGTCAGGTGAGGTTCAAACAAATCAGTTCAGAAACACAGCACGTAGGCGCAGTGTCTCGTGCATCACCCCGCCCCCCCCCCCCAAATACCAGGCAAAGAACAAAGCTGAAAAAGGACAACTTAATTTTTTTGTCTTTTATTTCCATGTTTCTATTTTAAAAATAAAAATTAAAAAAAAAAATACTGGAAAGGAGAACTAGAGGAGCCCCGTCCACAAAGCTCGGCCGGCCTCTCCTCTCACTCCGCTGGCTGAGGAGCCTCACGTCAGGCTATAAGGTCCAAACCGCCACCTTTAACATTCACACACGTCCAGAAAGGACACCAGAGCGTCCGGCCAACACACACAAACTGAATATCCTGCATACAATCCATAAAAACATTTTACGTTTATTATTTCGGACAGAACGGAATGTGGCCGGGGGGGGTGGGGGAGTCGGCTTGTGGCAGAATGACCAGTTCCCGATTATTGGAAACAGACTGCATAACAGCAGAGGAAAAAATGCTTCTATGTTTCACATTATTGGTCCCTGATACAAGAACAGAAATCCAGGCTCACCCTAAGGTAGCGTATAGTTTGAGTACCGTGACAGGGCTGGTGACCCCGCACTCGGGATGGTCTGTAGTCTTGCCACCCGACTGTAGACAGTACAGCTTCCCGCGTACCGCTTCATACACCTCGACCTCCACCGCCCACCGGCTCACCGCGTAGCACAAGGTTTCGGCACAAATAAAACACAATCACCCGCCAAGTTAAAATGAACGTAAAGGAAGGATATTTTGCCGGAGAGGAGGGGAAATTACACCAAATCTTTGTTTAAAAAAAAAAAAAATCATTATGTAAACATTTTTTCCAGGTGCAATTTTCACAGGACAGTTTTTTTTTTTTTTAAATCCTCCTTGGGATCCCTTCAGTTGGACTGCGGGGACAATTATTCTCCCCAAAAAATTACTTTTACTTCAGAAAATCTCAGCTGTGGTGCTTTGATGCATCTCGATTAAATACGAAAAGTGAAACACGGACGCAGTCGATGGTAACTTTCTGACAGTCCGACGTGCCTCTAAAATGGAAGACGGAAAAAAGTCGAAAGGAAAATAAGGGGGGGTGGCAGGCTGGGAAGTCAACAATGGAGGGTTTTCAGAGGGAAAGTTAGTAGAATAAACTTTTCAGGTGGTTCTTGTTAAATTATTTTTAAATATTCTAATTAGAGAATTACCCCCCCCCCACTTTTTGTTTCTGAAACGGTTTCCATCCTCGACTCGGAAGGCCCTCGACCTTCTTCAGAACCAGATGCAAAAGGATAAGGAACAGTGGCCTCATCTGGCGACGGAAACGAACTGTGTGTCATCTTCCCCGCGCAGAGCCGAACCCGGCTGAACCAAACAACCGGCTCAGGACGACAAAGCCGAGTCCTTCTGTGTTTGCTGCGCTTGTGAATGTTGCACCGACTTCTGGCTTTCCGCATCTCTGAAGTGTTTCTCGACCTGCAAAGAGCAACGAAAGCCAACAGTTAGTCGCCGGGCCAGCAGGAACCGTAAAGGTACAGCCAGCGCTGCAAGCGAGAGGCAGCTGCTTCGGGTCACACGGGGGCCCCCCAGCGTACTGCTCCGGGAAAGTTCACGTTCATTCGTTTCACAGCTGGTTTTCTCCACAGCAACATACCGCTGTTGTTAGTTCATATTTACTGCACTTCTATCCAAGGTTTCTCCTCATGAGATGCACTGAACCGCCTGTAACCATTCGCCCATTTCTCCACACACGCTAAGGGCCGCCTGGAGTCACTCGAAACATCTCCGAACTGTGGGAGGAAACCCACGCAGACGCGGGGAGGACGAGTAAACTTCACCGACACGGTCAGACCTGGACGTGTGCGCAAAGACGCGGCAGGTGGAAAACGGCGTAGAGGGGAAAGCCGGAGATGCGGTTAGCGTTCATTTCAACGAGGGGCGTTTTTAAACGTTCCTGGGCCCACGGTCACCTACGTTTGCTCGAGTAACAAGAAAAATATTAAAAACAGACACGGCCTTGTGTTAAGAACAAAGAGCAACGCAACGACAACATACGTGCGGCAGATGAAGTGACGTAAACTCATTGGATCGCACAGGAAAATCGCTGACCGCCCGAAACAAACGTGTGGAGACGGTAACTGGACCAGAGGGGGTTGCGGTTTCCCCCGGTGAAGAAGGTGTGGCCGTTGTGTAAGAAACTCAAACAGGGCGGCGCATTTCCAAAACAGCCTTTGCTTTGACTGCAAACACCGGCACCGCTCGTACGGCACAAACAAAAAGAGCCAAAATTCACAAGCCGCACACTCGTACGTGAGGGAATCCTGCATCTCAATCCCATCCTCTGCGCGGGCGAGTTCACGCGGCAGTTTTGACCAACAGAAATAAGCACCAGACAGATGGATTACGTTTTAATATCCTGGCCAGTTTGTTAGGTACACCTGGCCCTTTACACCCACGTCTTGCCCCCGCGGGGAGTGAGTCGTGTGGTTCCAACCGAGTGTTTGAAGCAAACACAGACAGCGAAAAGGTCCAGTTACTGTGTGAATGAACACAAAAATGGATTTATGATACAGGGGATCTTGAGAAAGGTAATGCATGTGCTGCCAGGCTCACCGGTTCTCCCCTTTCAGAAACAGTCCCCCTCCAGGGATTTTCACACACTACAGTATAAAGGGCTTATAGACAATGTTGTGCTTCCTTTTAGACCCACTTCGCCCTCCACCTCCACACCGCTTCCTACGTTTATCCTTCATCGTATTTTGTCAACATCGCTGCCTTCCGACTTACATTAGTTAAGGAGCCGCGTATAGAAAAGTGTTTCGGCGAAGCGGCAGAATGAAAAGCTGCACGTCGTGTTTTGCGTCTTTGGGCAACGGGGGCCGAACATTAAAGTGTCTCAGTGGAACGGGCGCGAGTTTAAGATGTTTAACTGTGAAACTTGACGCCTCTTTACTAACCGATTACTGCAAGTTCAACTGACACCCCTGTCTCTGCAACCCCTTCCGCTGGTGATCAGTTTGCCCGGCTTTGACTGCCAGGATAAAAGTGACGGCTCAGCGTAACCCTACATTCCGTCACGTCACTTGCGCCACCCCCCCCAAAAGGTTCCACAAATATTTGGCCGAGCATTCCAACACATGTATTTATAATACAATAAGCGTCATACTTACTATTTTGCGTACATGGCTTAATGCGCTTCCCTCCTTGCCTTTGCAGTTGTCCACCTGATATGGTGGTGAAATTACAACATCGTCCATCACAATTATGTTCTTATCCTGCCATTTACAGTCCTTGATGCTGCAACACAAGAGGTTGGAGAATCAACGTGCTGTGAAAGAGCCTGGAGGCATTTTAACACGTGTACCATTCTTAACATACTCAACAAACACCGGAGAAGACAGTGAGCTGAACGCGCGACGGCGGCTTGGAGAGATACGCTCCATTCTTTTTCCGATGAAAACCGTCACAACCCAAAATGAGATCTGGCGAGAAGCTAGTCGTCTCCAGCTATGGGAAGAAGCACGTTTCCCTCCACACCAAGGGGAAACTAACGTACTCTGCTGACCACTGGAATTCGGCGCGTTTGGACGCGGCGGCGCGCGCCAACTAAGACAACTCACGTTTTGTGTATGGTCTGGAAGAGCTGCTGGCCCTCCACAGAGACTCCGGCGCTGACCGCGTGTGCCTGAGACAGCTTATCTTCCTTCTCTGTCCGCGCCCGGCTGGCGAGCTGTGGGCAGAATCACAATTCGCGCAATTTAAACTGGCGTTCGTTGCTGACTGGAAGAAGAGGGGGGAGGAAAGGCTCCACAAACAAGAGGCGTTAAAAGTGTAAACAGCGTGAGAAGGCATCTCCCCTAAGATCCAAACTGATTATTTTCAATGGTCAGATGTTCAGTGCACCGAGTGAATAGAAATAAAATGCGGTTTAAACGTGGAGGAGGAGAACACTCCTTCGGCGCGTTTGGGGCAGACGGACACGGTGACGGAACGGGGTTTCGGCGGGACGTCGCTCACCTTGTTGACGTTCAGCGATGCTAGGGGAGGAGGGGTTTCGGTGCGGTCGGTGATCACGTCCACGTCCGAAACGTAGGCTAAGTTTATGAGGACAACGTCACTGAGGTTTGGCTTCCCACTCGAGGGGGCACATTCTGGGGTGGGGTGTCGGGTCAAGGCAAGCCAACCGAAACTCAACCGTCGCTGTAAAGACTCAAGCTGAACCGTTAAAGTGGGTTAAAGTGGTCCGTCAGTTAACTGCTGTTTGCATTTTCGAAAAAGTACCTTTACTGCCCCCAGCCAAGTAACTTACCTTAAACACAGCCAACTACATACAAACAGCACTGCAAGGGAAGAGTGAAACAAAGTGCCCTCACTATGGGACTAAGACACTGTTGGTATTACTGAACATCAAACTGGACCACAGGCCATTCGCAGTGGACCCAGCAGCTGAAGGACAAGTGTACAAATAGCCAAGAGTGTCTGTAGGTATTAATGTGAACCAATAAAATATAAGTTATCGCAATTTTAACAAACAGCAGCATCAGCATCGTCGTCACTCGCAGCTCTCCAGGTCTTTATTGCTGCTCCTACAACACAAACCACACAAGGTTACTCAAAACCTACTGTTGCTTTAGCTCAATGCCAGTGACCCTTAAAGAGATAGTTTTATAGGCCTGATCTCCAGAACATTCCTACATAACCTGAAAGAAAAGCCCGTTTGAAGACGATGAATGTTCACCAGAACAAGCAGGCGGGATAAAGTTTGCGAAGAGGGAGAAAAATGCTGGACCCCATCCTCTAAAGTAGGACCAAGACAACAGTGAGCTGTGAAACTTTGCTGGAGAAACACTCAAGCTTCAAGGTCACCACAGACCAAAACACACTTTGTGCTACTAATGTAGAGTCAAGGATGTAGCTGAAGCACCAAAGAAGAATTATAAACGGGTTCAAACTTCATTCATAAACTCCCCTCAAGGAGAAACACTGTGGCCAGAACTGGTGGGGAAACAAGTGAGAACCTGCAAAGACTGACCTTCAAATGTCCTCAAGACCTATCCAGGGAGGAAGCTGCCTTTCGCTGGAAACCCTCCTGCGTGGCAGTCATGACCAAACCAGACAACTAAAAACCATTTATTCCGAATGTCACAAAATTACTAAGGTACAGAACAAAAACATCCCCAACCCACCCCGGCAGGGTCATCAACTGCACGCCCAGTTCAGGGTCACAGTGGTCACAGTCCATCCAGAAGAACTGGACAAGAGGCTGAAAACAGGAGCAGGATGTCACACCTCCATTACACTCACACACTGATGGACCTGATCGACACGTCTTCGGATTGTGTGAGGAAACCAAAGCAGATGGCAGAAGCTCGTCCTGGATTCAAACCCAAAACCACACAGCTGGGTGGCAGCAACCCCACTGTGCCAGTCACTGAGGGGGAAATAACCCAAATTCAACACACTCACAAAGTCAGAGATCCTCAAAGAGAATATAAACCAAGCAAGGAGAGAGAGCTTCCTCCCTCAGCTGCCCTCTAAGTCAGAAGACACTGAACCCGGGTCAACCAGAACACGGTCAAGGGCCTGCTGACGTCGCTAGTGTCAGCAGAAGTACAGAATGTCAAAGTCCTCAGAGACACACTGATGCCATCAGAGCAGAAGACACTCACGCGGCAACAGACACAGTTGGCCAACTGCTCAGAGGACCATCACCGCAACACAACCCAATTTTAATAATTAACACCACGAGGTTCGTCCCTGTCCTCGAGCACCACACCACCTGGCGGCCCAGGAGACACGTCACGCACGACTAAAGCCAAAGTTCGCAGTGAAAGCCTGGACCGCCGAAGACCGACTCCTGCTGCCATCACAGCCAAGGGCTGCTGCTGCTCCTAAACCAACCCACTAAACGTTCGGTTGTGTCCAGAACAGAACCCCCAGACAGACCCGGGTTCATCCCTCCTGGTAGCTGGCCCTGGTGTGGCTTGGGCTCAGCTTCCAGCCGCGGGGGACACTGGCGAAGGAGAGCACCCTGCCCCCAGCAAAGCCCCGACTGCTGAACAGCTGGGTGTCCACCTGGTTTCCACCTGGTGTCCTTCAGACCTGCAACGTGCACTTGGGGGGAGGGGTGGACCGTCAAGCTGGAGCAATTGGACCCCCATCGTCACCAGTCACGCAGATGGGCGACTCCTCTCACCGCGTGTGAACGGGGAGGGTCACGCGGCCAAAGTGAAACCCCACGACGACCGCGACCACCACGAGGACCCCGAAGGTCCAGCAACAGCGAAAACAAGCAGGTTCTGAACAAATGCCGCTACACGGAGAGAAGCGAGAGCCCCGCTCGTGTCCACATGTGACCCCACGACCTGGCGGCGCCTCGGGAGCCGCAGCTGGACTCGAGTGCCGCGAAGTTGCTCAGACACGTTAGTTTGGCGTCCGCGCTGCGCTCTCACAGACGCGGGTGAAAGGATACTCAGGGTCAGCATCTTGGACTGGTAGTCGAACGCCACAACTTCCCCTTGGAGCCGCTGGCCCAGGCAGGTGAGGCAGGAGACATGGCTCCCGACGCTGAAATACTCCCCCGGTCCAGGAGCCGCCATCTTCTCGGCCAGGAGAGCGGAGCTGAGCGTCCACGTTACGCGAGCACGCACGGCGTCAGGACGTAACGTCACTGCGCACGGATCTCCTCCCCCACGCCGGCGCCGCGGTGTTACGTCACGGGGCCAGTAGAACCGTGTGCTGTGATTTTAAAAATAAATGTCAGTGGATGTTGACAGTTGAGGGTCGCGGTGACGAAGTGATGAATTTTACTCTCTTCTCAGCACCGAAAAAAATCCCTAGTTTTTTTTTTTTTTTTAAATCACCCCTCGTGTACGTGCAAACGCACCGTTTCTCTTCTACTTTAATGTCCGCCGAACGGGAGATGCTATAAGTACAATGCGCATATTTTTATTATATGCGTTGTTAAAATATTCCACGTAATCATTCGGTGGGTGTCTAAAGGTGTTCGAATCTTCTATAATCTAGTTAAGAACAGTGTATTTGATTAAAGGTTGTATAAATTTCTCGAATTAAATAGGCCTCCGTATCTGAGTAGAAAAACGAGCCCAAACAGCCGGGTTTTTGCCAGTTCAGCTTCAGTCTGACGTCTCCCCCCCCCCCGATGTCCTTCTTTAACTCTCGCTGCTTTCCTTTCCCAAAAACAAGTGTAAGGTGTCCTTTGTTCTGCTAAATTTGCAACCAGTATTTAAGAAAATATTGTTTTCTATGGGCCGCGAACATCGCGTGGTGCCTGTGAGAAAACAGGAACGATGCTCCCACGGAGCCTCAGCAGCGCCTTTCGCATTGAGTAACACTGAGAGCAACCATGAAACATCTGACTGGGAGAAATGGTCTTTATTAATATTCGCTGGTATGGACTGATAAAAAATGTTTTATTTTTACATGTATACAGGTTTGCAATCGATTGCAAATACACAGACACTCGGAAAACAAAACAAGTATAACGCAATGGTCGTAACCCGTTGTATTTGCAGCATTAAAAAGCATTAAAAAACAACAAAAAAAAAAACACAGGACATTACGGAATGTGGTTTGATCTTTTAAAACACCTGGACTTTAATATGTGTATATTGAAAATATATGGTAGATGGTCACATAAACCCTTGCAGGACACAAACACACCCCTCTTTCAAAAAATATACAGTTTTGTTTTTGTCCATCCACCGTCGACCACTAACAACATTATACACAAAATATGAAATGTAACATCAAAATATACATATTTATTAAGGATCAACATAGTGAGGGCACAACAGTAGAACTATCTTCTACAATGACTGGTTACTATATACAGCCATATTTGCCATTTTAGTGAACAAACCTGCAAGGTGTGACTGTGGTTCTCATGTAATTATAATCCAGAAATACTATGTTTTGCAACGTAATAAACTGTAGTAAAAATGTAATAAAATGTATTCATCAAATGTAGATATTTCCTTCCTCGTGGTTTTTGGCTGTAGATCAAATAAACTGTGAAAAAGTGATATACAGACAGGCAAATTAATATATTTAAAAACATCCAATACTTGAGGATAATTCTTTCTGAAAAAGTGAGTGTAAAATAGCACTGGCGGGGCACGGCGAACAACCCCAATATATGTATATACTTTTTAAGTACACTGGACACAGCTGGACACCGTCTTAAGTCTTCCACACCAGCACAGCCAATCGCAACGCAATAAAACCAAAGGAAGACAGAACTGAACTGAACCGAGACTCACCTTCACCGCAGTTTGTTTCTCCTGCCAACAACAGAAGATCGCACCCCGCGTGCCGTAAGACATAAATAAATGTTGACAATGGGCCTTAAGACTCAAACCGCTCGTGTCTAACCCCCCCGCGATGCTCTGAGGCGTCTACGTAAAATGACTCGACCAAAATACAACCGTCTTCCCGTGTCCAGTCGTTCTTATGATCTCATAAAAAGTCCTCCCCAGAAAACGTTGCAAATTCACCCGTGAATTATAAACTGAAATATTACGAGTTCTCGACGTAAGACATTTACATCACACGCTGGCATTAATGTCGTCTCTTACAAAAAGTGGCGGTGTGCAGCACAGTGTGGGGGCACACGTCTTTGCAAGAACGGGTGGGTGAGAAATCGGGAGAATTTCGGGTGCGGAGAAGGGAATTACACAGCAAAGAGGGCCCACAGCAACAGGCGGACGTCACATCACATATTCGCACAGTTATAATCCGCTGTTTATGTGTGCAGGAGTAAAAAACGTTAACACGCAGCTTACAGAGCCAGGAAATGCCCGTAAAAATCACCGCTGACCTTGTGCCTTGCATAAACCACCCACAGCGGACAACAAACGGCAGACTATGGACATTAAGGCATTATTAACATTAATAACCATGAGCAACAAGCACGTGAATTAATTTGTTTCCCACAGAAGGCACCAAGCTTCTCTTGAACCCTCTGAGCACGTTTCCCCTCTTTTTTTTTTTTGTGGAGACTGGAATCGTCTGCGACGTCTTGGCGAATCCCCGCCTTCGTCCGCGATGCAAAAACGACACGGCGCGAGAGAAGGGCTCGGATTCCCGCCGCGTTCCCGACGCCTGCTAGCTGCCCTTCGGAGGTCCTCCGGCGGACGCACGCGTTCGGACCGTGTCCTTCCACAGCGCAGGTGACAGAGGAAGCGGGGTGAAGTCACTACCAAGTGAGCGCATTGCAGACTGTGACAGAGGGCTTCCCCTCGCTCTACATTCAACAACAAGTCACACAGTAAGGTAACGCACACAACGCGGTACGTACATACGCTATGTACATTATACACAGATATATATGTGTACAGTATACGCTACTATGTGTTTTCAGTTTAAAAAAAAACATACAAAGACACATACTGTGCTCATATGGTTGTTATCCAGACCACTGAACGGGCTTAAACACAGACATACTGGCGGAGACCAACAGAAAGTCGTAAATATACAAGAGAAGCAATCGAGTGAGTTGGCTTTTCCTTGTAGGTGTATTGATAAGTGTAACAGGTGTCTCTCACACGTCACGGTCGCCGTAGCGTCAGTCGCACAGCCTGTCGGCTCCATTTCCCTCCGAAAGCCATGAGCGAGTCTTTCTGTGCCCCTGACCGACTGTCAAATCCGCACAACTAGAGGGGACGGCTGGTTTTTCCATCTTCTAATCCCTCCCTCGAGGGCAGAGCACCCTGGTTGAGCACCCAAAGCTGGGTCCAGGCCCCAGGCGCCGGCAGAAGCAGCGGGCCGCAGGGGACGCCACGCCGAGGATGTGGGAATAAAAGGTTCGCGACAGCGATGGCTATAGGGCTACAGCACTGGCTCCTGTTCCATGGGCTCCTCTGGGGACCTGCACACACAGCGGGACACAACACTGTGTGGCAACGCTCTTCGACCCAACTGCTTCTTAAACTTAAAATAAATAAATACATATCAAATCGCTGCCTTTGAGTGTGTACTTATTTCTGCAACTCCCTCCACAGGGTTCAAGAAACACTGTATGAAAGATGGAACGGAGTGAATTTACAGAATTTGTTATGTGGAGAACTCTGCCTCTGTGTGGGTGCAAAGCGGCTGGAAGCCACCGGCAGACAACATCTTGAGGAGCTGGGTGGCCCTACCTGACCACCTCTTGGGAAGGGTCTCGCTCCGTGTCGACCGTGAGGGATGCCATGGCGACGAGTGCGTCGGCCTCCTCCTTTTCTCTCCACTGGGCCTCCAGGAGGGACTGGCCCACCGTGGGGGCAAAGCGCTGCACCGAGCTCCAGTGCTTCTCTGCAGCAGGCGACAGGTATGATTCACCCACCAAACCGAGGTAAATGAAAGCAAAGGGGCCCTAAATATATCCATGATTATAAATCCATGATACATATTGATATTTCATGTTATGCTGTATTTACTCAGATCGGCTCTTTATTAAAATATTACCGCCAAACCTAAAGTTCTGTTTCTGGTCATCATCATCAGCGTTAGTATTATTATTATTATTGTTCTTGTTGGTGTGACATTAACGTTATTCGGCCGACGCCTTTGTTCAATGCCGCTAACAACGTTACATCTATGCCTCTAAGCTGCTGACACGTCGCTGAGGGCCTGAGATGAGGAAACCTTCAGCAGCCGTCCTGAGCACCAGCTCCTCTCACACCACAGGCCTCAGCTGGAACACTAGAGGGCAGGAGAACACTTCTCACACCACATGCCCTGGCCGCTGAAGGACTCACTCTGTATGTCGATGACTCTCTCCAGGGAGGCCACCGCTTTAGGACACGGCTTCTGCTGCAGCACCGTCTCCGGCACAGGGTCCAGCTGTGGGAGGCGACGCCGCAAACGGTCACCACTGGCACAAGCTGACGTGCACTTCTATTGCTACCTGTTATTATGTGTACTGTCAGTAGTACGTTCCTTAGACACTTATACAGCTGGCTATCTAAAGCGAAAAATACAGGTTGGTTACGTCCTTAAAGGCGGCGCCCTCAATGAGCGTCTTAAACTGCTGCACCAATTCCCACCGAATGCTGAGCAGTTTAAGAACCAGGGTGACGCGGGACTTGGGAGTTTCTGCCGTGACCGTACCTCATCCCCGAGGAGAGCCGACACGCAGGTCTCAGAGGCGTCGCAGATGGCGGTGAGGTCGTGTCCCCCCTCCAGCGCCATGACCACCCGCCCACCCGCCAGCTTCATCAGCTGCTTGGTGAGGTGGCCGAAGCCTGGGGTACAGATCGAGCCTCAGCCCACTGTGCTTTTTCGCAAAATTTCAACACAAATCACTGTGTGCACAGAACAGTTAAACATGCAGATGCATCTAAATCTGCTAATTATGCCACGTTGGACCCGGGGGGGGGGGGGGGGCGCTGTTTTTTTNTCCGTACACTTCCCTACGAGGGAAACGGGGGGGGGGGGGGGGACAGGGGGGGGGGGGGGGGGGGGGTCGCTGTTTATTTGTACGACGACTCTCCCCGACATTTCAGTGCCGCTGCTGCGAAACGTTAGAAACAAAGCAGACAGACGCCACGGATGATGCCGCTCTTTAAAATGAGACTCCGCGGGTTCCAGACGAAAAGTCGGCTCGTGTATCTGTCCTTCCTTACATCTTCGGGACCCATTAATTCAGCCCAGGCTGCAGTGATTCAGAGCCCCGAGGCTGCGGAGCCAGGCGAGGCGCCGTGTCACCCAGTGACATCACTACTGAATACACAAGCAGACAACAGTGGCCCGAGAAGAGCCAGACTCCAGAGCGCTGTCCCCTGAGAGCGACAGGCGGATATCTGCATCGGCATCTGCCGCATCACTAAGTAGAATTATTACTATCATCATTAAGCTTTAATCAGCCGACGCCTTCGTCCAGCACAGGTTTGGGGGGGGGGGGGGGGTGGTAAACTAAGCCGTTTACAGACCCCATTTAAAAACGGGGGAAACTTTTACTGAAGCAATTCAGGCAAAGCACCAATTTGCCCAAAATATGTCTTTGGACTGTGGGATTTAACCGGAGCACCTGGTACTGCAGCCGCAGCAGGGATTCAAACCCATTATCTAGCACAACTGCAGGGTGATGCCTGTAAGCGGCACAGACTACCGCGGTACGCAAGCAGAAATTCCCCGCCATCCTCCACACAGCTGGACGAGGCACCGCTTACACTTGGCTGTGACGCAGTATCCACCCAGCGGAGACTGATGGCCCTCCACAGCGTCGAACCCGGCCGAGACGAGAACCACGTCCGGGGAGAACTCGTGAGCGATGGGCATGACCACCGTCCTGTGAGCAGAGAAACAACGGCAAGTCTCGTCAAGTCCAAATCTGTCCTGCAACGGAGGAAGCCTTTGCCAAAACCTGAAACCATACTTTGGAGCCCAATGCACTTGCTAAACTTAAAAAAGAAAAAAAAATTACTTTATTATTTAATCACTTAACCGCTGAGCCAATTTTCTTTTTGACCAAACGTCTCCCTGGATTAGAGAAAGAGTTACAGACTTATCCTCAAGGGTAGAACAGCAGGGCCCACAGTAAACCATTATAACTTCTGCTTGACCTAAAACTTCTCACTCTATATTCTACTTTCTTAACCAACTCTGCCCGTCCAACCGTGTAAAGGTAGAGACGTGTCACATGTCCTCTGCTGAGCCATTAACACAGACTGACACGTCGACAGACAGGTGGGTGGGTATGATCTTCTCGAAAAGGGTGCTCGGAAATGCTGTACTCCACTGTACCGGAATGCAGTCAGGTACTCCACGTCACCCATGGGGGGATCCACGCCGCCAGTCCACGCGATGTTCACATTGAAGCCCACCCCCGACCCCACCCCAACCTGGCAAGACAAACAGAGGGTCACTCCTCCCGCCGGGCACCAGGGACCCGTAGAAACCTAGAAACGCTGAATCGGCTATTTCCCCGGCAGGCTTTACAGTTGCGACGCATCACAGCTTCAAACGCCCCGGCGCTTTATGTCTCGTCCCGTCGTAAATAATGAGAGCAGTGATCCACAGCAGTAAAAAAGAGAACCGGTGTTAAGTGTCTCGCGTAAAAATGTTACGGCGCACCGTTCTCCAGCGTTTCATCCCATCCCAACACAGGTTATAGCTCATTTCCCAAGAACAGCCGTTTGGAAAGACAGAGAACGCTGTTCGTGTTTTGAACTTGATCCACGAAGGGTTGAGCATCTACAGTTTTCCATTTCAAACCACATTCCTTGTCTGATAAGTCCAGTGAAGTGTCTGCAATACTTTGTTTATCATCACGTTACTGTCAGTCTTAATTTACCCGATGCCTTTGTCCTGGTCGACTTTACAGGCTGATCGAAAAAGGTGGACAAACTCAAAATGTAATGCAAATTATGTGCACTGACTAATAAAGGACCGTTCCGATAACCAGGAGGCTGCGGCGAGATCCTCCCGGCCGACCGACGGGGGCTGATGACATCGTTTAAACAAAGGTGGGCTGCAGAGCTCTTCTGAGGCCACGTGGGGTCAGTCTGAGGCTGATGTAACTGACAGCAATCCTGTGAATCTGTGCGGGCAGGAATGGGGCCAGCGGGACTATCACCTGACGTGACGTTACATTACAAACTGATTACCTCCATTATCAACGATGAGCAGCAGGTTTAGTGCGAAAGGACACCGGCTTAAAGTGACCTTGAAGAAGCTGCTTCGACTTCCTGCAGACAGTACCTTCCTTCTCCCTCCCTCCCTCCCTCGACAAGTGTCTCCAAGAAAGCAGCTCTGACCACACAGCATCCTCACACTAGCAGGCCAAGGTGGCCCCTGTCGAGCGACTACCTACAGCTACTTAGCAAGTTAATGTGAGGACTGTTAGGAGGTGCTCGAAACTGGGTTTAAACAGTCATACCTCTGGGAAACTGATAAAAGGACACACAGGTCCAACGGCCTGCAACGGACTGCCGTCCTCGACGGATCCTCACTAGTCTAGTGCCCTGTGCTGCCGGGACAGCCTCCGGACCGCTGTGACCCTGCATTTGGACGCAAGTCGTGAGGGAGCGTGGTGAAATGGAACGAAGGACCTGGGTCATACAAGCCTACCTCCTCTGGAGCCCCGCTGCCGGGAAAAAAGTTTCCGTCGTCATAGCGATGCAGGGATATGTAAAGCACGCTGGAGTCGCTGTAGAAAGCCTGCTGGCTTCCGTTTCCGTGGTGGATGTCCTTGAAGGGGAAGAAGCGGAACGCAGGGCGTTTAGTATGCGCCGCCTGACCCCACCGAGGCCGAGAGCGAGAGGGCGGTGGGCTGACTCACCCAGTCGACGATCAGGATCTTGCCCACGTTGAGCTTCTGCTGGAGCAGCTTGGCCGCGACAGCCACGGAGTTGAAGAAACAGAAACCCCTGCGGAGTATAACGCAGACGGGGTGTGGGGGGGGGGGGGGGGGGNGCTTCTGCTGGAGCAGCTTGGCCGCGACAGCCACGGAGTTGAAGAAACAGAAACCCCTGCGGAGTATAACGCAGACGGGGTGTGGGGGGGGGGGGTGACTCAGCCTGTTTGTCTGTTTTCAGACATGACAACATCATATCAGGGTGGTGGCGATCCGGGGCGTAATGGGGACATTGACGCCGGACGGGATGCCAGTACACACTGACAAGCTGGAGGCTGTGCAAAGTCAACAAGTCTTGGCGACATGGGGTGAAGCTCAACTGTCTGAGAAAAACCCGCTAAAATAGTGGGAACTGCGTGCAGCTGCACTGCCCAACGTACAACATTTACATATATTTAGCATTTTGCTCCAAATATTATAATCCATCCTTATCCTGAGGGTCACAGCAGTCTGGAGGCCATCCCAGAAGCAGAGGGTGCATGGCTATGAAACAGACCCTGGATGGGATGCCAGTCCATCACTGGGTGACCACACACACACACACACACACACACACACACACACACACAGGGCAATTTAGAGCCACCAGTTAACATGAAACACGTGTCTTTGGACTGTGGGAGGAAACCCAAGTGAAGAACACGAAAACTCCACACAGACTGAGCTGGGTTCAAGCCCACATCCTCCTTGTGTAACTACAACTTTGGGGCACTTCAAACAAATTATCCAAGAGAAGAACGTCGAGGCGCGGAGGGGGAAAGAACATGGACCTGCCTCCCAATATCAGTCTGTTGCCAGCGGATACGTACATAGCGGTGGACTCCTCTGCATGATGGCCTGGGGGGCGCACTACTGCAAAACCGTTCTGCCCAGAGAGAGAGGGGAGAAAGGCAGGTTGTAAGAGATGTGCGAGAACTCGCGACTCCTGCCCGCCCACTGCCACACCCCATGGTCCACTGTACCTTGAGCTCGCCGGCAGCCACTTTGAAGGCAAGCTCGATGACACAACCCACGGCCATCCGCACCGCGCCTGGCGAGTGCATTTCATTCCACACGGTGTCGCTGTCCACCTGCGGGAGAGCAGGCAGAGGCACCGTCTCACAGCTGTCGGTGTTTCTGTCTCCTTCGGGGTAGCAGGGCTTATCAAGACGGACAGAAAGCTGCCCGGCCGCCTTTCCTCGCATCAACCGCGTTGCAGAATGAAACTCAGCGATGCTTACGATGGAGCAGCAGGGGGAGCAGCGGTTAGAGCTGTCATCCCGCAACCTACTGTGTGCAGCGCATCGCAGAACCGACCGCAGCTGTTCAACCGCCTGGCTTTGTCTTGCAGACAAGGAACTACAACGAAAGGCTTCAAGCGGCGCGTTCGGATGACGGCGCAGGACATTTGCACAGCGTGTTCGCTTTAATTTCACCATTACTGGGTTTGTGGTGTTAACAGTGTACAAGTATCAGCCTAAGAAAAGGAAACGGGGGGGGGGCAGGCAAGTATGGCAGGGGCTCATTGCGAATGCGTGTGATGAAGAGGCTCGGATGAGTCACTCACCCCGATGCCTCCGCAGGGCAGCACTGCGTACATCTTCTGGCTCACAGAACCTGAAAGACGGATTGCACAGGAAGGGAGGAGGTCAAGGCGGAGGTGGGGTGGGTGGGGGAGGGGGGTCGGACAGCAATTCACCTGGCTCACCTCCCCCGGTTCCCCGTGTGCCAATCGCTCCCCTCTCACATTTGAAGACAACGCACGTTCTACCACTGACCAGCACCTGCAGACCCCGGCCAAAGCCGCGGCCTGCGATTGCCCGGTCAACATCGGATTATCGTGAACCGCCATCGCGAGCTGCTCCATGTCTCCTGTTGCTGCGATACAGGCGGGGAGGAAGGGAAGGGGGTCGTGGGGGGGGGGGTCCTGGCGGTTTACGTCACTGTCTGCAGCTTCAGCCGGCATTCACTCTTTGCAGAGAAGCCCAGCAGTGATTCACAGGCGCGGAGGAGGACTCCGCTTCCCACTTCAGCTCTCTCTGTCTCTCTCTCTCTCTCTCTCTCTCTCAGCTAAAAATACACCTCCGCTGTCAGAAGAGGTAACCCTTCACAAACGTATCGCTCCTAATTAAGCGCGGCTGCGCAGAGCAAGTGCGCCGGAAGTTGTGTGCAGCAGTTCCCGTTTAGCACGCTGTCCACCTTGTCACACGCTCACAAACACACAGAGTTTTCAAACCTAGAAGCTTTTTGCTGTCCAGCTTCTGCCTGTTGAGCGGGCTCGTGCCGTACAGCAGGGCGTGGTGCTCCGAGTGGACTGTCTGGATTTCGTCCAGCGTGGCCTTCCTGCCGCGGATCCTCTGTGCAGACAACACGGCACACCGTTCAACGATTCCCGTGCACCGGCACCGCTCAGCCGGGCGGCTCCGGGGCGGCGCCTCACCTCGCAGCGGCTCAGCAGCCCCGTTTCCTGCAGGCGGGACCAGACGCTCTGGACGCGGCCCGCGTGCTCCGGGTGGATGTGCGTGTTCCCGCACACGCACTGGTGCTTCAACATGAAGGTGTCATACACCAACCCTGCAGAGAGCCGAGAGGAACGTGACTCAGCCTCAGACTCGGACTTGTCACCACACTACAGGCCTCATCTTTTACCGCTATGGCGGATGCTGCTAATAACTCGTACATTTACGTTAGTATTCCTTTAACACACGCCGTTAAACGGTCTCGAGTCGACTGCTACTCCCCTACCTGTAGCAAAGAGGTGCTTGACAGGCATCTCGGCCCCGGCAGAGCTCTTGAGGCTGGCCGAGGCAGGTGAGGACTGGGCCCTTCCCAGAGGTCTGTGGGGCAGGCTGGTGATGGACAGAGACGCCTGGAACACGTTGAGCTGCTGCACATGCTGCTGGCCCAGAACCTGGCAAGGAGGACAATCGAGGAACGAAGGTGGCGCGACTCCTTTGGGCTGCCACAGCCGAGATCCAGAACACGCACGAAAGCATCACGCGGGTCATAACCTTTGTGTACGTCATTTCAGCGGGGGCCTCTCGGTGGTGACGTGTGCTTTGAGGCAGGCATGAGCGAAAAATACAGGCAAGGCATGTCGACAACAGAACAGCATTATCGTGGGGGGGGGGGGGGCCGGGCANCAGGCATGAGCGAAAAATACAGGCAAGGCATGTCGACAACAGAACAGCATTATCGGGGGGGGGGGGGGGGCACGGCAGCCCCGGCAGTCGCCCACAAACAATAAACGGCATCAATATTTACAGCTCAAGCTGCACACCAAAAGGTACATACCGCCGTGTTATTTTACGGCCCCGCTGAAAAACGAAATGTCGGTCTGCCGAGGCGCACGGCGCTCGGACAGCGCCGACGTACACAGTGCAGACGGGCTGAGAACGCAAACAACCGCGACACTCAACACCGCACGGCGGCCCAGAGGCACGGCTCCGTGAGACCCGGGCCAGACTAAACACCGGAGCCTCTGGCTCGCCGAAATGTGCGTGAGCAGCAGGTTCGACCGTCGGCAGAGCAGATGCCGAGAACGTGTCCAGTAAACAGAGCAGTGCAGGAATGGGGCCTGCTTTCTGTCAGGGTGCAGGCGGCCTGGCGCGAGCAGCCGTGCGCAGGAGCCGGAGCAGATGTGCGTGGCGACACAGCCGCGTACAAACATGTCACACCTTTTCTGGCAGCTCTGCAACATGCAAGCTTCCATAAACGGTGTTTATTGGACTACCAAAAAGACTGATTAACGCCCCCCCCGCATTTTTGATCAGGTTGTGAAAATAAGCTTCGCAGCTCTTATGTATTTGGCAAAGAAATACATTTTATTGCTACTGACCACCAGAGGTGGTCGATTCGAGCGTCAAAGTTTCATCCAGCGAAGAATGTGACCTGCAGGATAACTGCAGATTTGCGGTGCATTTTGGGGACATCTGGTCACCTTCGTGTATCTCCCCAGTCAGCACTATATGACCATCCCTGCTAAACACGGTCACATTTTGCCCTGGACTGGTACATATTATAAGTACATCGCTTCTGCCTCTACGCTGATGTGACCTGCACCTGTCCTGTAGTTAAGCAAAGAAATGACTTAAAAGGTTAAATTAATGCAGAATGCTGGAGTACAGGCCATGTAGAAAGCCACTGTAGACCCCCTGCTGGAATACCTGCCTTACTGAGCACATTTACACGCATCCATTTTGCTGATGCTTTTCTCCAAAGTAATTTACACTGTTGAGCTACTTAATGATTTATGAATTTGGATGATTTACCCGTTTATGCAGCTCGGAAAACGGGGGAGGTCAGATTCAAACCTGGGTCCTGCCCCTATACCTGCTGCCTTGGCGATGGAAACTAGAGCGGAAGGGGAGGTAAGAACGAGGAGGGAGGAGGTTTGACGCCAGAGCAAATACTGTAGGGCTGTGTGTGTGGCAGCTTTCTTTGTTGAATGACACCCCCTCCTCCCCACCCACCCCCATGGTTCTGCCTAGAATTTGGGTCTCCGGTGAGTGGGGCTGAGTGATAGACGCAGGAAAAAGCAGAGGAGTGTAGGGACTGGTGGCTGGGGGGCCAGGAATGAATCATCAAGCGGAGGTGAGTCAGAGATTAACCCGTTCACAGCTGTCGGTTTAAACACATATCCAGGATGTGTGTTGACGCCTGTACGTGTACAGGGAGATGGAGCTGAATTCCATTATGCATGCAGCTTTCCTCCCACAGTCCAAACACGGCTCTCCAGTCAATCGGTGACCCTTAACAACCCGAAATGTGTGTATGTGTGAGCCACTGAGTGTGCTCTGCGAAGGAGTTGTTAGCTGGTCCAGTCTGATGGATGATGGATGGCTGGATGATGAATGGATGATGGATGGATGGATGGACAGATGGACATTTGACACAATATGCGGCTGTGTCTCATTTCATACGTGATTCTATGTCCGTTCTATAAGCGTGCGACCAAGGGGAGGTGCTGCTGCCTTACTTGACCAAAGTGAGCTCCCTCTTCGCTGCTCTCCTTAAGCTCGGCAACGTCCTCCGGATCTGCCACCTCATCTGCGTCGCTCTCAGTGCTTTCGCTCTTCGATGGGACCGGGCTCCCGGGAACAGGCGCAACTCCACCCTGTGCCTCCTGGTGCTGTGCATCCACCGGGAGCCCTTCCCCTACGAGTGGAATGACCTCCTCCTCTCTGTCCTCCTGCATCTCTGAAGTCTCCGTCAGCTCCTCCTCCGTCTCCTCTGGGTGGCTGGTGGGCTGGCGAGCCAGTTCGGTGCCTGTGGACAGTATCTGCAACAGGAGAAGAAGCGCCACTGTGGGTAACTCGCAAGAGGAGAGATCACATGAGGGTCCCGAAACCCAAGCCAACGGGTTCTCGTTTTGGGTCCAAAGTGGAGGAGTGAGCTCCCACTCTCCCTCCAAACTGCTGAGATCCTTTCAACACTCAAGAAGGGTCTCAGAAGATCCCTGTCCCAACCATTTCCTCTCAGTTCAACAAGCAGCGTGTAAAAACAGGGTGCTGGACAAACTGACTGTCCTTCAGAAACATCTATTGTCCAAAGCACTTTCGTTCACCCCGAGTCGCGCTTCATTTTGGAGCGAAACGTGACAAAACAATAACAGTAAAGGCAAACGGGGCAAAGGGGACCACTGTGGAAGTGACTGTACAATCAGGCTTGCCTGGTTTTTACACATCAATCGGGGGGAGATTCTAGACGTTTCCAAAGCCGCGGATGCATGCGACTACAGGGTGTGTGTGTGCGAAGTAAGCCTCCCCCACCTTGCTCAGATGCATCTGCTGCTGGTATTGCTTCTGCTTCTCCAGGAAGTGTTGGTGTTGCTGCTGCATGACGAGCTGCTGCAGCGCCTGGGGGTTCTGGGGGAGGGGTGCCGACTGCGTGCGGCTCAGCGGCCGGTGCCGGGGAAGCTTGCCCACAGCGCGCATGGTGCCAGGCGCCCGCTCTGTTGTCACCAGGGGCGACTGCGTGTAGATGGGCACTGCGGCGAGGAAGAGACGAGAGAGCACGGCTCGCTTTCGCTGAAAACCCATCAACGGAAGGGCCTGGCTGCTCGCCAGATGCCTTTATCAGGAGTCAGTGGTAACAGAGAGCGAATTTCTAGAAGGTGCTGAGAGTATTAGGAAAGTAGTGAAAACAGGCTCCTTTCTGAGGGAAAACACAGTGAGTCATCCAAAGGGAGTTGAAACAGAGCCTGCGCTGGGACCCCGTCACTCAAACCCCTGCTCCAACACGGAAAATGCTGGTGGGCAGTTTCACCAGGTTCAGGACAGACTTGGGGTCAAAGACAGATTCTGGTGAGCCTAAATGTACTTGCAGGCGCCTGGTCATGTTCATTTGGTCTGAATCACGTCTCTAACTGTGATAGCGCCTCAAAAAGCATGTTCTGGATAAAAGGGATGAAACTGAGACACCGATTGATAACAGAAACATCCTCCTTAGACATTAGCGTATTTCACCATTTATTACCCGTCTGCACATTACATCCAAAAACATAATACATGCAGAAAAAATAAATAACGTGCTGCACGCGCGAGCTGCGGAGCTTTGTCGCACGGCTGTACCTGCGAGCAGTGCCCCCTGCTGACGGGCCTGTTCCAGGAGCAGCACGTGCTGCAGCAGGGACGAGTGTCCGGAATGGCTGTTGGCTGCCGGGGTCTCGGAGTCGTGGGCCGCAGCTGCAGTCAGGCAGGTGGGCAGCGGTGCGGGGGTCACAAATGCCCCCGTGAGGGCACCTCCCTGCCGCACAGCCTGGACGGTTTGGCGCTCAGCCTCATGTTGGGGAGACAGCTTCTGAGGGGCCTGGAAGGGTGGGAATTTGGAAGAAACGAGTCCTCAACACACAGACACGCACAGAGTGTAAACACGACATTTTGTACGTAGGGGGTGCAGAGTCACAAACACTCTCGAGTGGCCCCTGTGCTCCGGCAGAAGCCCAGACTAGACACAGAAAGGAAAACCCCGTTCCAGCAGCCGGGTCCTGTCTGCCGCACTCACAGAGATGTGCGAAGCGGGGGGTGCCACCGCAGCCGGCAGGCCCAGGGAGATGTTGGGCAGCGAGGGCGATGTGTAGAGGCTGAGTGGGCCGGCTGTCCCGTCGGCGGCCAGCGTCTGGTGCAGGGAGCGAAGTTGCTGTGCCAAAGCAAACCAAAGGGAATCAGAGAGTTCAGGGCTGCCAGCTGAGGACAACACACATAGCAGCAAGAAGGCAATCTCAGCAAATTCAGACCAACACTCACGATGCCAAACAGGCGGCGTAAGACGCACTCGGGGCTTTATAAACAGGAGGTCGTTTGCTCTACATTCATTCGGCTCCTTTGCGCCACCGCAGTCTTCCATACAATTTATGCCGGTAATTCCCTTAAATCTCACCTTTGGGACTTGTTCCCCATCAAGTAGCGTCGCACTTGCAATCGCGAGCAGGGCGATGACATCAGCCACACGTGTCCGTCAATGGATTCGCGGCCCAGCGGAAAGATCAACGTGCAGCCGGCCACCTGATTCGACCCCTCGGGCTCGAAAGAGCCGTCGCGAGGAGATCCCACCTGAACGACGACGGCAGTATATCGACTGCGGGGGGGGGACGGTTCCCACAGCAGCACGCGGTGGCTTGATGAAGCACGAAGTGCTGATGTCATCCCCCCCACCCCCCAAACTGCTTTGTTGTTTCAAAACAACGTGACTCGAGTGGCTCCAGACAGGAGTCGATTTCCTCCTCGGCTGCCACATTATAACTACTGTCTGTTCTGGTCCTCAGCAGCCCATTGTTTTGCTGGTCTCAGATAAAGTGGATGAGTAAGGTGTGGATAAACTGCAAACAGCCAGGCTGGCTGGGTTACAGACCCTGGAAAGAGGCAGAAATTAGTCATCTGTTCTATTAGGGTTCTCTTTTGTTTTACTTTGGGTGCCCTGGTTTCTTCCCAAAGTTCTCAGACGTGTTTCAGGAGAGCAGATGACTCCAAGTTGCCCCCCAGCATGCGCACGTATGTGTGTGAGTGAATCGGCCTGTATGCGACTGCCCTCCAATGGCCCGTCCTCCCGTTCAGGCAGTCAACGACTGACAGTAAATACTGGCGACAATAAATCCAGCTCCCTGTACAAATAAAATAAAAATGCTTTGCGGCTGAAATGAAGAGACAACAAAGTTGCTAACAAGCGGTTTATCTTAAAACGTCTGACAGCGTGTCTCTTTAAAGGGCCAGATGTTGAACATGACTTCAGAAGGACCGTCTGAGCAGACTGTTTAAGAGGAGGGGTTTGAAACAGCCTTGAGTTTAACTCGCATCCTTTGACTACACAATAGTGCAGTCGCCTGTTTTCTCCTCATTTTCAGGGCAGGTCTGGCCGTTTCGGGTAGTGCCGCAGCACCGTGGTGGTGGGTGTGTTAGGCGCACGTCAGTCGTGGGATGGCACCAGCAGAACACTCACCTCGGCGTGGATGTTGGGCACTGAGCCGCTGGAGCCATTCTCAGCGATGGCGCTGTTGGAGCTGTTGGGGGAACTGGGCCCAGAGCCGGGAGCGCTGCTGCACATGGAGGACACTGCAAGGACACAGTAGAAGGATGAGGACTGCGCTCTGCTTTCTACCATCCCACCACAATAGACACCCCCCTCAAGATGTTAACTGGGCAAAGACCTCATTGCTATTCTGATGAAGGGGAGTTTTCACCTGGCAAAACCCACAATAATGCACTTATTTCACCGGCTGGGATAAGCGTGTCACTAAACTCACTTCAAGCACATCTACACGAATTTACGCTCTTTACTCCTTCCTCCAAGTCAACTCTCAGTATTGGGTTTGTATGCTGCTCACTTATACCGTGTTACTTGAGGGTCAGTAGCTTAGTCAGGGGTGCGGCAGCCAGGGCAGGTATTGGAGCCCGAAGCCCCTGACTGCAAGGCGATGGCTCCTACAACACACTTTGGTATAATTCAGATAGAAGGACACCTTGCTGAAGGCCTTAAAAGCCAAGTCATTAAACCACTACATTAGTCTAAATAAAACTAGATACCCAAACCAACACTTTCACATCCTGGAAAGGGGGCTACTGAGCAGTTAGCACCCCCCCCCCCCCCCCCCGTTTTGCAAATCCATTAATGGAAACAACGTGGCTACAAGGGGGGTACAGCAGGGATCATTACAGTTTTCGTTGCTGTCCGTGTTGTTCCTTTTCACCCCGACTCCCAGCATTCTGAGGACTCCAGTGAAAAGAGGAGCTGTAAACCATCTGCTTATTCATGCTTCTGCCGCAAACACGGTCGAGGAGCTCAGCTGTTTCTGCATAGCTTTGTTTAAATAAAAAAAAAAAAAAAAAAAAGACGCCGGAACAGTTTTACTAGAAAAAGAAAGAAAAACCACAACTAGAACATCACACAGAGCTGAGGCTGCTACTGTTACGCGACGCTCCTGTTCGTGTGGCCGTAACCCGCATGAAAGAACAACTGATCCCTTTTGATACAGCAATTCGAAGCTCTTCATTTACCCCGATGATGGTTTAAGTGTAGTCGGGCGTTGCGGTGACACACAGCGGAATCACATCGTTCACACAAAGTGCAACCTGGAAGCAGGGATGAAATCTGACGCGCGTCGAGAATAACAGGTCAAGGACAAGGCAGAAAAGGTGTGTGGAGCACTCATGTGCTGTAGGACCATAGAAACCAGAGACTGTGGTGGTGCTTGCAGAGATGGATAAATGCATAAACGCTCTAAAAAACGTGCCTATAGCTAGAATAAAGTACTTTGTGAGTCGATTTATATACCTGTATGAACTTTGAGCTACACTGAAATGAAAAGATATGTTAAATGACTGTAAAAATGAGTCATGTCATCAAATTTAGGATGAATTCTGATCATTCACCAGTTCATTCCACGAATATCATTTAGGCCTCTTGTTACTGATCGCCAGCACTCAAAAACACCTGGCACTAGTGGTAAAGACGAGAAATGAACCTGAATTAAATCGGTGCCTCAGTCCTCCCGTTTGCCTGCATTTTAGTGATACCTATTGGGCGGAAACGGAAACGCAGGTTGCATTTAGACCACAACGGACATTTTTAGAAAAAAAGGTAAATGGAGGAAAATGTAATCAAAAATAAACAAAGAGGAAAGTGTTTGTGTCTTCAGAAATCTATAACACAACCATGCGTGGCACAAGGAGCACAAGGTATGCGACGTAAAGCAAAGCACAGCACAGATGATGCTTTGCTTCCATTGAAGGGGGGGACGCAGGGTAGGAACAGTCACCTGTGATCTCAATGGCTCTCTTCTTGAAGGTGCTGATCACAGTGCCATCCTTGCGCCGCAGCAGCGGGCTACTTCTCCTCTCTGCCACCTTCTGTTTTAACCGTGAGCGCACCTTCAGGTTGGGCTCCGAGGCTGTGGGGGAGGAGGGTTATCGAATTAGGAATCGGCCACAGATTTGTGCTTTTGGAGAAACGCCCATTTTGCAGAACTTCAGAAACCGGCATTTGAGGGGGAAACAGCTTGATGAGTTCGCAGAAAACCAGCAAGTATTGCACTTGACATGTTCTGCACGACACAACTGACCTTTGGCTCCCCACACACACACACACACACACACCCCCTGTTCGTAATATTCAAAAATAGCAATAACACAACAGCGACCAATGCGGTATTAACTTATACTGTATTTCTTACTCGTATAACATTTCCACCCCTGCGGTATGGGTTTCTAGGCGAGGTAAATTAAAGTAATTGAGAGAAAACTGAGCGAAAAGGATTGTGTTGCAATTAGGGCAATTATATAAAAGTCTTGGCTTAATGTGATGCAATTAGCCATTGTTTAGATGTTTCCTGCGTGCATCAGTGCGTCACTCAGGCTATGTGGAGCACTAGGTACTTAAACCTAATACAATTGATGGCTCTGAAACAGATTTAATTTGATTAAAAAGTGCATGAGGGAAGGGAGGTCACACAGGCTGCAGACTGAGGTGGAGGATGAGGACTGGGGGGAAAAGACACACTCTGCTTTCCCTCAACAAACACTACAATTACGCACCAAAGACTGCAGTGAAAGCGTTTGAAAATCGTACATTTTATTCGTGTTAGGAGAACTTCGGCGCACGGCCTCATAAAGGATACAGGTGGCTGCGTTTTGAAGGAGACACCAGACAATTTTTTTGTTTTTTTAATCACACCTGTCAGGGCTTTGTTTACCCACCTAATTTCACCTGTCTGTGTTTCAAGTCCTTTATGTATTTCTTGCATATATCTGCTCGTCTTTCATTCCAAGCAAAGTGTCAGCAATACCTACAGATTAGCAGGAATTCGGCTCTTGCTGCCCGGCTCACGTACAGCAGCGCTCCTATTCATTTGTATGATGGCTTGAAAGGCAGAGAATAACTTTCGCACTGCATTTTATGTTCTGAGCAGGACAAAAGTCCCAAACTGTGTGTAACTGTACAGGTATTTAGTCTGTTGATGCCCAGAAGGAAAAATTTGATGAACCAGAGCAAAAAAGTCAAAGTTTTTATACCAGAATTGTTAAAATCACATTAACCCCAAAGCTGGGACGCCACACCCTACAGATCAGCATCCGCATTAAAAGTAATTACATATATATAAATAAAACGCCAGGGCTTGAAGCGAAAAAATAATATTGCCTTATTGACACGTCACACATGTCAAACTGTATCAACAATTAGTTACGAAATGTAGAATTTCCGCTGTGAATAACATTGTAGGAGATGCTGCTGCCGTCCACAATATATATTTATGTAATTAAGTGGTCAGCAGTGCATGAGCCGACTTGCGGGTTAACTTGGTGCGCCCTGGGTAATGAAATGTTTGGTTATGAATAATGACCACGAACCACAGCGACCTTTCACTGGGAGAGAAGCTCAGCCAGAGAATCGTGTCCAGTGGAAGGGGGGGGGGGGCTGGGGGGAGAAAAAGACCCACGGGCTTATGAGAAGCGGTGCTCCACCCAAGAAAAAAATCACAGAAAGTTCCCCTCTCTTATGTAATGTCTCACACCAGCCCATCTGATTGAGACTGTAATAAATAAATGAGCCTCTGCCTGACAAGGTGAGGTTCACGATGCATCATGTCACCTGCATCACCAACTGTTGGTCTCGCAGGCCGGACTTACCCGTCTTGCGGAGGGGGAAGTCGTCCTTTCCGTCGTATGTCCCCAGCAGAGCGGGCAGTTTGTAGGACGGTGGGGTCCCGGGGGTGTTGCTCTGTGGAGAGGAGCTCTGGTCCCGAGAGCTGTGCTGGGACACCCTGCAGGGCCAGACAGAGCGGCCTGGTTCTTCAAAGCTCAACCCCAGAAAGGATGATCAACAGATGCAAGAATGGACTGTTGTATAGGGCAACTGCTTAACAACCATTAACAACCAAATACACCCCTGACACCTTAGCACTCTCTACAACTACTGTATGTCTGAATAGAACACACACACACACACACACACACACAGAAACTTCTGTCTTTGGTTTAAACAAGGTCAGGACAAAAACAACAATGCTGAGCAGCTGATGAATGAGGTTCTTCAGGACACAAGTCATTATTTCATTACAACTGATGATGATGCGGCAGCAGGTGGTGTGTAGCAGTTAAAGCCGCCACCTCAAAACACCCAAGTGTGGATTCTTTCTCCTTTTGCACTATGCTTGATACACGACAAAACACCCTGCTGTACCAACGGGCAAATAACCACCAGTAGCTTAACGTTGTAAATTGCTTTGGAGAAAACTATGGTTAGACTGCAATGGACTGGTCACCCAGCTGAGGAGCACTCTGCCTCAGGCCCTATGCTTCCAGGACAGGTTCTGGACCTCTACAACCCTCAACCATAATAGCAGCGACTGAAAATGGATGAATGGACAATTGTCTCGTTTTTTGTGATGCCCTTTTCCCTGTGTTTCCACATCAGGAAGTTACCACAGTCCTGCAGAGCACCTTGGTCTGACTCATCATCAGCTGCACCACAGGCTACCCTCAGCTCTTCACAGAGATTCCAAACACAAAAGAACTTCAGCCAAAAGCTCCAGGTCCGCCGGGATGGGAGGGAGGACGAACCAGCACTGCTGAGGAAAGGAATGGTTCAGCCCACTGAATGCTGGTTCTTTCTTGCTGCGGAGGAACTCCTGGAGCTTCAGCTTCACTTCCGTGCTGGCGATGGCACCTGGCAGGACAGAGCGAGAGGGAGCTGAGCTACAGAAGATGAAGACACCGTCAAAGCCAACATTGCTCATCCTACTGAAGCGAAGGCGCGCAATCACATTACGCTCCACCTCTTCTTGTCGGTTTCCATTTCAAGCAGATTAAATGAGGGTTTAAAAGATGTTCTTCGGCTTTCCTTTATGAGGGCTGGGATTGCGCACCACCTGTATAAACTGTGCGCACAGGAGCACCAGGAGAACGATGTGGGGACACAAGAACATCCTCTGTTGTGTTAGAGCAAGAGCCAGAGCAGACAAGCATGCTGAGGGGTGGGGCCAAATATGTGGGGGTGGGGCTTTAGTAGGGCTCAGTCTATAGAGGGGCCAGGCCTTACTTTCTTTGCCCTTCTCTTTGTTCTTCAGCATGATGAGCTGCCTTTCCAGACGCTGCTTCTCCAGCTCCTCGTGCCGCTGCTGCTCCATCTTCCGCTTCTGCTCCAGCTCCTGCTGACGCTTGGCCGCAAGGAGCTCCTGTTGCTGCTGCAAGCGTGCGGAAAAAATACCTGGTCACACACATGGGCCGTGCCGGTGTGGCCAGCACTGCTGCCAACGGCAGAGTCGACGAGCGGCATCCACCTTGAGGTGCTCCTGCAGCTGTGCCTCATGCTGCCTGGTGAGCACTTCGTGCTGCTTCTGGAATTCGGCGAAGAGCAGCTGCTTCTGCAGCTCCTGCTGCCGCTTGAGGAGGAGAAGCTCGTGTTGCAGCTGCTTCTCGCACAGAGTCGCATCCAGGCCGATCGGGACAGCTGGCCGCGGGGGTGTCGGTCCCAGGTCCACTGGGCTGCCGTCCCTGTCACCGTGTTCCCTCCCGCCTGGGCTCTGCATCCCCACCAGAAGTGACGTCTTCACCTCCACTGCTGCCAAGAGAGAAACACAGGCAGAGTCAGGAGGTGTTCAGATGTTCCATAATGTTGCTACATGCAGTGAATTCATTCAACTCACCATTTGGAAAAAGAGTGACCTTGATTGGCTTTTTTACGATGGGAACCATTTGATGTTTAGGCTACTTTCTCCAGCCTGATCGACTGCCTCAAAAATACACATTTCCTAACCAAACGACGGATCCAAACCAACGTTGGGACCTCGATCAGAAAATGAAGCTGTGCAGGACTGCGAAAGCACACAGTATACCAGGAAAAAGTCCGGAAAAGTACTTCACTCAGACAGAACAGAGCACATCCTCCGTGAATAAAAAACATACATGTATTATAACCGTATTGTACTGCGGGGGCTCATTTTGGAGGCTTACTGAACAATGGAGCTTTTGTCATGTGTCATGATTCATTTACAACACTCAGTTGACACGATAAAATCAGCCACCGTCACCAGCTTTTGCTTTATTACTGTCATTAACCATGATTTAACGTGCATTCTTCTCTAAAGCGATTCGCCATGTTAGGTTTGTACGTTAAGCTACTTACAAATATTTACCCATTAATACAGCCGGGTAATTTTTGCTGTCTTTGGAACTATCGGGAGCTCAAGTCAAGGTGAACAATAATAAATAGGTGATAAGCTTGGAGATCCTCAAAGATTTTTTTGGGAGAGTAAAAAAAAAAAAAAAAATAAGACACACACACACATACACACAGGTAGAGACGTACGTTTGCTGCGAAGGGAAGCCCAGCATGTGCACTTTTTAAACAGTTTCATTTAGTGCTGTCAATGAGGACGTGTCCTGACAGTGTGACCAACCTTTTGTCATTTTCTTTCTTGCGTAAAGGAAATTACTCTATCTGATCTCTATCAATATCAACACGGCTGCTGCTGCAACATGCCGGCTTTGTTCATACCGTTTTGTGCAGCCTGTGTGTGTGTGTGTGTGTCCATGCGTAACCTGTCCTTGTCATTTTGTCTTTTTTTGTACGTATTTCACTTTCTTGGTTCAGCCTTCTATCAGTCATACTCCCTTTATGATGCCAATTTCCAGCTATGGCCCTTAAGTCCCATTTCATCACCGTTCACAGCTGCCGGTCCAAACACACTGATGTCACAACTGTCACGAGGTCCCCCTAGCAGATATTTACACCTCTGCTTCCTGTGTTTGAGTGTCGAGGAGGGCATCTCACCGAAAGGCGATCAGTGTAAACATTTCAGTGGCGGCCAAAACCCGGGTCCCCGGTGCGGAAATGGCTCCAAATACCACACCACCTGTGGCACACGTGGCCAAGAGGGGTGTTATTAACAGTGTAAAATGGGAACTTCCATATTACCAACGTCACTGCGTTATACAGGCACAGGTAGGAGTAATACCTGCAACCACGACCGTCGTTGTGAAGCGGCGTTGTTACCAGCGACAACATTTCAGCACATTTTCAGTAACTTGCATAACACAGGTCCTTCGGCATCAGACACTAGCGAGTGGAATATTCCGTGTCACCTGCGTCTGCATTGTTACTTGTTCCATCTCCAGCCAAAGGCTGTTGTGCATTAAGCTGTCCATTTTTTTCTTTTCTTTGTTTCCCCGCGTTAATGTACTTCTTCAGTAACGCATAATCACATTATGCAGATTTAATGTACAATCTAACGTACTGTGTTGGGTGTCGGTTTTACCAGAGCAAGTCTGTGTTATGTCAATGAATATTGCATCTGTTGCCAGCTCCGCTCGAGTCTTCGGCCCCCGGGGCGGCTTTCATCGAGCAGGAAAAGCAGACGCACGGCCTTGCTAATAATAACTAGCGGCCGTCGATCGGAAGGCCGCACAGTTGCATAACCCAACAAGGTGCTGTTTTGAGGCTATGGCTATAAACAAAGGACCACACGGAGGATTGATTTCAAGAAGGAACAAACCTCGCTGAGAAATCTGCACTGTAAGACGCTCGCTCGTATTTCTGTTGGCGGTTTTCACCCACAGATACCACTGTTCACATTTATGAGATGTTCAAATACCTTTCAGCTACATGAGATCATTCTACCATTGACAAGGTTTTCAATGAACAACATTGGGGGGGGGGCAGTTTGGCCCAAATACAAATCTCAGCATCAAGAAGCACAGCGAGGTACACGAAAGTAAACATGGTAAACAGCGTGTGGTTGTTGGACCGAAACAGGCGGGCTTTGTGTCGGGTTTATCAGAGCTCGGCGTGAGTGGCACCACGGTGGCCGACAGGTGAGTGCTCGGGAGGCATCACGCAGGGCCCGATTTAAACTGTCTCCTCAGCGTTTCCTTTCCGCGTCCGACACCCCCCCCAACCCGGCTCCCAATGGACAAGCTACCTGCACATTTCACGTTGCTCTGCCACGATTCATCAGGGTTCTAATCCCAAGGTGCTGCTGCTGGGATCTAAAACACTTACAAGCTGGCTTGCGTAAAAATGTACTCATTTTCACATCTTTGTTAACGTCAAACTCTCGCTGCTGCCCGTTGACCCGTTTGTCCCACCTTCACGACCGTGTTACTGATCAACGTCGCTCAGGCACAAGCTGTAAACAGCGTGGAAGTGAGTTGAATCAGAATCAGAAACAAAAAAACAGACTAATGAAGAACAGGCAGTTAAAAATAGAGCAAGGAAAAAGTATCGTCAGCTCAACTGTCGGTGGCAAGAAGAGCCAGTGTGACTGGCGCGCGCACACACACACACACACACACACACACACACACACAGTCATTGAGATAAATATGTAAGCCAGGGGCAGAAAAGAAACGGTGCAAATGAAAGGCACACTGTCATTTGGCCCCACACAGGCGTTAGAGTGAGCTGCAGTGCGTGGGGTTCACCAGCACAGCAGCCCAGGCGTAACATTATGGCTGATGGCGGAAGCCTTGGGTTTAACCTTAATAAGATTACTCTTCTTCACAAGTTTGCGTCTAAATATACGAGCGTGTGAGACTGCAGGACAATGAGGACACGAGATCGTCTGCCAGCAAATGATGTCAGTGCCCCAGCTGGGGGTAAATCTGGATTGTAGAACAGGGCCAGCAAAGGGATTTACATCAGTTCCTCAAGATACTTCACACACAGACCATGGCAGGGGCGTCTCACACGGCGCCCATTGACGTAACAACGTCCACGTTTGTGAGCCCAGACGTTCAGAGGGATCACGAGGTGACCGGTTCTTGGGAAGAAGATCAGTTCTTAGCCTAGGCCCTGATGTTGTGAAGTTACCCTTTGCCCCTCAGAGCAGCTGAATCCCTCCCATTCAAGAAGGGTGTCAGAACCCATCTCTTTTAGACCCATTTTTCTCTGGAGAAATTAGTCCATCGCCATATGTTTGATCTACATTTTTTTTCCATTTGCACATCACTTCTACAGGCAGCTGCTTGGCTAACGTGCAGTAGCAAAATGGTGGTTTTACGCAGACAAGCTGTGCTGCGATAATCGTGTTTACATCTAAAGCTCTTTGTTGTTCAGCGGAGTTTTGTGTTCTCCGAGTTTGGAGAAAAGCACGTGACAAAAGTATAAATATAAACTTATGTGGGTTCCATCAAGACTAAGTGGAATCAGGCGGTTGGTTGTAGGACGGAAATCGAACAGCTGTCGTTCAGGGCTGAGCTCAGGTTGTCATCTTTGGGTTAAAATGTACGATATTCTTCTCACTTGCTAGATCCTGCAGACAGAAATGTGCTGTAAAGTTTTTTTTTCCCTACAGTAAGGATGAGGGCTGCATACTGATGCATAATGCATGTAAAGCGTTAAATTAGAGATGTTCCTTATTTAGCTGGAGACAGCTAGCAGTGGAAAACTCCAGGGAAATCCTGTGGAGGCTCTTGAAGAAGCATCCGATGACGGAGCGCTGCGGAAAACAAGCTATGCACATTTAAAAAAAAAAAAAAAAAAAAAAAAAAAAAAAGCGAGGTGCTGCTATTCTGAAACTGGAACAGACTGGCAGTTCAGAAGTCAGACTCAATGAGTCGAAGATTAAAGGTGCTGAAAAAGAAGGAACAAATTAGGAGGCAATAATGGAGCGGGAACACGGGAGCCGAGAAACGGCAGCAGATTTTTTTACTGTACATCTCTGGGTCCCAATAATTTTCCTGAGACCAAAAACACGCTGCTTCTAATTTAGGTAGAAAAAAATGGTAAAAGCCATAAACTATTTTTAAATTCCCTTTTTAACTGGAGGGAGGAAGGGAAAGAACAGCGGCGGAGAATCGAGAGACGGTTTCTCCACTGCAGTTCCTGAGGATTCAGGGCTCAGTCTGTCCTGCTTTGATCTTGGCCACTAATATTTGGACTCCAAAAGCCTGAAATGTGAAAAAATGAAGTCCGGTTCAGTGATGCGGGGCTGCGCACTGGAAATGAAGGCAGGCCTGGGTTTTCAGCACCAAAAAAAGGTTAAATACACATTAGATTTATTTATTTCTTTAGCTGATGCATTTCTTCAAAGTAATTTAAAATGTTAAACTAATAAAAGTAATTATTTCCACGAGCAGCACAAACACTGACGTTTATACGAAACAATGTGATGTTAACTGGAGCCCTTCAGGAGAGGAACTTTGGTCAAAGGTACTAAAACAGCAGGTGGGACTCAAACCTAGGACCTTTAAGTAGCAGTAGCAGGTCTAACCACTATATCACCTGCTGCTCCCTATATTACATTATAATCAGTTTACTAACTGATACTTAGTCTGAATTTCTCCAGTGAAAACCCAGTTTGTAACTTAGCACAAACTGCCTTGGACAAAGTGGTCAGAAAATACTGATGAGTTTCACTTGAATTAGGTTTTTGGAAAGGAGCAGCAGCAGCGGCGGCGAAACCGGTCCTGCCGTCTGCTTCGGTTTCCATCAGAAATTCAGCTGCCCAAATTACAGCAGTTTGCAGAAAGACACCAAGGGTCACTTTGTGAAGACCTCCCAAAGCTCTGGGGAAACCGATCTCCCGCAACAACAAACATGAGCTTAAAAAGAATGTGAAAAAAAAACTATTGGAGAAGAAAGAGAGGAAACCAAGGGATAAACAAACAAATAAATATCAGAAACTGGGTCCTTTAACTGCTGTGTTTTTTTCTTTTATATACAGAGTAATAAATGTTCACCTTAAGACATGGGACTTCCTATGGTCCTCCAAAAGCAGTGCAAAGCTCCAGACAACCTGCTAGAATCAGATAAAAGTAAACAAAGGCCTTTGCTCACAGAAGATTGAAGACTGAAGCGAAAGCCTTGCATAACCGTCTTGCAGACAGACCCCAGGCAGACAGCAGAAATGACAAGGGAGGAAAGTTTTGGTTTTTTGTGGGGCAGAGATCCCCAACCAACCAGGACTCTACAAAGACTGAGCGGAGGAGGAGGAGGAGGAGGACGCAGAAACGTAGGCATGCGTCCATTTGCTCACCAGATTATATCTGACTCGGAGGATTAATGTAATCGGCTGGAGACACGGCGCTCAAAATACCCCTTTTTCCATGACATCTGCTTTTACTGGGGAGAGAAGAAGAGGGGATGGTGGGCAAGGAAGGAAAGTGAAAGTCTTACATGTGTGGTTAGGACAGCGATCAGCAGTTTTAGAACGCAAAACCGAGCCAGAGAGAGAGGACAAGCAAGCAGACGGTGACCTAAGTGCTGCTCCGTGTTGACAAACACAAGGCTTTCATACCCTGCATCACAACTTATGCTAGCAGGTTCCGAGCCTCTGCGTCCATCTGCGCTGGACAAGCAGTTACAGAAAACAGGCAATACTGTGAATCCATCAATACTGAATATCTATGACACTTACTGAACATTCCCAGTCAGCACAGGTGAACTGAACCGGGACAGGTAAGCGCCTGACCCTACAACGATCTGTTTTTTTATATTCGCACATTTTGGCACTTAGGCACAAAGTGACGGCGTCCCACCGTCGGCCATTAGTCTGCTCTTCCTTCCAACCAGTCCTGAACACAAGCGGCAACAGAACACATTTGCCTGTACAAAAAAAAAAAGTTAAAAATAACCCAGGATTAATAATGCACACATAGAAGGGGGGGTGGGGTTACACAGCACAGTGCGCTTCGAAAACACCCGCTGCTATTTTGGTTTTGCTGGATTTAGAGTTTTACTTGGTGCAGCTTCTGCTGGGAACCGGTCCACCTCTTTGATGCAAAGCAACTAAGAGTGTGTGGAGGGACAACGGCGTCCCTGGGAAAGACCACGATATATTCTCAGTTTGTTTGTACAACACGGTCAAAACGTGGTAAACAAATGCTTACTGTGGCCCAGGAATAAATGTTTAAAACGGTCGTTATTGCCGACGTGTGAAAGTGTCACCGAGTCGCTGGCATGGCTTCCAAGGCGAGGAGAAATGGAACTGGTCACTGTGCGGTATGTAAATTTAAAAAAAAAAAAAAAAAATTTCAAACAAAGGTGGGTGGCAAGGTGGTGCTGCCACCCCATAGCCCATGGAATCCAGCTCAGGGTGTGTGAGGGTTTCCTCCTGGTGCTCTGGCTTCCCTCCCAAGAAAAGCTGAATAATATAAATTCTATCCTTTATTTATGGGTTAGATTCTGTAAAAAATATTGGACATAACTCTCAGAAAGAAACTTGTTAAGGTCGCATCACAATTCAAATTAAAGATGCGTAAGAACAACGGCGGGTTGACAAACTCCTATTCCGTGCTTATTGTTGACATGTAGGCATGTGTGGCATTTGCGTGCATCTTTCTACAGATCATCGACACTCACAAACACCGCACACCAACTGTGGACGGTGCGGAAGACAGTGGAATTAATCCGCTCCAAAACTACTGTCCGATGTGGGTGCTCTTTACTGACACCTACTGGCTGGCTGCGTAAGTACAACTTTCAAAAGGTGTCCAAAGGACAGAAATTTTACGAAACAGAGAAGTAAAGAAAATGCGATTAAAAGTAAATCATCCGTCAAATGTTGACATCTTTGAACATGAAGTCCACCATGGGTAACAGGAGAATCCAATACATTAGTGTGACATGAGCCCAAGGTGTGTGTGTGTGTGTGTGTGTCTGTATATAGATGGGTTACTGATAGTCCTCTGACTAACATGGTTCCCCTAACATGACTCATCTGTATTCATATATTTACAACTCCGCTCATTTGTTACATCCTTTTCCACCTCACATTGCATCAAGGCAAGTACAAATCAAACCTTGGCTCTAAAAAAAGGGTGATTAATCAGCCTAAGGAATTTGCACTTCCTCCCTTCCAGCACATTCCGGCTTTTTTCAACACTGACGCTTTAAATTGTGAAACGTTAATTGCTTTCTGTCCATCTCTAAGTTTGCTACTATATTTGCTTCGTGTGTACGTGTAATTTTGCCGGGTCTTGCTAGACCCTCCAACAGGAGCTCTAGGCCACATCTGCTGGGGAAAAATAAATTGAACTGAATAATCACAGTCATTTTTTCAATTATTTTCTTATTTTGTCACTGGAAGGGCAGCTTATGTCACGGGTATTTACTTTACCTACAGCACTGGGGCCACGATGGTACGGGAAACGTTTTCAAAATCACACCAGAGTGACGTCCAGGAGGCCGTAATGCGGGGGAGCACAGAGGCGGGGAGCACACAGAAGCCGCATTGATATGACCGGGTCTAATGGAGACATGCGTGGGTACAGAGAACCAGCAAGCAGATATTTTCGTCCCCTGGAAGGGCTTCTGCAGCAGCCTGGACTTCCCGCTGGCTAATAAGGGGGGCTGTAAATTGGCCGGTGATTTATAACCCATGCTGCCATGGATGGCTCTTTTCTAACTGTGAAAACTAAAAACTCTCAAAGGCTGAGAAGAAATGTGCAGGGAATGAAGAGGACTAGGAGTCAGCCAAGGTCAAGCTCTGGTTCCTCACAGGCTGTGGTGCAACAGAGCAGCTTTTTTCCTTAAAACTTGGGAGACTTTTTCCAGCCAAAAGGTCACCAGAAAACAGAGCAAGCACGAAGAAGTTTGGTGGGGAGGGAGGGGGCGGCTCGGGGGTTTCGAGGACTCGAACTGCTCCTCAGCCTGGGCCTAACGTGGTAGAGTGAAGGGGGAACGCCGTTTTTCCACCATCGTCCGATGCAAGATCTGGGTGCCACTGCAGCATCACTGAACCATCCCTGACTCTCGCAATCTCCTCACCAATGCTTCTGCAGCGATCCTCATGCTGCCCTAAGGTTCTGCTCATCTGTAAGCTCTCTCACACACACACACACACACACACACACACACACACACACACAATGACACCGAGTGCACCAGTGCATTCCTAAGAGAAAGTGATGAAATCCTCCAAAGTGCTGGAGTGGTTTCCCATAAGTCACTTGGCTACAAACTTTGCACTGTTTAAATATGGTCTGGATGCACCCAGAAGACCCGTTCAGCAGACCTCCTCGGTGCAAATGCTACCAGACTATTCCAAGTGTGAGAGATACCAGTGACGCAGCGGCATCTGTGGCGCTCTGATTGGATTATCAGGTTGGGCGGCTACAGGGACATCGCGGGGTCCCACCCAGGGCATGTGGCGTTTGTGCCAGACGTTCAAGACAAGTTCTGGTTCTCATGGGTGCTTGGGCTCCACTGTGCAGATAATTAGAGAGGAGAGGGCAAACACTCCAAGGCCAGATCAAGTGGTAGAGCTCTGTGAGCCGGGCAGAACGTCCTTCCTGGAGCTCAATGAGGCACCCAGCTTTGGAAATCTCACTATGGCGTTCGGGCCCACAAGTAGGTCATTCCCTTAGCCGAGCCTTATTCCTTTTGCCGAAAGTATGTTATATTAGAGGGAACTGAATGAATTTGATTTTTCAAATGTGATATTTTAAGAGAACAGCACTCAGCGGGGACAGAAACGCAACAACACGCATAAAACAAGGACACAAGGCTATGGCATTTCAAGGAGCTCAGATGTTCCTGGATGGATCTTATGAAGATGTACTGGAGTGAAGTAAATTGTGTGAATGAGCTTCAGGTTTTGTTTGTGGATGTGGAGGGAGGTTCAAGCAGGGAAGACTGTAAATTCCTTTTTCCCTTTCAATGCAGGACTGCTGTAAGGTAGCCGGCAAGTGGCTCTGCCCCATGATCTCCTCCTACGGGCACAGCTGCGATGGATCAGCAGCTCTCCCCATCAGCGCTCCTCCTCTCGAGTGGTATTATGTGACTGAGTGCGTGGAAAAGAAACCAGGAATGTCCCAACACTGCTGTGCTTCTGACACAAAGCCGGTGCTGCAAACATTTGGGGAAAATGAAAAACAGGTCTGTGCCAGTATAACCCGCTAATGTTCCCAACCACAGACAGAAAAATCAAATTTCATTTCCCTTGTTGCAATGAACGAAGGTAGCGCAGTGCAGCTGTGTGTGTGTGTGTGTGTGTGTGTGTGTGTGTGTGTGTGTGAGAGAGAGAGACAGTAGGGGCTCCAAACGACAGAAACCCTGAGCGTGAGGGACAGGATGACAGCCGACTTCATGGCCCCAGGCAACATCACAGCATCACATATCCTCCTGCAGCAGCTTCCGAAATACTCCGGTACACAGTTCCTTCAACCAGGGGAACAATGTCTTCTGATGTGTCACACAAAAAATACATTTAAAAAATACACATAAATAAACAAATAAATGCCAAACGAACACGTGAACGATAACGGGAGCAGAGGCACCGCCAAGGAATGCAAGTGAAGTTCCGCGTGTGAGACGGAGCCGTCGCCTCCTGCCGGCCACTGCGGCGCCAAAATGAACCTTTTTCACGCGAGCGCAGATCAGCGCACAGATATCAACAGGTAAACACTCCTCTCCCCATCCCGCCATGTCTCGGCTGTCCTCATCTGCTCACCAGCTACACGCCGACTTACTGTGACGCCCCACAGCGGAGCACTTGGGCAAACGTCCAGGTTTCCTTAAAGGACAGCATGCAAGAAGCAAGGCGGGGAAATAATAAATGAGATAAAATCTCTCAAATAACGTCATGCAAATTAGCGTTTCGGTATTTTCTGGTGACACATCAATGATTTGAGCCGCAAGTGACTAACAGCGCCTTCCTCACATGCGTGGTCGAAGCAGGTCAGGTCAGAATGGCAAAAAAACAACAGATTTCCTTTTTAAAGCAGAAAGCGATGGGGAAATATTCATATTCAATATGCAGTGAAAAAATGTGAAAATCAGTTGATGAAAAGGACAAACAGACTTTCCATTTATGGAAAAGTCTGCAGCACAGGTGACTTGCACATTAACAAAATGCTGCATCTCGTGTCTTTTTGGGGGAATAAGTGGAACATTGTGTGTGTGTGGGGCGTACACTTAGCAGTACTCTTTGGAGTAGCAGGACTTTTTCTTTTTGCATTTCCTAAGCTCGCGGTGCTCTTTTCCACCCGTGGTCGACCAGATCCTCTGCCTGAGCTGCTCTCCCAGCAAAAGACTGCGGGAGTTTATGGCCACTGTTCAAAACAGCCCTCGTGGCTACATTCCATTACCCAGGGTGCACTAAGTTACGCTGCGAGTCGACTCACGTCCTTATCTGCACTGTCTCCACTTTATTACAGAAATATATAGTATAAAGATCAGCAACATCTAGTAATGTGTACAGAAATTCAAAATGTTACACTTACTAGTGTGAGCTCTGCTTGTTTGACATGCCAGTAAGGAGAGTATCGGCACTTTTTTCCACTTCAAGCACTGTGTATATATGTACCAGCAGGCCCTGCTTTACCCTCTTTTCTGCTGCCAGTGTGCCAGGAACAGCTTGCCAGCTGCCAACCATGTCTACAGAGCAGCTAAGTGTAGTAAGCCACTCAGTGCCAGATCTTTAATCCACTTAGGGTGCAGAGCTTTTCCATTACTTAAGCGCCGTTCACAAGACTTTGTTTTCAAGGTGTGTGCGTGTGTGTGCGCACACTACCTGTATCCAAATGCAGCTCCAAAGCGAGACTCCCACTCTTCCAACATTGTCCCATACGGCAGCCGCTCAGCACCAAACCGCACCAAACAAGATGGAGCAACAGGTTCCTTCTCCTAAAACACAGTACACTGCCAGGCAGCAGTTAGGAACACAACCCCAGTACAGGAAAACACACCTCAGTGCGTGAAGAGCAACTTTTCCCAACTTCTGCACATTGTCAGGTAAGGAACGCACTGAAGACACGGCAGAAGATGAGGCGAATAAGCGCCTACACAGGGAGGTCCCTTTCTGCTCCTGCCGTTCTGAATCAACACAGGTTTCGACGTCTTAAGGCAGAGGAGCAGGTTTCCTTCCGGCTGATGGATGGTAATGACACAGAACTTGAGCACACCTGAACGACAACACGCCCACAGCTGCGTGGGAGGAACGAATTACCGGCAAACGCAACAAAGGATAAATTCCAACCCACTGTTAGCTCTTAGAAATGTCATATTTTATAGCCGCTAATGTTTCAGCCTATGACCTTGGTCAGAGCGCCGCGTTCCTTTTATTGCCTGCAGCTGAAGTGCATTAGAGCGCCTCTCAGCAAAGCCGCCCGTCTTCTCGTCGCAAGCGGGCCCTTTCATTCCTCCTTTGTGTTGCGGAACTTCTATCACAAACACACGTTATATTACGAACTGCGTGGGTGCCCGCATTCTGCCGCTTCCAGCTATGGCAAATAAACGCCATTGGTGGGAAGCTGGGAGCTGGGACTGTGACCGAAGTGCTCCGCTATGTCTGGGTGAATGGCTGACGGAGACTCGTGGCTTTTCCAAGGGCACGGTGGTCTGCAGAAAAACACTCGAGTCAACTGCAACACGACGAGAACAAGGGCGATGCGAAGACCAGGCGCCCTCTACCTCCGCGGGTTACCTCAGTCGCCGAGAAGCTCGTCGCTGCTGCAACGCGAATAACGTGGAAGAACAGTAGAAAGAAGAACAATTAGCGGATTTTCTTTTCTACAAAGGAACCTTCTGCTGTCAGCAGACAACACACTTAAAAGTTTACTGAGATAATTACACCTACATCTATCTATTTAGCTGATGCTTTTCTCCAAAGTGACTTAGAGTGTTAAGCTACTTACAGTGATTTTCCCACCTGTACAGCTGGGTAATTTTTCCTGGAAAAATTCAGGGTGAGATCAAGGGCACTGCAAACAGAAGGTGTCGGGAGTTCGGATCTGGGTCTGTCGAGCGCAAGGTGGCAACAGTACCCCCAGTAAATACTGTCGCGAATGAGCTACAACTTTAAACTGTTTTATTTTGTGTGTTTTCTAACAAATAATGTCATCCAACCATCACAAATAACCAGGTGTTCAGTGCAGGGCCACGGGAAGCACGGGGTGTGAGGCAGGGTACCCCAGTCCATCACAGGGCGCTCACACACTCACTCCAGCACATGCACCCTACACACAGCGCAGTCACTACTCCGCCAGGAGCGCACGTCTTTGGACCTGGGGAGAACATGTAAACCGTAGAAAGGAGCCAGACTTGGACCCGCATCTGAAATCCCAGCCCAGAAGCTGTGAGGCACCTGCGCTACCCCCTGTGCCATCTACTGAGATGCATAAATTAAAGGCAAACTGCAGGTTGCCAGTCAGTCACGGCAGTGCCGCAAGTTCACGGCAAGACCGACGGCAAACTTTATGGCTACAACAAAGGCAGGTTGACAAACAAAAATATGCACAGGATTTTTCTAGACCCAGCGAGGGAGGGTATGCGTTTTTCCTTGTGCGCCTGAGCTGTGGACTTTCGCTGGAGATCACCTCCACCGGTGGAACCAACTCTGAGACGCTTCCCATCAGCCTGACCGACTGACGGACAACACGAACAGCGAGACAGTTTTTGCACATATCGCACACAGGAGCCTGTTGCACTTTTCTGAAAGATAAATAATGCCATTCCACTAAACTGATAGTATGAAAGAAACAGGCGCCCACAACTTCAACAATCTATTCTAGCTTCAGCAATCTATTCCAAAAACAAACAAAAAAGAAAAAACACAGACATTTTTTGGGCACACTTATGTTTCTTTAAAAAAAAAGAACTTTGTACTACAATATAATTCTGAGGCAACATACAGTTTATATATAATGACACTTCACCAGTGTACAGATGTAGTGGCTTTTAAATGAGACGCGAGAAGCTGCTTCAGGCTAGAGGAGATGCTCAGTTCCGAATTCTGATTCTTCTGCCATTCTTCTAGTTCCCCCAGCAGCGCCCTCCAAAACCCGAGCCCTTCTTCAGCCCCAACACACACACACACACACACACACACACACACACACACACACACACACACACACGCACACGACACGCGCTCAGACCCCAGAGGGTGTGCCCCCGCCCCGATGCGAAACTCACCGGCTCTGGGGAGGGAGTGCACGCGGCCTCGGGAGAGCAGCTCCAGCGACGGCTCGCGGCCCGACACGGCGTCCGCCGAGAAGCAGGACTCCGTCTCGTAAATGGTCTGCAGCATCGCCGAGAGTCCCTGCACCGTGGGCTTCAAGAGCATGCCAAGGTCGGCAGCGGGTGATTGCTCACAGTGTCGGTGAGAAAGCGGCGCAGGGGAAGCGATGAACGCTTGCAGCTGGAAGAAACCCCCCCGTGTAACACCGCGGAACGCAGACGAAAAAAGAGAGAGACCCGGTTTCTTCGGAGACCAAGCAAAAAGTCCAGACCTCCAGCTTACGTCTGTTTCTCTCTCGAAAAAACAATGAACTGTTTAAAGCTCAAACAGAGGGGCCCTTCAAAATCCCAAAGGTGGCAAACAAGCCGGGTAAACCGGGGGTAGAGGATGAAAAGCACACCACTTCATACAGCGAGCTCCTTTAAGGAGGCGCACGAGTTAAAAGTGTTCTCAAGCACCCCAGTCCTGAAAAGGAGAAGCACAAAGTACAGAAAAATCGTTTGGAGAAGAAGAAGAAAAAAAAGCCAAGTATGTCACTTTTAATAAGGACCCCTCATTGTGAAATTCAGGGGACCAGCAGCAGTGGTGGCAAGAACAGTACCGTCCTAATGAAGTTTGGCAGGAGTCCCCGAGGAAACCCACCCAGGGCTCCGTATCCGAAAGGAGCCGTAAATCACTGCCGACTCATTTTACACCAATTCAGCAAGTGAAGGAGGAGGGGGAAGAGGTTTGTCAACTGCCGGGAAAAAAGAAGGATCCAGCCCATGTGGAGAAAGCCGCTGAGACGCCTTTGCCGACACCCACGTCGTACCTGCGAGAGTAAAACGCTCCTCGCCGGATGGAGAACGCGAGCCGAGGCGAGGAGGCGAGTGCCAAGACGGCACCGAGACGGGTGACAGACCGTGACGCGTCCGTCCGCCGCAGTCGAGCCGCCCTTTAGATTAGGCCAAGTCCTCGATCACCACACGCAGGACTCCACGCTCCCGCTGCTGCCTCTTCACCAACACACACCTCTTCGGATGGAATCCCACCGAAGGGGAAGCCGCTGCCGCAAACCCGGCCCTCCAGCCTCCACCACGATGGGCAAAGAGAGGGTCCTGGAGGGCATCGCAGGGGGTATTTCTCGTAGCACCTCCTTCGCTCCCTTGCCAGGTCAGGGAGCGGAGAAAGGCAGCGCTGGGTAGTTTACAAACAGACTGGGCAGCTCAGCAATCCACGGGGGCTGGAAATAGACGCCGAGCAGCCCGGGGAGGGGAGGGGCCCCGCTATAAATAGACGCTCACGCGGAGAGCACGGCGGGGGGAGACAGACTGGTTCGTGCAAGCGGCATCAGCCAATCAGGGGCGTTGCTTAACACACCGAGCCAAGCTGCAACCCGGGCCAGAGCGAGGAGCCCATCACACAGCACACGCACAGACAGCCCGCCGCACACGGGTGTTTTCATCAAGGCAGGTGGATCGCACCAGAAAGCTCCTCGGGACAACAGTAGCACAGTTACGGGGGGGGCTCAGGTTACTGCCATAATCCCGAACCGTGCACAGGGTTTGTGCGAGGTAAACGTCCGGTGCTCTCTCTCCTGCCTCAAGCCAGGAGGAATGTTGTGCGCGGATTATGATGTCCGACAAAAAAAAAAAAAAAGACACACAGTTCCAGCAAACACCCGAGCTGGAAGACCTGGCAGCAGAGCTGATGGACTTCCAGCCTGCGGACTTGAGGACGACCCCCAATGCTGGGCAGGCAGGGCAGCCCACGAAGCCAACAAACCAGTGTGGAACTCCTTCATTTGGCGGTCGATCGTTTCCGATAAAGTTCCGGCAAAGTTTTAAACCTTTATTTGCTCATCAACAGCATTTTCTTCTGACTGACACCATCTATGCAGTAAAGTGAAAGAAGAGGTCGATAGTGATCATGACCAGACGTTGGCCACGTTTATGAGTAAACAAGTGTCATCGGGACCACGTGACTAATTAGCGGGGGTCTGAAATTAGCGCCAGACCAGCGGGTAAATTTAGTGTGTTGGTTTCGACGCGCCGAACAGGAGCGTCTTCCCAAAGGAGAGGAAGCAAGGAGAGGCTATTTGAACCACGTTCGCTGAAGCATCATCCGAACTGCATCGCGTTGTTTAGCCTCAGCAACCTGCTTTGACTAATAAGCGCCCAACGCTGTCACAATAACCGATGCTTCTGCCGACGCCGTTTACACATCACATGAGCCGTTTTTGCACAAAACTGTCTCAGAATTGCAGAAGCAGCACTGAAGACGCGACTTTACCCAGTTGACGCGTCAGTCGCCGCGAACGTGTTCCCTTGCTTTAACACACACCGCGTTTTACATTATCGTTATTTATTCATGTAGCCGACACTTTTCTCCAAAGTGACCAAACGTTTCAGGTTTGTATACTAAGTAATTTTTCACAATTTTATAATTTATTCCACCCAACTTTTATTGAACCCAAGAGCTGGATGAGAAAGACGGTGGAATCCGAGATAATGCCAAACCCACAATTATCTGGCAGTTTCCTCAAAGCGACTTACACTGTAAAGCTACTTGTATTTATTTACCCATTTGTACACCTCGGGGGAAGTTTACTGTGCCAATTCAGCACAGTAAATAAAAAAAGGGTATTTTTATTTATTTACCTTTCTTTTTTTCCCCCTCCATTTTTTTTTTTTATTATTTAGGGGCAGAAGCAGGCATTCAAACCCACGTCCTTTGACTGGAAGGTGACCGAGGTTCCAGGTTCATTTTATTGTCAAACGAAACATCGTCTCTCCTGGACCACGGTGCACAAATAGCTGGACCTGCATGACAACAAGACAACCCAGGCAACTTGAACAGGTGAGTGTAAGGTTAGGTAAATAAATGAACATAGACAAATAACATATAAATGTGTTGGCCAGGAAGCTGTGACGGTGGAGCAGGTGAAAAGGGGCCCACCGTCACGGTGCAGGTTTCCTGACACCCTACAAAGTGTATAAAACCAGGGATTTGGAGTAAGGCAAAGAGCGGCACGGCATAAATCCCTGTCGATATTTCAGAAGTTGAATTTTAAACCGGTCCCACAAAGAAAGGAAGCTAAGAGGGAGACCGCAAGCAGCTTGAACATCTCGCAAAGACAGTTCTCGTTAGTTATCATACCTTCAAGGAAAAACCCGGTGACCGGATGAGACTACGTCTGCATCACAGGTGTTGGTACCGAAAACCTTGAGTGAGTCGCAACTGCTGTGTAGGAGCGAAGAACCTCATTATAATTCTGCTAGAAATTAAATATAATGTTCCAAAAACCAAAGCGCTCTCTAAGGAGCTGGTGGGAAGTCTAGATGCAGAGTCTGAAAGAGAGAAGAACGGGCAAAACGTAGGTGGCACACAACCCCTCCGAAAGCTGCGACTGAGCTAATTGCGGATCGACGCGGCTACAAGCTCGGCTGCTGCTCCCCGTGGTTCACCCAACGCAGCCACGTTCACAACAGGGTTGATCACTGCACCTTGACTTTTTCACATCGACGAAATCGGACACGACGACAGTAAAGGGTGAGAGCCGTCGAGTGGAATTCAACTAATGCCGCCCACTCGCGTGGTTTTCTTGGTGAGGGATGGCATCCAATGGCCTTCTTCTGAGAACGTCTTTGGGTCGCAATCACAGCGAGAACGTGCAAGCTCCAAACGCTCAGAGCCGGATTCAAACCTACACCCGATCGACCGGCTCGGCAGGTTGTGAGGTACTGGCACTACCCACAGCACCACACTGACACTTGACTCAAATCGAGCACACGTGACATCAGGATGGGTGGATTTCGGGTTCTTTTGCAGAAATGTAGAACGCTGATTCACCCTCGAGCAGCCAACGTTTGAGAGACCGCGGTGCAATTCAAGGTGGCATCATTTTAAGATTTTATGGTGGAAGCCAAGCATTGGCACAACCGGTCTATGAAAGGTCTGATTCTGGCAGGCTATGGGTTCGAGGCATCGCAAACCCTTGTTTCATTTCTAGATTGGGACGATAAGAGGCACAGCACAGCGGGAAGGTTCGGTCTACAGATAAACGGCAACACCGTGAGGATCTTTCCGACTCCCTGGGCTTCGTAACCAAAACAAGAGGGAAACAGGACACGGTACACATCAATGCATAAGCTCTGGTGTCCACCGGTTACCTCTTCTGACGTGACAAGGGTACAAACGGATTTCTTAAGGGAGAAGGAAAAAAAGAACAGGTTCTCCTTGAAGTGCCACCAAGCAGAATGGGTACAGTAGTGTTACCTCATCCCATAAAGGAACCCCAGCCAAGCTCTGTCCTAAGATCCTTGTTAGGCATACAGGCCCTCACAGTGTAAACACAGTCCTTATGGGGGGTGCTTTGCCTCTCGACCTTATCAGAGCCTCAAGGGATCCAAGTGTGTGCCGTCTCCCCGAACAAGAAGCCATACATAAGGAGAAACTCTGGAATTCAAAGGACTGCAAATGACATCTACTCAGCCCCATTCGCGGTGCCCCCCTTCCCCAACCGTTTTTATACAACTGCCCAGCTATTTATAGGGGGACCTTCTCGTCCCGCAGTCTGACGTAGACCGAGGTTATATTTAGCCGAGAGGGGCGGGCGAGGGTCCGCGGCTTGTTTTGCAGGGTGAACTCGTGTGGTTAATGTCAAGTACGTGGACTTGGCAGAAAAAAAAGGAGAAGGAAAAGGAAAGTTGTTCCTCTCAACAGCCTCCCTCCTCTGGCCCCAGCTGAACCGATTCCACAAAGTTTGACGCAAACCCTTTATCCCCCTGGGTGGAGGAACCATCAGGGAAAAAGGGGGGGGGGGGGTTTAAAAAATAAATAAACAAATGCCATGCAAGGATCAGCATGATCATCATCATCATCATCATCATCATCATCATCAAGACCGCGTGTGACAAAGTGTTACGGTGTTATCACTCCCTTTGGGGATCACAGGAGAGTCCAACAGGAGCTACTCTTCAAAGTTCAGTCCACAGTCTGCAACCCCTGTGATGCATGGCCAGAGTGCCTTATGACTCTACGTCCTAAATTTAGCGTTAGAAAGCTATGTGTTTTCGGACATAAAAGACTGGTATCGAGATGTACAAATGAGCTACATGACAACCACACAGAACGTAAATATCCTTGGGAAATGAAATCAGGCCAACTGCAGCCTAATTAACTTCGAGAAATGTAACCATGGCCTCCGGTGAACCTTCACGCAAAGGCAGATCAACAGAATCACCCTTACCAGGCCCAGAGGAATGCAGCACATGGGGGGATTACACACACATTTTATCTTTTGTCATGAATTAACACTGAGCCGACCTTAAGGTCTTTCATACACCCAAAGCAGAATGTCTCTCTCAGTTTGGTTATCTGTAAAGTGGACTAAAGGTCGGAGAGACGCAGCACCTCCCCGGTCAACCCGGAAAACTGCACTTGCAAGGGGTCGATGCAGATGAGCCTCAGAGGTGAGATCAAGTCTGTCCTCGTGGGTTTTTCCACAGCAGTCGCGCACCACAAAACGGACAGAGCCCGAGTACTGCGTGCGTCCTTCTCTCCAAAGCACTACTTTTAGCAAATGGGTTAACCAAAGGTGGCCCTCTACACTCAGCCTGGAGGAGGAATCACTCGGATGATTTCCTCCCCTAAAGTGACACCACCGTCTACCAGAGCGCGTGGGGAGAAACAGATATTGCTGTCTACGAGAGCCCAGAAAAGAAGGGATTAGGCCACAGATGTGCCGTCTGCTTCCGCTTCCCTGGGGTACAGATTAACCTTTTGGGTTTTTCTGCTGTGAGGGCTAAGCAAACACAGCCAAGAGGAGCAGCCGTCGCGTCGATCGAAAACAGCCTTCTGCATCGCAAAGAGAAAACGTTTTTGACTATCGCAAAGTCCCGGCCGACACGAAACTCAACCAGCAACCAGACCAGAGTGGTTGAAGAGCAACAGCCGTTGCTTTGGATGAGAACGTACAGATTGAACACGTGGGACACCTGGAACGGGACAAAGAAAGGCGAACAACTCCACTAGCAGAAGGCCTTTCAGAAATGCCCAGCGACGCTCTGCTACTGACAGTGTGTGAAAGACAATGGTTCTCACCAACGTTCCACCTTCCCCCTCTGAGAATCAACCAGAATGTGGACAAGGGAAAAAAATTCCTAATGGACCACCGGATCCAGGAGCAGAAAGCGGTCGGTAATCCCCTGTCCCACACGGGTTGAGCCTGACCAAAACAAACAAATATGGACCAGATTCATCGTCTCAAATAATATCCAAATTCTAGGAAGATTTTTCTGCAAAAATACGCATACTATGTGTTCATTTGACCGACTGTCTCGTGTCATAACTGAGCAAACGCAAAAGCAGGTACCATCGCAGTCAAGCTGCACGTTGCTTTTAAACACATCATACAGCAGTTCTGTGTTTGTGGACAAAACCCTGCTGTCAGATACAGGACTAATTTTCCCCGTCTCACACGCTGTTTATCGCTACTTTTTATTATATCGAGGCTTAGCCGACAGTTACCCAGAAGAGACCGTTTTAAAAGGCTCCATACATCTGCTCAAGCGTTCTTCAGCCTGGGACCTTAACCACCAACTTCAGGTTACAATGAATGTTAAATGCTACACTCCCCACAGCTCAAAGGGCAAGAAAACCATCAAACATTGACCAAAACAAAAACAAAAAAAACCCCAAAAGCGTACGAGACAAATACATCGGAGCGCAAGGCGAGCAAAAATCACAGTACGGCATAAAAAATGCACTTCCGTGCATGTGAAAACATGTACATACGTGCGCAAAAATTGTCAGGGACACGGAAAGACGTAAACCCTCATCGAAATTCGCTTTCCTAAAATAGAACAGAGCTATGACTCGTTTTCAATTCAGAACCAATTGCAATTTTCAGCCTTGGGAGTTTTTTTTATTTTTTTTTCTCTAGGAATTAACATTCCAGGATCATATAACAATCACCAAGGGATGGAGGTGGATGGAGGCGCTATTTAATCTATTTGGTCTTTGTTGTTTTTCTTTTTTTTTGCGAGCGGTGAGTCAGAGAGGTGCGCGACACTCGCCGACTGGCACCCAGCAGCAAACGCATGAGCCGCAATCAGGATTTCATGACATGCCGTTTGCCGGCGATGGGCTCCGAGCCGCCCACACACCTTCAAAGACTGAGCCCGTTCCCCACAGGAAGCAAACCCGGCGCCCGCACAGTCCCGCCAGCCCAAACGCTCATCTCTGGCTTTCTGGGAGGAACGGCAGCTTTGAATTTTCGTCGGTCATCCGACGCAAACCAGCAGCAATCAGGCAGGCACAGGCACACGTTTTGCGCTCGATTCATTCGTGAGACGGTTTCACTCATCCCCGTCGCCGGCTCGTCTGCACGTCCGTGACCGTTTGGCACCCGCGACACCCCGCATGCAGCCCGGTCTCAAAAGTACTCCAGAAATGCCTGCATTTGCCTCATTCACAGCCCTGCAGTCCGTCACATGGGAACTTTTCCGTTAAAATGTCTCTCCTTTTATTACCATCATAATTACCAGATGTTTCTAAGCCAGTTGGTTCCAACAAATCCGGCGCAACATTCTTCAGGTCTATTTTGCGTTCTAAAATGTTGGAGAAGTACGTATCTTACAGAGCGAAAAGCCCCGCCCTTGTTTTTAAATCCGTGCACCTCTTTCTGAACAAAAAGCCATTGAAAGCTTTGCATAAGGAATGTGGAAATTCTGTGAGAGAAACCAATGACATTTAAAGATGACATCGGGAGCAGGAGGTTAATAAAAGCCTGGGAGGCCGTTACAACGTTGACGCTAAATATAAACCTGCAAGACACTCCTCGGGAAACGGACATTTTCCATACGTTCAAATATGCCATTCAGTACATTCCGAGGCATATTTTACATATTTAAGAAGACATTTCTCAAAAGAGAAATGCTTTCACAAGTTTCCGCAGCTCTCCTGTTGGTTAGTTCTTCTCGGAGAAGAGCTTATATTCTGAAGCGCTGACTTATCGGGAAATGACAGAGACAAAGGTGAGTACGTTTTTAACAGGATACACAAAGACCTCACAACCTCCGGAAACAAAGGCATTAGTGCCAAACGAATGACAAAATGCCTCTGTGTAAATTTACCAGTGAAAATTGGACCGCCTTATTTACGTTTATTTACGTAGCCGATGCTTTTCTCCATAGCAACTTACAATGTTAAGTTGCTTATAATGATTTCTGGAGCTACACAGCAAGGTCATTAATCCAAAGTAAGTACCTTCATCATGGTTACTATAGCAAGACGTGTGACTCGACCTGAAATGTTTCGAGCAGAGGGCACCGGCAGAGAGCCCGACACAGAAAATGTTAATATTTTATTCATTCCTACTGCCACTCTTTTTACAGAAACATCCCCAGCAGCTCAAAGCATTCAGACGCAAGAGAAACGGGCACCTTTTCCGCCATAAAACATAACGTCTTCCTAAACCGTGGACTCTGATCGGGAAGGTCTGGGAGTTGGGTCTGCTGGGGAGAGCGAGCAGAAGGACGTGTCAGCAGGGGACAGTACAAAGACACGTGCCGATTAACTCCTAAACCCATAATATGGACTAAACAGGTTTTCCAGGACTCTCTTTCCAAGAATAAACTGGCAACAAAGGCGCAAAAGCACTGCAAGAAACTAAGTCACTAAGGCAAGAGAAACCACCAGACCCAGGGGGTCTTAACAGCCTCACCGCGTCTCCCGGCTCCACGACGGACATACCACATGTAACGTGTCCCATGGAAACATCATTTCTTCCATCAAACTTTTCTTTAAATAAAGGCTCCTTGATTATAACCCTGGGGTCCAACATGGCACCAAGTCCAGCAGAAGCAGCTCCACACACTAGTAACTCTTACTGGAGATGTCTTACGATGTAAAGCTGCTTATAATTATTAACCCATTTATACAGCCAGGTAATTTTTACCGTGTCAATCCAGGGCAATTACCGCGTTCGAGGACACTAACAGGAGGTGAGGTCCGATTTCAGGTTCTTTAACTGCAAGGCAGAAGTTCTAGCCACTGTGCCACCTGCAGCTAAATACACTCCTGTAAGATAGGTACTCGCGTGTTTATACTGCGGAGCAATTCAACACGCAGACACACATTCGCACATCAAGGGCAGTTTGGAGCCTCCCGTTCCCCTTAAACGCCTGTCCTGGGACTGTGGGGAGGACCAGAGCACCTGCAGGAAAGCAACACACGGGGAGAACTTGCAAACTCTACCCAGGCCGAGCAGGATTCAAACCCGCCTCTGAGCCCACAGCCCGGCCGCCGTGGACACCGGCACCACCCACTGTGCCACATCCTCTGACTGCAGATGCTGGCTGGCAGCCGTCGTGACGCACACGCTTCTTCCGGCGTCAACATCACCGTTTCGGCGGAGAACTAAACCCACGGCGCCAAAGCGCACCAGAACAGGCTGCAGCTTTGATGGAACATATGGCCTGTCCACCGGCAGACACCCAGAAGAAACGGAGGGCTGAGTGAGACGGCGCTTTCTCTACAGGCCTGCCCACCATCACGCTTGTCGCGCTGAAAAATGCATGAAGGCAAATACCCAGCATGTGAAGTCAGACTGTTTAAGATTTCATTCAAGTTTCAGCGGGAAAGTTTACAGAAGGTCCCGGCGCTATCAGCCGGACCATTTTTAAACAGTAAAAGGGCGGCGGCTTTTTCTGACCTCCTGTCGCCCGCTCACAACATCCCATCTCCGTATCTATTACAAGTAAAAAGTGGGGTGGCTAGAACTGACAATTTTGGACCTGAAGGGCCGGGGTTCGAGTCCCACCTCCTGCTGTACTCCCCCAATCAAATTAATATGCGTGAAAATTGCTCCACGGAGCAAAACACGGCTGTATAAACAGGTTAAGAGCTTTTGTTCTCTTTCCTCCTGTGGTACCTTGGCATCCTGGCCCTCAAGCCGCTTTTTTTTATTCTCCTCTCCTCAGTCGCCAGCTGGCGTATTTAGACAGCTAATTCTCTGCATGACCTAACGGCAGATAACCAGTGAGAGGATTCTTTCTGCAGTTACGGTACACTCAGAAATCCAGGCTCGAGTCCCACCTAGGAACCATGACCGAGGTACTTAACCTCAATAGACAGAGTAAAAATAATTGCGATTAGCTCAGTGTGCAACCCTAACTGCTTAAGTCCCATTGAAGGAAGGCCTCTACTAACTACGGGTTAATACCAAGCCTGAAAGCCAAGAAAAGCGAGGTTTATGAGCAGCGCAAGCCTTTGCCCTGCAGCAGCCGTGCTCCCAACTGCTTTCTGAGAACTTTAATGCACCCAAAGTCTGGCGACTCAAAGGCTGGTTCATGTGCTGGAGAAGCAGTTGAGGAATGGGGAGGGACACCGCTGGAACAGACTCGACTCAGAAAGTGCAGAGTTGTTCAAACACACAGGGTAAACATCCTCGGCACAGAGCAGACAGCCCCCGCCCCCCGGCACGGGGCTGGAGGACTGAGAGAGACAGGCCAGCGCTACTCGTACAGCAGCTTCTAATAAGTTTTGCTTTCATACTAGATGTGCTGTGCTAATTTAGTCAGCATTCGGTCCCACCGCTGTGGTGCAGCAGGTAGCGTAGCAGTTAGAGCTGCTGCTTTACAAGAGCCAGGGGTTCGAGGTTGGCATCCCATAACCCAAACAGAGCACCTCTGAGGAAAGTAGCCGTCCTCGGGCAGTGCAGGACAAATCCCAGCGCTGTAAGTCACTTGGGAGAAACACATCGGTGCCACTGAAGCAGAGTTAAGGAAAGGCAAGAGGAAGTTTAGCTCACGAGGCAAAATGAACACAACAATGCAGCTGCGTGTTCAATACCTTGCGCGTACACTTAGTCGCAATTGATCTGAAGTCTGTCTGGTCACAGTGAAGTGTTTCAGAAACGTGGACCACCTGGCAGACCTTCGCTGAGGACCGCCTTCGCAACTGACGGCAGCCAAGAAAGACCTGCCGCCTGCAACGGAAATTCACACAGGCTGCGGGAAAGCGGCCAAACACCATATCTATTTTCCCGCAGACTTGAAAAATTGGGTGCCCAAAACAAAAAAAAAAAAGATTTTTTTTCCCCAACAACTGTTTCTAAAAACAGCATCTGAACGCTGACAGACACGAAAAGCAGTTACTAGTTGCTTTCCTTCAGCCCAAACATTCATAACATCATTTCTGGGGATGACTCATCCACGTCGCCCGCCATCGGCAGCGCCGCGAGAGCCGCAGGTACGGGGACTGCGGTCCCGGCCGACCCCGGCTGCGCCCCGCACACCGCCGTCCAACTGTCAGTCACGCGCTCGGCAAAAGATGAACGAGGGACTGCAGCTGCGCAGGTCTGCCGCTGCTTCCGTGGGCGACAGCTGATGACTAACTTTGTTCTCGCTGAAAGTAACCGTGGCGAGTCGCTGGCTCCTGGGCACACGGCTTTGTCCAGGTTCTTTGCGGATGCCTAATGGCCCCTGCTGGACTCAGTCTTGCTGTAGGGCATCACCTGCTGGACACAGGGGGTCAGTGCAGGGATCGGAGCCACAGTCCTGTGCGGTACCCTCCCCGTCACGTCCACAGGACCACAACCCTCCGGTATAAACAGACCCCCCCCAAAGACACGTTCCCCACACAGCGTGTGCTCCCCAGCCAGCGAAAGCCCCCGTCTGTAAGTGAGCGGCACCTCTTAATGCCCACATTCATCTCTGACCACCATTTCACGCTCCTGAACAGACATCTACGCAGACTTCAACACCGCTTTGCCTGCCAACGGACTGGCGAACATGTTTATTTGCACCATTTCGTTTCTGACGCCAGGTTATCGGCCATAGCTGCGGTCAGACAGAGATGCCCAGGACGGAGCAGTAAGGGAGCGCGTGCGCCGAACGTACGGGCTCATTGGTATTTCTGTCGTGCCACAGATACGTCAAGACACCAGGGCAGCTCTGCCGTACATTTCTAGTCCGCAGCGAGAAGGAGCAGAGACCCCCCTCGCAGACTCAAACTTTCAGGCATCCTGCAGCCGCGTCATTCCCAGGCACCAAAGGAGCGAGATGTGGAGAAACTGGGCATTTAAAACACTTAACCGGGTAAACCTCTCCCGCCGTTCGCATAGGTACACCATCCGACTGACGCGAGCAGCAGGTATTTGACCTTCGAGGAGAAGCCGGTTAGACGTTCGTCCCAGCAGGGGGTCTGTCCTGAAGACAGCTTCTCCTTCGGTTACATTTACATTACATTTATTCATTTAGCTCATGCTTTCCTCCAAAGCGACCCACGGCGTCAAGCAAGCATTTAAACATCTTTATTGGAGCAACTCGGGGTAAATACCTTGTCAGAGGGTCGGGATTCGAACCTGGGTTCTGAGTCCAAAGGCACCGATCCAACCATTACGGTGACCGCAGCTAATAAGCTGACAATTCTTTGACTGTACGTGCGGTGCTGCTTGCCCTTGACCCGAACCTCACAAACATTAAACATCTAATGATATTATTATTATTTACTTTAATAGTTGTGCATTTCACCCACCAGGCAACCTGACGATGCATTGCCCCTCAGCACCCACCAAGCGCTGGCCTGTACTTACGTGTCACTGTGATCACCAGAAAGCAGCCTGCATGGCCGCTGCTAAGGGGGACGGGGGGGGGACGGGTGGTTCAGCCTCGTTCCCCAGCTACGGCAGGATGACAGCTGCGGTTCAGGTACATGGTCCGTCGGTCACTTCTCTGGAAGGATCAGCCTCCTGCAGCGCGCTGCGACGTGGGCCCCTGGTCTGCTCTGCTCAGAGAGCGAGGACCCCCCCCCACCCCACCAGGCCAAGCATCCCCAATCCTACTCACGTAAAGGGGCGGGACATGCCCCCCCCCCGGTGGAGTGGAGCTGCTCTGCACCGGACCTCGTGGCCAACGGACCGACGGACTCACGGGACTTTTACCCAGTCAAAAATGTGACAGCAGCAAGGGGAGAGGCAGCAGAGAGCCCCGCTGTGATTTCCCACAGGCGGCTGGCGCACGAACGGAGCGTTAATCACCTCTGAGCGGCCAGGACCGCGCAGCCGCCAGGTACAGTAACCAGCCTGATAAAGTTTGTGAAAAGGAGCAGGATGAGCCAAATGAAGGGTGGTGAAGCTGCATTAGGCATCTGCTAATAATACACACACACACACACACACACACACACACACACACACACACTGCGCCATGAATATGCAAGAGTTCAATTAGACATTCGCATGATGAGCAGCTGCTGAGATAATCCTTCTGGAACTAAATTTAGCGCAAGTTCAGGCACATTTTACATCGACATCACAGGCAGAATAGTGCAAAGAAACTGTCCTTGGGCAGCATATCTACTGCAACATTATTTATTATTATTATTATTATTATTGTTGTTGTTGGATACAGCTGATGCATTTCTCCAGTTAGCGCTGTGAACTACTGTACTGTACTTATTTACCCGCCCCTTTATACAGCGGAGTAATTTTTGCTGTATCAGGTCACAGTACAGCGGGATTCAATTGGCTCTAATTGCCGCACCACCCGCCAATCGGTAAAATCCTTTTCAACTATGAAAGTCTCAACAATCAGGAAGTTTCAGGCGAGAAACCTGGAGGCAAGGAAGGGTTTGACTGCGGGGTGTTGCTCGCTATAGCAAACACCTGCGGACGCCGCGCGCCAACCCAGACAGCGGGCAGCAGGAGGGCGGTTAGCGCCTGCTTTGTGTCAACCTGCCGGGGGCAGCATGGCAGCAAAACAGCACGGCTCGGTCGTCCCGTCCACACGGGCGCCCACCGGTCACCCTCCCCGTCACAGCTGCGCCCACTTCGCACGCTGAGCGCTGGCGTTCTCCGAAGGAACAGCAGGGGGCACAGCAGTTAAGGAAACGGCCTTGTAACCACAGCTAAAGTGCAAGCTCAGAGCTGTTTTGCGTAAAGACAGAAAAAACAAAAAAAAAACAAAAATAATCCTCCAGTAATTTAACTGAAAATCACTAAAATTCACTACCTAGTAAACAAGTGCGTGACGGCCCCACCAAAGCCTTACAGCTAACAATCGGAGAGCAGAAACCAGATGACTCAAAGATGTTACAGCAGTAAAACACCTGGCAAGACCTTCCAGTTATGAGGGTTTACTGCAGGTGGCAAAGAAAAATAGCTTTGAACCGGGGCGTATAAATCATAGCACAGCTCAAGAGGGGGGGGTGTAAATTGTGGCACAGCACCCAAACGGAGCGGGGGGGGGGGGGTGCGCAAACCACGGTACAGCACTATCACTTAGAAGGACATTCGAAAAAACACCACACTGGACTACTTGTTATCGGCGTGGCTGTAATAACACTCCTCTCTGCACCACACCCAGCGGCGCTCAACTACACTGTATTTTATCAAATTCTTCACGGAGTCTCGGAAAACTCGACTCGTGTGGGAGGCGGTTTGGCTCTGCTGTAAAAATCACTTACCGCTTAACCGAGGACAGCCGTCTTCGGCAGAGCAGGTACCGTCCGGGAGCACGCAGGCCGACACGCGTGACTCCCACGTGTGTGTAACTGCAGGAAGGAAACTGTGTCTGAGCCTTAAGGTGACCCCCCCCTATGCTTCCCTCATCTTGCACTGGGTCACAGCACCCACAGCACGCACAGCATGCACAGCACGGGTTCAAGTCCCCTGACAGCGCAGCGCAGTTCTCAGAACATCGGGCTGCACGAGGAGGTAAATCACTGCAAAGCTCATCGTCTGACACCACACGTAGTCGGGGACAGCCATGTCACTAAATAATAATAATAATAATAATAATAATAATAATAATAATAATCATCATCACCACCATTGTATTTAACACGAACTTTAACGTACCTATTAAAATCCCACAGAGGTCAAGGCACCAGTGAGTGAGCTAATAATAATAATAATATCCAGTATTAGGGTTTTTTCAGCACAACAAACTCTGAGTGTTACAATGGCGCGTACTGCCAACACTAATTCCTCACTGTTAACTCGAGGTCCCTCTACGAATCAGGCTGCCATTGACATTTAAACTGCATGGAAATATTAAAAAAGCTCTTTTTATTTGGTCAAGACCAACAGTGGCAGAATAATAAGGACATTTGTCGGCGGTAGAAGAGAGACACTCGTGTACAAACATGTAGAGAAACACACACTCTCACACATGCACATAAACACACTCACACACACACTCTCACACGCACATACACACACACTCTCACACACACACACACTCTCACACATGCACATAAACACACTCACACACACACTCTCTCACACACACACACACACACACACACTCTCTCTCACACACACACACACACACACACACACCACACACACAGACAGACATAAAAACTCACACACTCAATGACACACACACACACACACTCACACTCACTCTCTCACTCACACACACACACACACACACACACACACACACACACACACACACACACACACCTTGTGCAACGCGCGCGGACCGAGTGCATTAAAATAAACAAACAGCAGCACGGACGCACATTTGTCTCAGTTTCTCCTGCAGCTTAATTATAGCGCAAAACACCGGGAAGAAGAAGTAAGCATTTTCGTTGCTCTCACTACTATTATTTGTATTACTGTCGCTGTTTCTGAGGTACCTGAGAGCCGCCTCGTCTCCTCGCTGCTCCTCGCGCGTCTGCGGTCACTCCTCCGGTCGCGCGGACGCTCTGCCGCCCGCTCGCGCTCGCGCTCGCGCTCTCCCGTCACAACTCTTTTCCTCCATATTTGCAGCTCCGCTCCTCGAGCGACAACACCGGTGACGTCACCGACGCGGCCACGTGACTCGGCTCGGCGACCTAAAAATAGGTGCAGACTGGGGTCGGGGGGGGTCAGTCCTGCCCGCTCTGCCCGCCGCCGAGTCTTATAGCCCTGGGACGCATCTAAAGACACACACACACACACCCCCCCCCGCAGTATAGACCGTCGCTGCTCCGCCACTATGTGTCCACAGTACAGTTAAATAAAGCCGAATGTAAAATGTGGAACTGTACGCACGGCAACGTCATTGTAGCCGTATTATTACAGTAATTCCTCGGTATCCGAATCTAATTCGCCCCCGAAAAGGCGTCAGAAGCCTAACTTTTTGGACACCGAGTGCCTGTTTCTCGTTATTTTAAAAGGGGGGGGGTCGAACCCCACAGGAAAACACCTGTCTATATAACGATCACCCCGTGACTTCAGAAACACTCTAAACGCGTAATGTTGTCGTTAATATGCGTGTTTATAACGCGCGGGACAGTTTGTACAGTACAGGACCGCTCACGCGTTAGCGCCCCCAGCTGAGAGGAGGTGAGAGGGCGCATGCGCGGGAGCAGGAGCTCGGTGTCGGGCGAAGTACGAAGAGAATGAAGACGTTTATCGAACTGACCCGTTGCGTCCGGCTCTTTGTTTGACGCAACAGCATCCAGTTAAATAAATAGCTTTATTACTTATTTTTTTAAAATGAAATAAATGTGGTGACGCGGCGCAAACGTGTTGAGACAAAGCGAAACAGCTGATACCTGCGCGCGCGCTTCTCTCCTTCCGATAAAGTCTTAACGATAGTTCATCTTATTACGGTACAATATACCGCACTGTACGGTATTTATTCGTATTCGCCTTTTCTTTTATTTTTTATGTAAACTTCGGATAACATTTCGTCACTGAGGAATGTCATTATTATATTGTTATTATTGTGATCGAAAAGGGCGGGTGTTGGATTCACAAAATCGTCGCTGGGGGGGTTAAAATGATGCAGTTTTACCTGTTGGAAAAACCAGCTACACACACGTTCCTCCTCAGAGAAAAAAACCCCAAAACTGAAACCTGCTGCATCCTCCTCTAACCGTTTGTCTCAATACATCGCAACTGTTATTAAATATTATTCACGAAAGCTAAACGCCTGAGCGACTCCTAAACTTTATTATAAACACGATATAAACATGCTAATATTAAAACGAACTTTTAGGTGACAAATATTGTATAGTTATTATTATTACGCACGTTTTACGTGTGTTCGCGCCCTTCGGAAGTGGCCCAATAACGAAAGATCCGCACCTGTGGATCCAGTGGCTCAGGTGACCTGTACTGGTAGTTAGTTGAATTGCTACCAGTTTTTCATACGAACTAATATAACTAATATATAACAAACACTGTAGCAGTGATGTCTACTAAGGGTATAATTTCACCGTAACACCCCCTGTGGGCTGCAGTGCGTCACCTCGTACCCAGAACGCTGCTGGGTCACATCCCCCCTCGTGCTGCAGCGCACGTGACCGGGGTCCTGCGCTCATCCTGAGCTCGTACCCTGCTGTATAAATGGCTAAACCACTCATTTAGGTTAATATCCACCGACAAAGGAGGCAGCTTTTACACTAAAGGTAAAAATGATAAAACGGATTAAATGTTCGGGGGGGAAAAAAAAACAACCGCGATAAACAAAAACACAGCAGCGAGACGACGGCGCAACAAGTGCGTTGGTACACAGGAAGCGCTTATCTGCGGGGGGTATTTACCCTGCTGCACGAGACGCTCTCCAAACGTCCATTTGCAAAGCGCTGCGCTCTTGAAATGAGTCCTTTTCCTCTGCTGATGATCTCATTTTTGTCTCTCCAAGGTTGTTGCTTTTTTCAAGCTACAATAAACATGACACAAGGCTGTCTCAGTGCTGTCTGTGTGAGACGGAAGAGCAGAACACACACACACACACACACACAGCTCATTTCTCTGAAGGTCCAGGTGTTCTGGTGCATCTTCTCCCACTTTGCTGTCATTCACCACAGCGCTCGGCAGCAGTGAGTAAAACACACACCACGGCGACACACTGACATCACAGTGGCGATGACACACAAGCAGCGCGGTGTTTTGCTTCTGTTTACTGCAGTGCGCAAACACGCCAAACTTCTCCCAACTCGGAGATGTTGGTTCGGCTCCTTCAGCGTGAGGTTCCAGTTGCTCCGCTGTGCTAAGAAGGTGAAAAGCCTGTTTCCATGGTGACACGACACTTTTGTTTGTGTGTGTGAGAAAGGGTGTGTGTCAAGGGTAACACCGGTGCTCGCCGCGAACAAATAACGCAGTGATGAGGGTGACAGTCGCCGTGTCGTCACGGAGCCGCGAGGGAAATAATCCGTCTTGTTTACTTTATTCTATAAACCTGTGGGAATTTTAATATCGGTCTTTAGGCGACGAATTAACTTTCAAGCATTTCATAAAGGACATTATTATAATTTTTGCCACATCGCCAGAGTCCCTTGAGATAATCCTGTGTTGCCCACCCCCCACTTGCAGTTAAAGTCTTTTTCCACCTCTTTAGTGAAAATGTGGCACAATTTGGCCACATTGGTGGCACCTGAGCAANCTGTCCAGAGTCCCTTGAGATAATCCTGTGTTGCCCACCCCCCACTTGCAGTTAAAGTCTTTTTCCACCTCTTTAGTGAAAATGTGGCACAATTTGGCCACATTGGTGGCACCTGAGCAACACGAGTGCCCAGGGAGCCCCGGGGTAATTCGTGGTATCGGCGTGTAAGTTAACCACCCCACACCAGAGCCCAGACTGTGTTTTTACGCCTAGTCCTCTCATCGCGGTCCTTCTCCCCAAATAAGACGCGGAGAAGGTTCACACGCGTGTCCAAGTGCTCCTTCAGTCCTCGGCGTCACATCCCGTATGCAGCAGCAAGCAGGAGTTACTGGAGCGCTTTGGACGTCTCTGCCACCAGCCGTGAAGCGCCGAGCACCGGGGAAGGAGCAGCGAATGCGTCAGCGTGCGGCCGCGGCTATTTTTTGCGGCCTCTCGGAAGGACGCGGGGCGGGTTCATGTGTGCCGATTGCGTCGAGCCCGTGGAGGTGAGCGGCTATATTTGGGCCTGTATTATTAGTGATGAATCAGAGCTGAGTCACTGTGATCCGCAGTCGCGTTTAAATGTCATCCCGTATCACCCCCGCCCACCTGCTTCCTCCTCCGTCTCCCCGGCACGCCCCCCCGCGATGCAGGAGGAATCGATGGGAACAGGCAGAGAAAGGCACCTCGTGCCCTCCTTAACAAACCGCTAACGCGCGTCTTTGTGGATATGGTCAAGCTGCCACCCGGCCTCCAAAACCGAGCTTCAGCAGCTCCCTCTCGGGGGGGCTCTTGGAGGACCCCAATGCCCACAAAGTCTGACAGACAGACACCTGTTCCCTCAGCTGAGGCTGGTCACACAAACTGCCAGACGGTGGAAGAGAATCCAGGATATTTGGGTGACGCCTCTAGTTCAAGCAAATCCAGTTCCTCCTTCGTTTTCAGCCCGAAACGCTGGCCTCTGGGCAGCGGCGCCACCTCTGCGCGGCTCCTCCGGCCGACTCGGCCCGATCGCGCGCTGGTTACCGGGCTGACGCACCACGGGATTTCGGCACGAGTTGGGCGTCAGGTTTCGGCCCCTCTAAAGCAGCCCTTCGGAAAGCTGGTAAACACACGGTACCCCAACCCAGTTCCTCCGCGCAGGGCCCAAAACCCTTCGGAAGATGACGCGGTTTATCGTCGGACTTTTCTAATTGCGGACCGAGTCTATTGCGTTTCTAAGCCTAGAAGGGCATCGTTCATTTCCGGGGGCATCGGTGCGGCTGAGAAGCATCGCGGGCCAAACGGCAGCTTCGTAGCAGACACAGCCAAGGCTTCGGCCCCATCTTATGGCCAACGCTTCACATACAGCCTGTCGACACGCCGCAGCTGCCAGACTGACGCTGAAGGCATCTGTGAGAAGCGACACAGCGGTTGCCTCACAGGCTGGATGTCCGGCGACGGAGAGCTGTGAGTTTCTGAAACGCCGTGAGGCTGCTTTCGTCGGCCGCTGCACGCAGATCCGAGTCTAACGGTTCTGGTTAGGATTTCGTTCTCTGAAGGGCTTGGGTTTGAAACAGAGGAAGGGGCCGTGACCCCCAAGCCCCGCTGGGCGACTGTCCCCTCCTGCTGCTGACAGGACGCTCCTGACTGGGAAAAATGACCGTGGTCTCAGGAAACTGTAAGGATGAGCAATATAACCCTGGACACTGTGCTCTGTGCTCTGTTTCCTTAACAGCAGCCGTTTGGTGGCATTTTTTTTTGTCATAAACGCTTTTTTTTGGTCAATAAAGATGTTTACTGTGCCCTCTGAACGTGGGAATTGCGACAATTAACAACTCGTCCATGTTAAATTCAGACGGCGCGTTCGAAACGGATCTTGGGATGTGAAAATTAAAATCGTGTTTCGTGTTGCTCCTATCGGACCCCCGTAAGCCCCGGTCGACACCTGTCTCAGGTGCGCCGCACAGCAGCTCGGAGAAGCTTCCTGACTGTGACTGTCCAGCAGGTGGCGACAGTAGGTGTCACGTGTCCCCTTTCGCTGGCCTGGAGATGCAAATCGCGTCGAGCCGTGTCTGCAACGCACCGTCTTGCCTGCATCTGAGCTTTACGAGAAAACGTCCTTACAGGGACTGACCACGGGGGAGCTCTGAAGAAAGCTGGGGGTATCGAGGGGCAGCAGGTGGGATACAGGTCAGAACAGTCATCCTGCGCTCAGGCGATCCGGGTTTGAGCACATCTGCCGTCCCCTTGAGAAACATACTTACCCAGTCAAAATTGCTGGGCTGCGCAGAAGGATGAAACAAGTCGGGCAAAACTGCAAGACACTTAGTGAAAGATTAAAAATAAAAAATAAACAAAAGTGTTGACTAAATGTGGGTATTTCAAAAAGCAAAGGCAATTGCTGAAGTTGGCCAGAAGGTTTCAAAGCTGCTGGGGATTGTTTTTTTTTTCCATTTTTAAAAATCATAAAAGTTGTTTCTGCCACAGTAGTAGCAACAGTTGCAGTAACGTTGTGACTGACAGTCCTGACCTCGTACGGTGCGACTTTCCTGTCTGTGGTCCGCTGGAAGAGGCCTTACGGGGCGACCACTTTGGAAGCGATGCTTACGTGGATTCTGGAAGAACCTAAGCTCTTCTCTGATGAAATCCGGACGCTTGCGGACCGCGAGAGGTTTACGGAACTGCAGAGAGAACACGTTGAAAGACAGTATAATTGTTCTGTGCTTGTAACTTTTGCGGTGAAGCAAAGTGAAAACTCCAGTTTCCTCCATTTCTACACGTACAAATCGAAAGCCGTTCTCTGCGTTTCCGGAGGAAAGGCAGAAGCTGCTGCTGTGCTGCGTTGCTCCGCGCCTTCGCTACACCTCCGCTGCTCTCCTGTCGGAAGCCTGAAGTCCAGGTGAAGAGGGTGCGGAGCTAATAACAACACCAGATAGATCTTGCCACAACACGGGGAAGGCTTTTATTGCAATGGTACAGATTCAACACGACAGAGTGAGGAGGAGGGAGAGCAGCTATCAAACCGGGAAAAAAAAGGAAAAAAAAAAACAAAAACAAAAGAACCAAACCAAATGGCTCGATCCAAAAGGCCGTTCAGAAGAAAAGCAGCTTTTCCCTCGATGAGCAGATCTGTCAAAGCAACGGCCGCCTCTCTGGTGCCGACGCGTGTTCTCCGACGCTCGGGCCACGATTAGTGCGGCCGTGTTACTGCGAACATCCGTCAGTGATAAATACAGCCTTTATTTACAACCGAATATTACAGTATGTACAAAATACACAGGAGATTATCCTCTTTTTGTCAAACAGATGGCTACCAATCCCTAAGCTCAGGCAACGGAATTGTTTAAAGGGGACGTCTGATGGGCAGGTTAAGGTGTTGGGTCCGCCGGGAACTGCCGGAAAAGCGCAGTTCGCGGCGGCTCAACACCGCCGTCCATTCGGAGGCTCCGCGTTCAGAACAGGGACTCTCGTGAAAATGGCGCGAAAAGGAAGCGAAAACCACGGGCGGCACGGCCTTCGCCGTCGTAGACGTTCGACTTTGCTCGAATTTGGGGGAGTGGAGGGGAGGGGAGGGGAGGGGGGGAAAAAAAAAACTACTTTACTGTGGCTACTTGGAGAATTACAGGTGTCGAAAAAATGTCTGAAAAATGAGAGACGGAGATCCACCAGTTCAAACACGTCCCGGGAGCACGGAGCCAACTTTCACTTACTGCGTACGCCTGAAAGGTGCGGCGGACCCCCTTCGGACGAGAAGGGAACCGTGACTCTCGGCTCGGCAGCGTCTCTGGCCGCGAGGCGTCCAAATCCACTACTCGGGAGGGGTTTTGTCTGGAGCCGCAGGCTAAAACGAAAATACACCACGATACCGTAATATTGCACGTTTGCCATACAGTACAAGTCCGACCCTCCGGCAACCTGTCTGGGAGGTCGACCTCACTCGCCCCACCCGAACGGCCACCGCCCCCGTCTAGGCAACGTAGCAGCTCGTTCGAAACTAGACGTCCGCCGTTTTAAAGGGCACATCCATTATCGTATACGGAGAGAACGAGAGAAAACCGATATATGACCTGTGGTCTTCTATGTCACTTAAGAAGCTGCATGCACAGCAGGAGCTCTAAAAAGCTGTGTGTATTTACAGCAGGTTAGGTTAAGATGTAGCCCACCATATTGAGTACAGTTTTAAGACCACCCCTAAAAGCACAGGCCGTAGGACATAAAGTGGTGCGCTAGTATCACTTCAGTTTCAACATGTCTAAACAGAAACGGTGATATATAAAGTGGAACAGATACAAAAGGAGATACCATGTCTAGAAAATACAGCATGTGAAAACATTCAAGTACCGCAGTCAGAGATCCATAACGCAGCCTCCCCACAAGCGATTCCGCTGACAACGGTGGAGGAAGCAAAACACAAAATAATAAACTGAAAAGTACAACATGTATCGATAACTTAGAATTATAAATAATACATTTAAATACAGGTCTGATTTGAGCACTATTATTTTCAGTAGCGGTGTAGAAGATAATCTCGCTTGAGTGCAGACGCCGGTGTGTTTTCTGCGGGGATTCGGACGAGCGGCAGGGGGGCGGCCGCGTCAACCGAGCCCCCCGGGCAGCCTTCGATGGCTGGACGCCGAGCCGAAGGCCTCGGGATCAGCGCGAGCAGCACGAGCCCCCCGGTTTTCTTATGTTCTCAGTCGCCTGAAGGACACGAGCCGGCTTTTTTACAATCAGCATCCGACACGCAGAATCTCAGGCTTCTGCCTGAGGAACGCGGTCAGAAAACCATCCAGTATTGCACTTTCCGGAAAGTTCACGCACTTTGTATGAGTGTTAATTTGGAATCCACAGGTGTGTGACGGGTCAAACGGACTGGTGTGTGTGCAGTATCGGCGCTCGTGACGAGAGAGAGAGAGAGAGAGAGAGAGAGAGAGAGAAAACGCTCCGCTTTCCCTCGCCAAGGTGCCCGTCTGTGACCCGCGTCCCGCCACGAAAACGCAGACGGGTGACGGCACACAGGCTGCTACACGCTGCAGCCCTGAGGTCTTTCGCCCCCCGTGGCCCCCACCCCCCCCCTTACACATTTGACTCCACAAAGGGTCTCTTTGGCTTGATGGGGGAGGTGGGACCCTGCCTGGTGTCTTGCGACAGCTGCCGGTAAACGCTGTCCTGGTAGGCCTGGCTCACCGGCAGAGTCCGTGCCACCTTCACGTCGGGGTAGATGGGTGCCTGGCTGACGCGCTCCAGGAGGTCCCCGCGCGACCCGCCCGCCCCTTTGCTCAGAGGGAACGCCTGCGGCGGCAGGTAGTACTCATCCTCCAAGAGGTGCCCGTTGTGGGCATTGTTGGTCTTGTTGTAGTACGCGATGTTGCCCAGCGATGTAGGAGGGCTGTAGGCGGGGCCAAGTCCCCCTTGCGGAGCCAGGCTTCCAGAAGCAGCTGCGTTGCCGACGACCATGTCCAGAGAGGACACCGCCCAAGGCCGCGCCGTCTGCTGCAGGTACTGCTGAGTCCGCGCCGTCTTGTCAATGACACCCATGAAGGGGGTGGTCCGGGAGCGGGGGGCCTCCACCTGGTATGCGCCGATGGCCCTCCCGTCGCCACCTTGAGGAGGGGAAACGGGCGAAAGGTCGTCGCAGTACACCTCGTACGACGATTTGAGAGGGATCTCCATCTGCTGGACGGAGGCCGAGGAGCGGAAGCCGGGCACCAGGTTGCCCGGGTAACCGGCGGAAAGACTGTTGGTGGAGGGGGAGAAGCGGAGGCTCACACTCTGCGAGTGGATGAGGGGCCTGGGGGTGGGGCGGTGGGGCTTCAATTCCGTGTTGTTGGCCCGGTGACCCAGAGGGGTGTTCTCGGGCGGCCCCAGCTGGCACTGGCCCAGGGCGGTCGGACGCTCCAGCTCCTGCTTGGACATGGGATAGTAGGCGGCCGACTGGCTGCGGCTGATCTGCGGGGTGTGGCCGAAGCGGCCAGCGGCGTGGTACGCGGAGGAGGGCCGCAGAGGCAGCTCGTCCTTCGCCAGGCTGGGCTCCGAGACCCCGGGCCGGCCACCGTGCTGGCACAGGGCCCCGGAGCTCAGGCTCGCCTGCACCTGGGTCATGGGCCGCCCGTCGAACGAGGCCTGGTACAAGAGGCGGCTGTCCACTTCCACCGGGGCGCCAGAGTAGCGGCCACTCATGGAGTGTGCCATCTGGCTGTAGGCACTGCTGCCCAGGATGGAGCTGGAGTGCATGGAGGAGCCAGACTGGTTGGTGCGCACGATCTTGGCTTTGGCCGGTTGCAGCCTGAAGCCCAGCTGGGCCTGAGACACCTGAGAGGACTGGGGCTGCAGCTGAAACGAGTGCTGGCTGCTCAGCTTGGCCACGGGGGGCTCCTGCGGGTAGCGCACGGGCGAGCCGGACTGGGAGCGATACAGGCCCATGACCTCGCTAGCGATGCTGCCTTGGTATTGGGGCATGCGGCGCAGCGGGGACGGAGGGGGGCTCTGGCAGTCCTTACTCTGCGGCTGAGGGGTGAAATCATAGCTACAGGCCTGGTGGACGGGGGACGTGTACAGGGGGCTCGTCTGGAAGTGGGAGTTCTGATGCGTGGGGGACAGCTGGGGAGGAGACGTGGAGGGAGGTGTTGACTGGCTGTCATTAAAAGCCTGGCTGGGCTGCGAGACTCCAGAGATGTACGACATCTCCTCGGCGGGCGGGGAGGGAAACTGGTTCTGAATGACGGGCAGGCCGGGGGGGTCCGAGTGGGGCTCCGGGAGATGGTCGACAGACACCTCCTCCATGTCCTCGTTCAAGTAGTACTCGTTCTCAAACAAGTCCTGCACGGGCTCCATCTCATCTAGCCGGGGCTCGGGAGAAAGAACTGGCGGGTTTTCCTCGGGCGGGGGTGGGGAAGGGAGCAAGGAAGTGGGCGGCTCAGGCTCCTGCTCTTGCTGGGCAACCTGCTGGCATTCCTCCTCCACTCGCAGCAGGAGACGCTGGATCTCCCGGTTGTTGGGGCACTGCTTGATGGCTTCATTCAGGTCCTCCAGGGCTGCGGGGAACTGTCTGCAGTAACAGCAAGGAGGATGGGGCCACAGATCAAGAGGGAGACGAAAGGGTCGGCGACAGAAAGCGGGGAGGGTGAGGAACAGTCGAGAGAGACATAATAAAGCACGTCAGCAGGTGAACATACAGACACACGCTGGCAGTGATGAGCAGGAAGAAGAAGAAACAGCCTCATGACTAGCAAAGTGCACACATTACAAAGTGTCAGGAGCTAAAGGGCTAGTGAAGAGACTGGCTGTCCAATGTGAAACATCCCACAACATTTGCTTAGACTGCTTTTCAAAACAAAGTATGATTTCGCCCTGGTTTTGTCAATACATTTTCACACTTTACTACAGTTATGAAAACAGAGCAGGTGCTCAGAAAGGAAAGGGCCGCTAGTGCTTACGTACTGAACATTTTCTAGAGCAGCGAACCACAAAACCATGAGGTATGGTGGGGGTTGGGGTGGCCCTCGAACAAATATTTAAACTCAAACGGATCAAAAGATGAGCGTCAAGCAGTAATACTGAAATGATTAAAAATAATAGCATGACAAGTATGAGAAATCACAGTGCACGTGGGACATGTTTTTATGGGCATGATGGGTTTTAGGTTTAAAAAAAACAGGAATATTATGAAAAAGTGGGCTGGTGAAGCAGTACCAGAAGCAGCAATTAAAGTGTAGGACAAAGATCCAATTATGCTTCTCGGGGGGGGCGGGGCCAGCTGTGGGCAACGCCCCCTTCCCCACAGTTGCTCTAGAAAATGGATTCGTGTGCCTGCACTGGGGGGGGGGCCCCGCCGCCTGCCTTTCTGTCCCTCTCCGGTTACCTGCTGCTCCGCTTGGCGCGGGCCCTGGCGTAATAGGCCTCGTATGATTTTGGTTTCAACTCTAGCGCCTTGGTGGCAAACTCCTCAGCCATTCCAAAGTCCTGAAAACAACAACAGGGCCGACAGTCATACAGCGGGTCAACGCGGTCGCGGCAAAACGGGTCAGTGGCACAAACACACACAGAAACACAAATGCACGCACGCACGCGCGTACACACACACAACCACACACACACACCTTCTATAGCAATGTGCTGGGGACAAGTGAGTGACCACAATCCCCTTCAGATATGAACACATAAAAACATATATACACATAGACAGAGCTGTGCCGTCACATTTCAAACTACCATGAAGCTAAATAAGGGTGTTTTTGTGTGAGAAAGTACATGTTCTCTACAAGGGACCAGTTCGTTATTATTAACCAGTTAATAATCAGCAGTTATTAATGGAAATAGTTCTTATTGTCAGTATTATTAGTGAAGGTGGAGGAGCTGCAGGGGGACAGAGCTCTTTCTACATGAACATGTAGAAGTCATAATTTCAAATGTTAAGTTTAAATACAACACACCGGTTAGATATTGCACATATATTTCTTCCTTTGTTTATATACACATGTAGGGGACACACAGGGGATGAACGGAGCGCTGACGTGGCACGGACAGCCCGGATCCACGCTAACACACCTGCGTGACCAAACGGTGCTGAAGATGTGTGTGAGGCAGAGTGACACATCAACGCCAGAGAAACGGTGTCAAGACGACACACACGGACAAACAGGCACAAGGGTTGCAGAGAGAGGAGGAATGCCACACACTGTTTTTATCGTTCAGTCTGTCCCTGGGCTGGACACTAGTGTCACCATGAGCTTTAGAACCCACCAGGACCCACAGTTGTCATGAAAGCAAACAGAAACTAAACGGGGTTAGGGAATGAGATGCAGGGGTAAGAAAAGCATAGTCTTGTGAATGAGTCGCAGTTGAAAAAAACAAAGCTCTTCTAAAAGAAAAAAAAAAAATTTTGTTAAATAAATTCTTAAACTGGACATACACCCTGGTAGTAAAATTCTCTACATTCTCACAAACCCCGAAACAGTGAAAGCAGAATTAGAGTTCATGTTTAAATCTAAGTCCAGTATATTTAATATAAATTTGGGAGTGAAAGTGGCTTTCGAGCTTCAAGTCTGTCTGTCTCTTAAGTACCATAGTTCCTGCTATGAGAATCTACCAAAACTAATTTAACAAATTTTGTGTGGTGCACATTACATGTAAATATTTTTCACCCAGATTTCATTTAAAAAAGCAGACTAAAATTGTCCTAATAATGGAAAAACACGCAGCCCAATAATGTTCTGCTAACCTGTGTCTACATGGCTACAGAAGTAACAACACGGCCTCCTGAAAGACAGTTTAAAACATCCCCCACCCGCCCTTCAGTGAGTGAACAACCCGCGGCTGAAATCCAGGGCCACATTGCCGCTGTGGTGGCGGTGGGGGGATGGGGGGGGGGCTGTCAGAACACCGTTCACTTACGTTCATTTTCCTGCGGCAGCGAGACAGGTTGAGCAGCAGCGCCACCTTGAGTTCGCGGAACGTTCTGAGGTCCTCACTGAAGCCCTCGCGTGGGAACTTCTTCAAAGCGTACTGGTAGCGCTGAGCTGCCTCCTTCACCTTCCCCTTCTGTTGCGCGTACGCGCGCGCGCACACACACACACACACACACACACACACACAGAAAATTAAACACACTACATCCTTTACAAGAAAAACCCAGGGAAAACTCACCAAATGTGCTGCGCTAATTGGAGACTAACAGAAGGTCCTGAAAACCAAACGTGGTGAGAGAATATTGCCGTAAATAAAGGCAGTGTGCACATACATGAATTACCATGGTGAGAAACAGGGCTTATGGTGCTGAATCTCACGCAGGAACAACTGAGAGAAATACCAGTTGCTCCAGTTCACACAGCCCTGAGGTGTAGAACCCCTGGAAGAACAGTGCTGATCATAGTGAAGCCCCCCTGTAATTGATCAATCAGCTACTTCAGTAAAATCATTGTTATCCAGACACGTCCATAACCTTTCTTCAGATAATCATAAGGTGCCCCTTATAGGGGGAAAAGTTGGGTTTACGGTCACGTTGGAGCAAAAAGTATTACAAACAGATCATTAATACTCAGTGGAATCACCCAGAAACACTAGGGAACACACTAGACTTGGTTGAACAGAGAGGGGCACATCTATCCATCCATCTACCCCACTAGAGTAGCATAACACCAGATTTCCCTGCAGAACGTGTCCTCAGTGCGGTAAACGACCAAGCAGCAGGTTCTTGACCCTCGGTCTGTGGGGTCCGACGTGCAGCAGTGCCCACCTTGTAGTAGCTGTCCCCTTCCTCGATCAGCTTGCTGAGAAGGATAATCATGATGTCTGGCTTGGAGGTGGCCATCGCCCACGTAGCTGGACCTGTCGGTGGACGAGATGCACGATGGGTACGATGAAGAACGCAACAGGAAATGAAAGATGGGCAGAAGATGTTCTAGATCCTTCTCAGCATGAATACACCAGCCAGAAGAGGGGCACCGCAGACAAGGCAGCGATAGAGAGCAACACGCTCCAGCGGAAGGCACATATCCCAGAGGGCTATTAATCATAAAACGCTAAAGAATATGAAGCAGCACTTTCCTGGAGTAAACTCTGTATATGAGAGTTTCTCTTCAGTTTAATAGCCTGCAGGGCATTTATAAAGTTCGTACTTGTGGCCCAGACACACGGTGGCACTTCAGCTGAGGTACTCATACCTTTTATATCACCAGCAAGAACACGGCTGGACTGAGCCGCAGCTAAAGCGGATGTGTGGCTGGAGACCGCTACTGTAACAGCAAAGGTTGGCCTGAACTCGCTTCGCAGGGGCTCCAAAAACACGGCTTACCGCAGCAGCTGTGGCTGCAGGGCGTCGCAGCCGGTGTGGAAATCACTTCGTTTCCGTAACACACTATCACCGTGTAGCAAGGAATCCTCACTAAAAGTTTCTTTGCATCAGAGTTGTACATTAATCTGTTCCCTGCTACAGCCAGACCTGAACCTGCATCAACATCATACCCCCATGGGGGGTAACTTACCCTCAGAGTCCCAGGCCCCTGGTAGGAAGCCCTAGTCTGAGGAAAGTTCCCAGGATTGCGATCTGGACTGAGACCCATGTTGTCATACCTGGGACCTGATGGAACCACTCATCCAGCTTAGGGGTCACAGCTCCAGCATTCCTGTCACCAATAGGACCACCTTGGTTCTCACCTTCCACATTCGTTTCACATTTTTTCTCTCTCTCTCTCTCTCTCTCTCTCTCATATTATAAACACTTCCTGGACATTTCTGTAGACTTTTTCTGCTGCTGCACTACATGCATGGGTGGAAAAGGTTGGTCTCTAGCTATGTATTTAACCCATGTTTTACCGCAGAAAGGTCAGTAGGAACCTCCTCATACTACAAGGAACCACGGGGGTCACACTTGGGCAGTAGACAGATTAGAGAAAGAAGCAGAGGAAACCCCAGTGAACACATGGAGAACAATCACAAGCTGACCGTGGGTGTAGATTCAGATCCACAGCCCTGCTGTGCCCCTAGGCACCCTGGAATCAGGGGTCTGGGGACTTGTTCTTGGCAAGTGGCTTAGAGCAAAGAGCATGTGATGCCCTCTTACGGGTGGGGAAAGGGTAGGTGACTGAAAGCATGCTGGGAGAAGGCAGCCTGATGTGTGGCTACGTGAGGTTGTGGGGTCTTTGATTGGAGCACACATACTCTTACACCCAAAGTCACTAGAACAATGAGGGGCTGCTATTCAGCAGAACCACAGGGGGGCTCCATACTAATGTTTTTTTGACTCCAGGTCCAGGACACCTCCCCACACAGGTTCCAGCTTTTGATCTTCCCTCAGTCTAGCAATCACTTTCCACTACCCTGTCCTTTATTCTGTTTCCCTCAGGGCGATCTGCCTTAAGGAACAAACGTCCTTCCGGAAGATCAAGAGAGACAGACAAACACACCCTCTCCCAAAAGTACAGCACAACGTGCAGAGAAAAGCAAGACATTACAGGCAGAAAAAGACTCGCACACCCGGCGGCTGAAAAAGAATCTGCTGGCATGTGCTGTCCAAACAATGAGAGTCAGGCTGGACAGTAAATGTGTGGACTGTATGCATCAGCCATGTGGACAACAGAAAATAATAGTCAGATACTGCATGTGGGGTGAGGAGAACTAGAGTGTGCAGGTCTTTTTCCTCTGCTCAGTTATCTAGGTGCTTGTGGGCTGCTGCAGAAGTGTGTGAGGTTGTATTCCATTCCAGCTGAGGTGTCAGTGAGCTGCAGTGACCTCCATGTGTTCCAGTGCTCCAGGTGTAGCTCCATGGGGTCTGTGTAAGGCGTGTGCTGTATAACCAGAGGGGCACAATGACAGCTGAGAGGTTCATGAGACAGGTACTTGCAAGGGGGTGGGGGGGGTCAACACCTGAAAAAGGTTCGGTGCCAGTACCTGGATAGGGGGGTTGGGCGCTGTGGACTCGTCAGTTTTCGGGAGAAGTATGTGTTTATTTGCTAAGCTGGCCTGCCATGATGAAGCAGCGAAACACAGAAAAGAGAGAGCGGGCGGTCAAAAGGCGTGGTGACGAGGGCTGACTGCGGCCTTCGCTTTACCTCGGGGCCGACTGGGCAGCGTCTGGCATCCTGGGACCGGACAGGGAGGTGGGGTCAGAAACATGGGCCGGAGTCATGAAAATGTGAGTGGAGTGGCGAGGATACAGGTGGAGCAAACAACAACAACAACACAGAACAACACAGAAAAATGGGGCATGTGGTTGCGGGAGGGAGAGACAAACCAAGAGGGACAAAGAAGAATGACACGAAAAAAAAAAAAGAAGAAGCAGCTATGAGAAGCCAGACTAAGCTCATCAGCAAAGAAAACATAACAGTGAGAAAGAACACAGATAAGAGCCATGAGCAGCCAAGAGAAGCAATACTGCAGAGCGTAGACTTGATGGCGGAGTGGCTGAGAGCGGCTCAGTTCTTGAATAGCACAGACAAGGTGCAGGAGGTGCTACTGGGCGGAGCTCTGTGGGGAGCTCCTTCTGTTAACACAAGTGTGGACTAAGTAGCGAACAGCGCTGGTGGGCTGAGCTTGTTCTGCTGGCTGACTGAGGGATCCTACCTTGCAGACTGGGCTCTACAGCAGTGGCGCTTTGTTGAGTGACCAGTAAACAATCGGAGTGCAGACTAACTTTCTACATCTCTGAATGCCAAGACAAGTCTAAAGTGACATCAGCAGGATCAGCACGACCAGCTGGTTCTCAAAAAAAGCTGGTCGGCACATAAGTGCTTGTGCTGTTGTCTGTGTGTGTGTGTGTGTGTGTGTGTGTGTGTGTGTGTGTGTGTGTGTGTGTGTGTGTGTGTGTGAGCTGTGAGGCTCTTCTGTGTGGGCACTTGTATGACACATATCCATATATGTATGTTGCCAGTATAGAGTGTATTTCTGATGGACTCAGGGACCACCTTCAGGCTGCAACTGGTCATTAGTGATTCTCTCCTACCTATTTTGGCCCCCTTCTTCAGGAGAGCAACCACCACCGAGGTGTTATGGCACCCTACGGCCCGGTCCAGGGGACGCATTCCGCTGAGGTCCACATGTTCGATCAGCGCCCCGTGGTCCACTAAGAACTGGACCTTGATAGATGAACCAGAGTGGAGAGGGAGAAGACACACGGCAAGACAAGAACGAGGTTATATGCAGATCAGGGATGCAGCAACCGACAAAGGACACCAGCATTAAATACACCTGGATTTTCAAACTGTGCAATGGCACTGTAGTCCATGGCAACCATATATGACAGCTGAGCAGCTGACAACCTTTCACATATCATCCAGTGTGCTTGAAGTTACACATTTCGTACCTTTTACCACCACATTACCTGTTACTGGCAGTTATAAAACAGACACTATCATTCAATAATGTGGCAAGGTGACTCACCACCTCTGCATCTCCATAGAACGCAGCCAGGTCTAGTGCTGTGCGGCCATTTTTGTCTGCGTGGTCGGTGGCGGCGCCCCTCTCCACCAGGGAGCGCACCACGGGCAGGTGACCCTTCAGACATGCCCAGCTTAATGCCGTCAGCCCCTCCTTGTCCGTCAGGGTGAGGGACGCACCTGAAGAGGAGAACGGAAGGACGAGGCGTCACGATAACCGCTGTTCCCTGCAGCGGCCTGCAGTTCCACAACACACGTTTCCCCGAGTGATTCAGGTGGGACTCTGGCAGTTCAGCCACCTGCTGGATTTCCCATAAGCACTGCCGGCTCCCACCTTGTGCCAGGAGAAACTCAGCGGTGCCCAGGTGCCCCTCGGACGCAGCCATCATCAGGGGGGTGCGGCCCTGGTTATCCGCCATGTTCACATCCGCCCCGTGAGTCAGTAGGAGGTCCACAATCTGCAAGCGGTGAAGAGGGGTAGAATACAGGAACCAAATGCTGCTCATAGTAGTTGTTGACTAAAAACAAATTACGATGAATTTCAAAAATAATTAACAACACACACACACACAAAATGTAATTATGCAAACGCGTGGGTGGAGCAGAGTGCCGGCTGCTTGCCCACCTGCCAGTGTCCTTGCCGGACGGCGCTGAAGAGCGGGATAATTCCCCGCCGGTTGGGCTGGCCCACAGCGGCTCCTTGCTCCAGTAGCAGACGACACACATCCAGCTTTCCTCGCCCGGCAGCTGCCGTCAGGGCTACGCGGAGCAAACGATACGATCAGAGCGCAGCAGAATAACGGTGAAAATTAAGTTATAGTAACAACAAAAAAAATGTTCAAATGGAAATCAAATAAATGCAGACAGTCTAAATTAACGTGAGTATAAAACTCGGGCGGGAAGTGACCCCTCTGCCCTTCCACAGTCTTGCAGACCCTAACCACATCAAGCTGGGATCCCACACTGCGGACAGACCCCCGTTATGCAAAACACACCAAGACGGCTCCCAAGAAACACGGTGATGGCCGCAGCACAAAGCGGTGAGATTCTGCTAATGGTTTCCTGTGTAGCAACATTTCACAAATAATGACTGGTATGTCTTCCTGGCAACTCTCCTTTGCTACCTGTCAGAGGTGTGATGTTGGAAAATGAAAGATTTTCATTATAAACTACTGCAAAAAGCTCTCATTTATATTAGCACCATATTGAAGAAGTAGCTAATGATGGCTAATGGTTGTCAGAGGAAAATCCCTTTTTTATGAGTACAGAGATTACTGGTGATGGGCCAACAATTAGTATGGGATGTAATACTAGGCGAGGCTGCACAGCAGAACAAGGAGCAGCTGGAGGCAGTGAGCTAAAACAAAACAAAGAAGTGGTACAAGCAGTCCAGGAAAGCATGTCGCCTGTCCTCTGATGCTGCAGAGAGATGGTTTCCACCTCCACGCACTCCAGCCTGTGTGCTGCGGCACCAGTGAGGTCACCGACTGCAGACACCGGGCCTCGCGCACCGGATACGACCGCCAGTGTCCTTCTTACCTGTTTCGCCCCACAAGGTGTCGAAGCTGTTGATCTGAGCACGTTCTTCCTCTGCCTCATCCTTCTCGGGCAAGTCCAGCAAGTACGACACAGTCTGGGTGGGAGACAGTTGAAAACGTCACCGGATCGTTCTGTTCTGAATTCATGTGTTGCTGCAAGATGTTCTACAAGTGGGGTGTCACAATGTGAAGATCACTGAAAGTACGGTGCAGGGCAGTAAAACGTGGGTGTAGGATGTGTGTGTTTATTCGGTGACGTCCCCCAGCAGTGAGCCCACAAAACACTGGTGTGACTGAGATGCTTTTTGGAAATCTGGGAAGAAATACTATGCAATAAACGCATTGAATTCAAGTCAAAACCTCATTGTTGTGTCTCTAAAGAACCAGGATTCACCATCAACACCGACAGTCGAACCCAACAGGTGCATCCCGGCTGCCTCGTGACCAACAACTAAGCAACACTGCCCTCCTGTCCCCTCCTTGAGAGGCCTCCCGTCAGTGACCACTGCAAACATCTGCCGATAGTTCAGCCCACGAGAACGTTGAGTAAGGAAGAAGCCAGGCCTGGTATTCCCTGACAAGAAAGGGTATGCAAGAAGGAACTCACCTCAGCGAAGCCCATGCTGGCAGCAGCGACAAGGGCCTGCTGGACAGCGTGACTCTTGCTGACCTCCTGCGGCCCACCACCAGACGTCCAGTCACACTGCAGGAGGAACTTCAGCACCTCCAGGTGGCCCTTCAAGGCTGCGTGCACCAGGGCACACTGGCCATTCCTATCAAGGTGATCCACCTGCACATGTATAGGGATGGAAAAGAGGGCAAGCGCGCACACGCACGCACGCACACACAAAATAAAGTAATACATCTCCATGCCCAACTAGAGGTCTAAGAGCAGCTCCTTTTAAGAGAGCCCTGACTTACAAACTGAGGTCATTTGCATAGAGCCGTCATCTTACGAGAAATGTCTTCTATCAAGAGGAGTTTCGGGTCTAAATGCCAACCTTAGTGATGTCAAGCACCACAGCTGTGTCCCCTCCCCATGTGGGTTTTAAACTTGGATGTACATGTTTCATTTGCAGTTCTGATATTCTGGTTCTGCTAATTAATTACATTTTATTTATGTTTACAAAGATGGAGTTTGAAGGTGGGGGGGGGCATGGGTGAATCTTTTGGGACTTACGAACGCATGATTTATTTTCACTTTAAACAGCAAATCTGTTTTTTTTTTTTTAAAACAACAATTCACTTTACGAGCAGATCTTACACTGTTTACAAGCGACACCTTCATATGAGATGCATCAAGCACTATATTACCCTGGGAAGTGAAAATTTATCTGTCCCTATATTCATTTTGCATCAGACTTCACATCCTGGACTTCTTGTATAAAGAGATGGACCAAAGCAGAAGAGAACAGTGTGGCTACCTTGGCTTTCTTCTGGCACAGGGTAGCGACGATGGCCAGGTGCCCCGCAGCAGCAGCGTAGCCCAGCGGCGTGAGGCCGCTCTCCGATGCTCCGTCAACAGTGGCGCCAAACTCCAGCAGCAAGGCCACTGTCTCGGCATAGCCCAGGTGGGCGTGCACACACAGGATCGGGGCGTTGTTCAGCACCTCGGTGCGGTAGTTCACATTGGCCCCTCCCAGGATCAGCAGCCGACTCACCTGAGGGCCAGCAGGCGACACAGGAGTTAGACATTCACTTTTAACCTGAAGGCTGTTTAAGATTTAGGATGTAGCCTCCTGCTCTATCTTTGACTGAGTGATGTGCTTAATTTGAATATCCCAGCAGGTGCCACTTAAAGCTTCACTGAACAAATGCATTGGGTAAGAATTAAGAATAACTGATAAAAAGCGCCACACAAGAACAGGGAAGGTAAACTAAGGACAAGATGTTATAAATAAACTACAGAGAATAAAAAACAACAAGGTAAGACTTTGTATTCTGCATTATGGGGCACCTGAACTACGCACCCGAATATTTAACAAAACTGTCCGATTCTGATAAAAAAAATAGACAGATGCTACATGTAATTTACCACTAAAAAGGGGCAGCACCTTAATGTTGGGTGTGTAGAGGTTGCGCAGTGATGCCAGGGCAGTGGAAAGCCCCTCTGTGCTGTAGGAGATCCACAGCCCCTGCAGGATGGAGGAGGAAACCCCAACCTTCTTGCTCAAGCCCTGCAAGGAAGGGTGGGGAAGCAGAGCAATTGCAGTGAGAAGATCAAGAAGCAGCCATCCAAGACTTGGTGCTGGTTGGTCTGGCGTTCACGCAGCTCTGAGCTCCTTACTTTGAAGATGTGTGCTTTCAAGATGTGGTGGCCCAGCTCAATGGTCTGCTGTCGGTTCAGCTTTCCTTCCTGCCGTGAGAACCAGAAGGCCAGGAGCGTGTGCCCATTCCTTTGGTGAGGGGCGAAGAGAAATACAACTGAGGACATCCCACTAGCACACAGAACATCCTGAATCATCCTTGGAAAACTGAGAAGCTAAATCCAAGAAAGTAGCTGGAACAACAACATAACTGGTCAGGCCTGCTTCTTATTTTTAAGTTCAATTTGCCTTCTGCTTCTACGTGACACATTTCGATACACAATCACCCGTGAGCAAACCTATGGCAAAATCTAATGGCGGTTCCAGCTCAGGCTGCTGCTCCTCACCGGGGGTCACAGAGGAACTTGGTCTTCTCCCCCTCCTCCCTCCAGATGAGCCACTCCCGAAACGAAGGGTGAACAAACATCCGGGTCCCGTCGCGGCGTTTCACAAGGAAAACAGACAGGTTGTCCATGCGCTGCTGAAAGTCCTCCCAGCCGAGGGTTCCTCGCACTGACCCGGCGTTAACCGCCTGGTGGATCTGCTCGTCTGTCAGCGGGTGCAGCGAGGCCACGGCTACATTGAGCAGAGGCAGAGCCCGCTCGAAGGACGATTGTGTTGGGAAGCGCATGTTGCACTGCAGCAGATACACCTCGGCCAGGTTGACGGGCACCACCTTGTAGCTGGAGCTCTTCAGCACCAGGTAGCCCTTCTCTATCAGGTCTAGGGTCAGCTTCAGGTACAGGTAAGATCCACTGCTAAGGGCTTTCAGGTGGGTGCTCAGCTTGCCGAACGTGGTGCTGTCCATCTTGCCATTGAGTGAGATGTTGTTCTGGATCTCTGGACTGCTGTGGATGCGGTGCAGGATGTAGCCCTGCAGGTCCTGGTCAATGGCCTCGTTCTCCTCCAGCTGGTCCAGGGAGATGCAGTGGAAGGGGAGCTGCTTGGTGATTTCCTGCAAGTGGGACATTGGGAAGAAAGCAACGTAAACGAAAAAAGGGGACAAAAGATTATTACAATATTGAGAGCAGGGGGAAAAAAAAAAAAAAATCACAGGATGACAGAATGTTTTAAACAGATTTTTCTGAAGACGACACTAAGTGACAGAAAAGACCTTCTGTGCGCCAAGAACATCCCCCTCCGCTTGCGACAGCTGATGTGCCTTTTAATGTCATGACATAAAAGACGCAATTATGCAAGGTCTTGAGCAAACCTGCAGAGAGGTCCTGACGGTGACCACCAGCTTCAGCCAGGGAGGAAACCTGTCGATGGTTTTGTTCAAGAAAGACACGATTGTGTCACCATAGTCTGGTTTGTGAAACTCTGCCTCATTTAGGCCATCAATCAGAATGATCAGATCCTCCTCTGTGGTGATCTTCCTCTCTGAAAGGCACAAGAGAAGAAGAATGACACGCAGTGTCACGAGGAAGCACAAAACAACTCTTTTTAGAGAGTTGCTGTGCAGAAGGCTGAGACAAAATGTTTTTTTTTAGAATCATAACGAACAGGAACCGTATTTTTCTTTAAGTGAGAGTGATGCTACTAACGGCTCCTCAGCTTAATGTAGTTTTGACTGGAAGCCTGTTTGTAATTTGTTCCCAACTACAAAATCATCCCTAGCAGGAAGAAAACAACACCGTGCAGAACTCTGACCTTTGTGGAGCACATCCAGGGGATCCAGGACTCCCCTCCTGAAGGAGGCGAGGGGGTCCTGCACGCAAGAGCGCAGGCTAAGCACGCTCTGGAGGTGGGGCTCCTTCAGCAGCTGCTCCCGATAGGCCAGGAGCTGTGGCGACCGGCACAGCAGCGCCGCCACGTTGTGCACAAACTCCGGCACTAGACAGGTGTAGGCGTTGTCCGCCTGGCAGTAGTGGTACGCCACCACCTGGGGGCGACAGAGCGTGCGGCGTGAGAGCCTGGATGGAATCGCACGGAACGGAGAGCGGTGCGTGGTGAGAGCTTACGCACCTTCCCCCAGATCAAACTCAACTAACGTACAGGTAGCGGTCTGAGAAGAATCGAAGTGGATCACAGCGAATACGCGAATGAGCGCTGTGGTTACAGAGGCAGCACCGTTAGCTCATAAATTACATAGTGATAGCAGAGCCGTTCCGCCATTTTAATGCTGCACGGCGCAAACAGCAGGGACAACGAGAACTCATAGTTTGACGTCGAGCCGAAAAGCAGAAGGAAAAGGTGAGAAGTCCCAGCTGCGACATCTGGCTGCGCTCAGATATACTAATACGTGTCCTGAATGTGTGAAAACAAAACACATTTTTTATTAAACGCTCAGGGCCGTCTACCTCAAACAACGGGAGACGAGAGAGAAAATATAAAATGGATCATTATTTATGGATTGTGTTGACAACAAATTCTAGTCAGGCTGAAAATTGCTTTCGGGCAGTATAAATACCACGTTACTCTGCAGCACATGGAGGCGTGGAGGTGATCTGCATGGTGCCTCAACGGGCGGCGTTGCCGCTGTGCGGCTGCAAGGTTACGGGTTCGGTTTCTGCATATAGTTCTGCATTTGCGCTCATGAGCCGATTCTGGGACGTGACGGGCAGGAGATGGAAGAAGGATACGGATGAGGAGGCACTGCACCTGGGATGCCAGCCTCCTCATGATCTCCTCCTGACGCTTCCTCATCTCAGGTGTACCAGGACAGCTGCCTCTTCCCAGAGTTCCTGGGGACGGCTGGGCTTGGCTGAGGGGGAGGCCGTCTGTATCTGTGGAGACAGCCATCAACAGGCCTTTAGCCACAGAGCACAAAATGATACAGGCACTGCCCCCTGGTGGTCCTCACTGGTATATTCTAATCGCGAAACTCCTCACCCAGGTTTGGCATCATTTTAACATCGTCAAATTAGTTACATTTTCATTGTTTCATATAGATTCTGTCCTGTGGTAAAAGCAGAATGAATCGAACATTATGCGCAAACCAACACTGCTTATTTATTTATAACATGGTTTTAAAAAAACAAAAACAAAAAAACAAAAAACCTATAACCAAACATGTTTATCAGGGCACTTACGTTTAGGCGAGGCATGGGGGCTGTCTGAAGCAATCTGCCGCATGCGGATGCCATGGCAACTAAGTGCCACCAGGCGGGACACGATGGCCGTCTTGCCAAAGCCTATGTTCCCCACCACGACGACCCCGCGGTTGGTGCTGGGGTTGGTGCTGCGAAGCTGGGCGTCAACCTCCTGGAAAAGCCAGTCACGGCCGGTGAAGATGGAGTCTGTGGTGATGCTGGGAACCTCGAAGAGCAGCGGCTTCAGCGAGATGTCGGGGAGGCGGTAGGGGGTGAAACGCACTGGTGGAGTTGAAGCAGTGGTTTGGGGGGCAAAAAAAAAACCACAAGTTGTAAACATCAGCACTTGAAAATTCACCATATAAAAACGTCTAAATACCCAGTAATGCTACTCGAGTCGTGCATCTGAGGAGTAAACAAGGTTGGGGTAACTAACTGCACTTCTTAAATAAAAAACACAAGTTCTTGAATCCTTCTTAGTTCAATACAACAGATGTGTATGAGAAGATAATGGAAGACTTGGTGCACTGTGTTGTGTGTGTGGGTATGTGAGTGAGTGAGTGAGTGAGTGAGTGAGTGAGTGAGTGAGTGAGTGAGTGAGTGAGTGAGTGTATGTGTGTCTGTATGAGCAACGCATACACATGCTGTGCTGAGGAGATCCGAGAGCAGAGGAGCTGCAGACTGCAGTGACTCCTGCACCAATGAGCTGAATAATAAGTACATTTTTCCATACATTCTTCCCTCCTCAGCAGAACACATCAAAAGGATCATGTTTGGAATCTGATATGAAAAATACATCCAAGGGGTGAACATACTGTTTAAGGGCCCAAAGAGCTTACCAGCATACGTGGGGAGAAAAGAAAGTGCAAGGTGTGCATCAGTAACTAGGATGTCTGATCCCTCATAGCTGTCCTGTCACAGGGGCTTTGGGTCCTGAATACCCTTACATTAATGGGATAGGTGAGCAGTGTGCAAATGGTTCAACCCGAGTCGAGAGAGAGAGAGAGAGAGAGAGAGAGAGAGAGAGAGAGAGAGAGAGAGAGAGAGAGTGTGTGTGTGTCTTTCTCTCGATGCTGTAATTACCACAAAGAGGACTTCTAGGAAGACATATATATTACTATTAGCATTACTGTTATTACGAACCGCTAGGACATATTTGTGCAAGAAACCCTGGACCCCATCGCAAATACAGTTTAGAACAAAAGAGTTAGAAGAAGAAGTGATGCACACGAAGTGGGTCTGGCGAGACATCGGGCCTGAGCAGTTTATGCAGGTTCTGCCTCCACGAGCAGGCGGTGGTACAGAGGGCGGCGCACACAGACTGCGGCTGCGCTGCGGCCGAGAGACTGACTACACTGACTGCGTTTCCCTTTCTGCGGACAGATGGTGCTCTGACAGTGAGCCTGCAAGCTGCCGACGGGGAACCGGGAGAAATCTGGGTGCAGAAACCAAGCCCCTTTTAAGCTGAACCGTTCATCTGAGTTTAGTGCACAATTGTTTCATTTTCCGCCTCACAAATAGGCCACTGTGACCACAACTGGGACAAAGCCCTTTGTGTACATTGTCTCTGCAACTGCCCCCTTCAACCATCCCTACAGAACCCAACAACACACACGCACACACACGCACACACACAAATTAAGAAACCAACAGGATTGTGGGAGATGCTCCACACTGGTCACCAGGGGGTAAGGCCTGTGTCGCCACGTGGGGTCTTACCTCGGACGTCCTGTCCGGCGCGGCCCACCCCCGAGGCCTGCCGAGGCATGCGCAGGGAGGTGCGCAGGGGGGTGTGCCGCTGTTCATCCAGATACGCCAGGTCCTCCAGGTGAGCCGAGCTTGTGGCTGCAGATGGAAAGGTGCAACACCTCGGCTTTACCCTGTTTGTGAGGCTTTGCTGCGCCAAAAAATCACCACCATCCTGCCGCCAACATCAGGCCATTTTTTCCCCCACACCCACCCCAGTAAGGACGTGTTTTACTGCCTTTTTTGCTCCGCTGGTTTACACAGAAAGAAGAATAACTCAAACTAAGATGTTATTAGAAGCTGCCGCTGCTTCCAGCATAGAGTTGTCCTGCCTCGTGCCTCACACCACTGATGCTGGAGCACCGACTGCTTGCAGACACAACAAACCAACTGACCTGGTAGTAGAGCTGAGTCATAAAGCGGCTCTGGACATACAGGTGTGTATGATTTTCAAACTGCTTCACATTTAACTAGATTCTTGCACACAGGGCATTTCATTATAAAACGATGCATATCAACTGGCCGCAGATGTGTGTGTGCGCACGCGTGTGCAAGTGTGTGTAATACACACCACCCTGAGTGCAGGCTTTGCCGCCGACCGCCATTTGATGTAAATAAGAGAACGTGTTATAGGTCGGGAATGCGTGACACAGTTTACTGCAAACACTTTCAGAGCCAATGAGCGCAAAGTGCGCCTGCACAGATTGTCTGTCGTGAGGAGGACATGCCGTGCATGCAGAGTGGGGACACGGCTGTGTTTGGGGTCTGTGAGGACATACCTGCCACGGAGTTGGGCCGGGGCATGAGGTGAAGCGGGATGGACTTGGCCGAGTAGGTGGAGCTGCTCTCCAGACTCCTCTCGGGAATCTTATTGAGGCTGTAGGTGGAGGCCGTCATGTTCTCATCCACACGGTATAGGCAGGACTCCATGCCCGACTTTTGGGACTGAAGCTTTGTGCCGCACTGTGAGCCCTCGCCGTATTTACCGCCCCTCTCCATGTTCTCCGAATAGCTGGTCAGCGTTGCTGTGAAACAAGAATACGTCTGCTTCAGGGAACCTGGCGGACATCTAGCGCAGATGTACTTAAGTCCCCGTGCGCTCGGTGACAAGCTTACCAATGATGCCGCTGTCCCTGCTCTCCAGCGTGGAGGTGGGACTGGCAACTGAGCCGTAAGCACAGTCCTGGTTGCCATGATTGCCCGGAGCGGCTGGGGGCAGGGTGGAGCAGGGGCTGCCGGCGGGCGGGGAGGCGGTGCTGCTGGTCAGCGTGGAGCACGGGCTGATCCGCTGGGTCACCGACAAGCCCTGTGTGGGATGGCATTATGAAGACAACAGTCCTCGCTGTGCATGCAAAGAGGACAGCGACACCCACACGGTGGCGCCGCGAAGAGGGCCGTTTCTAGCAAGCAGACATCGTAACTGAGCCTGTGACACCATCGTGGCCGGCAACGGTGAGATCAGCAGATCCGGCAGCTCAGCAGTGCCACGACTTGCATTTTTCAAAGGCCTCTTTGGGCCATGGTGTGGTTCTCCATTCTCAGGTGAAAACCAGCAACTCTGGAGACTTCCCAATGGATCTATTTGACCTGTCACCTCGCACAACCTTACATCCGCACAGCTCACGAAGAGAATTCATTCTGACAAGTAAGAGCAGTGAAATGAGGTGCATTTAGTCTCAAAAGCTACCAAGGGCACCTGGCACAAGTTTAAATGTTCCCAGGAGAGGCTGCAGCAAAGGTAACAAACGTCATCCGATAAAGAGGCTGTCAACCTTGAAGTGCGCTGAAGGAGATGGCGTGCGTTTCAGAAGCACGTTCGCACCGGGAGCCGAGGGGGAAATCTGCCGACGAAAAGGAGCTGCGACGTCGACGGCGGGTTTGTGAAGAGCTCTCCGACTGACTTCCCGACAACGTCCCTGGCCCTCCCCCACAAAACCAGACAGGATTCGATCATTTGGTGGCAAACGGGCAACGTTTCCCGTTAAGGTGGAAAGTGAGCGCCTATAGCCGTGCTGCCGGGCTCCTCACCCAACTTATCAAAACGAATCGCTCAAAGCCGTCCTGAGGGCAGCCGTTTCTGCCGCAGAATAATTAGCACTTTACTCCTTCGCCCTGCTGGAAATCCCTGTTAAATAAACGCAGCTTCGGCAAAGTGCCTTGCTCAAGCGGACCCCTACCTTTGACCAGATAACCTACTGGAATAAGTGTGGTCCTTAACCGCCCACAGTCCAGTCGGGACCAACACTACTCCAAAGTGGCCGTTTTAAATAGCAGTGGCGCAACGTGCAGCAGTGATGACAGTAAATAAGGACAGTTTGCAACAGCAATCAGAACATCTCATGATGGGATCAGACGGGTAAAAAGCTTACGTAAAATAAAGGGCAATGTTTCTACTGGCAATGATTGACAGGCATTTATAGTCCAATTAGTATAATTTCCTGACGTACAGAAGAAATTGTGACCTGAACGCAGTTTTATTTTTTAAAACAACAACAAAAAAAAATGGCCTTTGCTGTCATTATTGACTTAATCGCAGGATGACGGTTGGTGAGAAAATGCTGCTTCCTGCAAGGTCCCACACAACACCTAGGTTCAAATCCCACCACATTTTATAGTACCCTTGTGCAAGGCATTTGCCCTAAAATAACTCAACAACTATATTTTCCAAATGGGTAAATCATTGTTAGTAGCTGAGCACTATCAGTATTAGAGAAAAACATCCTCTAAACACCTATATGTAGACCAGATCAAGTCTGGTGAGCAACTGCACTGTATGGCAGTGATAAAGGGGACTCAGGCCAAGACCCAGTACAATGACTCCTGGTGTAACAGCAACATCCACTGCACGCTGGCAAAGGGGGCGGATATGAAACCTTCACCGTCACCGCAGGTTCAAAAAGGCGCTCAAAGGGCAAAGTCCACCCATTTCAGCTCTCGATCCTTCACTGGCCAGGTAAGAGCTGTCAAAAGCAAACCAGGGTGCAAGTACATTAAAGTGGTCCTCAAAGATGGCGGCACTCCAGCATGGACAGGGAACATATCGGCCCGGCGAAGGACGAAGGACGGGCGACTTGGTCCGGGACTTAAGACCGAAGGCCGAGGGCCGGGGTACCAGGCGGCCGATAAGTCGGGGACCGAGGACGGCGGGCCTTAAGCTGGCCGGGAGGAACGGAGGAAGGACGGGCGAGGGGGTCCGGGACTTAAGACCGAAGGCCGAGGGCCGGGGTACCAGGCGGCCGAGAGGGCCGGGGTACCAGGCGGCCGACAAGTCGGGGACCGAGGACATACCTTGATTTATTAGAACCCTGTTATAGCTCCTTTTGCTTCTTTTCTTCATGACACCAAACCTATTAAAGATCCTGCCGAAATTTATAGCTTGTCAAAACAAAAGGAAACACCAGTCTTGTCTACCGTTCCTTATTTCCTAGAGTTGGTCTCGTATCTCCTTGGCGTTAAGGCTGCAGAAGACGAGAATCAATAGGAAGCTGCCTTGGTGTCATAAAGAGTGGAAAGCTGTACAGCCAGAATCTTTGAAAAATCAAAAATTGGCAGAGCTTCCTCTCGGTTTAGGTCCAAGACATCATGGCAATCACATGTTGTATGGGTGCTGGTTCCCACTTTTCCGGAACACTCCAACTGCTCCCTAAGGGTTTTAAACCCCACTGTGTCACACTAGCCATCTGTGGTGAGAAGGCCCAGTCAAAATGGCCCATGTTCCTGTGGAGGACGGAGAGAAGGCAGAAGCTCATCCCCCACATTGCCTACAGCCAGGTGCTTACAGGCCTGAGGGTCAATGATCTGCTTCTCAGGGCTCATGTATTGTACTAGTCAAGTGAGTCCACTTACAAGACGACAAGTCTGCCCCCCCCCCTCCCAAAAGGCATTTCATTAACAAGCTTGATAAGAAAATGAGCTGAAATGCCATCCCAGCTCTTCTGCAGCAGTTCCCAGAGATGCAGGTCACTGTGTGGGTTGCTTTGCCCTCGCTCTTCCGTCCATTTCTTCATATAAAGGTTCTTCCCAGGTTGGGTTTCTCAAACTTTTGACTGGTACCCTGGATCACCGGTCAATAAATTTCATATGGCACATTATACATTATTCTGTCATCTCCAGTGTCCCCTTGGAAAAAATTCTCGCATTGTCAAGGGCCTTGCAGGTCACCAACATAATGAATTAGTGAACTGATTTATTAATGAACGGCATTGAAATCAATGTAATGTTTATGTAATTCCTCCGTCGTCAAATTATTACACAGTATTTCTGTCTTGGAAGCCGTTCTACTAAGCATACCCAAGCATCCAAAATCCCAAGTAACACACCATCGTACACAGTCAGCCACAAGCCACAAAGACAGATGTAAAGGGTCTCTAAAGAAGTCCTACCTGCTGCTCGTCCTGCTCTTTCATGCTGTACTCTGCGTCTGTAGGCCCCTCGTTCACTTTGTCACCCAGCAGGAAGCCCAACCGCGTCATCAGGGTGTTGGCAGCCTCGTCCACCGATGGAGGGGGGCCCAACTCTGGATTAGTCTCACCTGGGACGTGGAGAGAAGCGTCAGGGTCCGTCACGAAGCAACACTGCTCTCACAGCTTACTCGACGCAGTCGGAAGATCTGAACAGTTATGCGCGGTGCGGTGATGTTCTTGCGAGAGTGTGGCACGTCCCTGGCGAGGGACTTGACATCTATGCCGCGTACACCCACAATTCCTTGTTGCAGCATGTGAGTCACAACACCGCTTTCCTAGGTGGCTCTCACCGATCACCTAAGATGGAGGACCGAGTATGAAAACCTGCCAGTCTGAAGGGAGGTTGTAAAACAGACACGAGGTGTGAAATCCAGAATGGGAGGAAGGAAGCAGCTCCTTCATGATTTTTTAAGAAAGGAAAAATCCCGCACAACAACATACCGCGTAACATAAGTGGGGGGGGATCAGAACAACCGAGCTCAAACAGGCACATTCATTCAAAGCTCTGGCTCCCTTTTAGAAACTCTCCAACACCTACTATAGTCACTATGGATTTTCCAACCTGTGAAATGATATTTCAGTCACTTTTCCCAGTACATGTTAAAAACTTAGGTGTGATAACAATCTAGCAGCAGACAGTACCTTGCCTAAAAATAAATTTTAAAAAAGCCTTACCAGTACTTTTTGTGTTTGTGAATATGCTGACACATTAGGTGCACCCACACACTACACGGAAGCCACGCAGAGCGTTATGAGCCCCTCGAGTTGAGCTCAGGACAGCTGCCTGGCGCCACTCGCTGCTCTAATACACTGAGTCAAACCCATGAGTAACGTTTCCCACAGCGGCGCTGCACTAGTCATCACACTAACTCACATCTCAAGTGTAAAGGTGAAGCAAGGGTGTATGAATGGGGGAACATTTTCTCTTTTTAGCAGGTGGGCATCCATCTGCTTCCTGTAGAAGGTACCCTGTTAAACACCAGTCATATTACTTATCAGCATCTATCAGTCATTCACTCAAATATGGAAAATGAGCTGGTTTCATTTCTGGGGTGAATCAAGCTACATGCTAACTACTTTTACTGAGTGTGTGTGTGTGTGTGTGTGTGTGTGTGTGTGTGTATAGAGTTTTTTCTACCATCGTTACAATTCGACATAAAAAAGCCAACCAGTGTTCTCTTTAGCTCAAATATAAATACCAAAGTAAAACATCATCAGGAACATTTATCCCCCCTCCCCCCCCCCACATCCACTAGATGTGTGAGCTATGAAACACAGAGATAGAGGTTGTCATGACAACTATCAGCGTGCTGAAGGCTGGCGTCCCTGCCGGCCGAGTCCGTCTCCCTCCGGTCTCTTCCTGAGCGTGCCAAACCCGCCTGCATAGCGTGGAGAGAGCTGGCCGTGCGAGTGGCGAACGGCCATGTTGAGATGAACATAATCAAATTTAGCAGATCAGAGGGGAGCAGTGAACCAAGGCCTTGGCCTTAGGTGAGCAGATTGTGCACAGTAGATGCTAAGAAACAGCCTGGCTGCAGGAGGAGAACAGCATATTCATAATTTTCCTCATGTTCAGACTTTCCCATTTTTTTTTCCCACTATCTGCTTGGAAACTTTGAAGCCGGTGGGTAGAAGCCAGTTCTCCTCCACCACGTCTGCCTCTGCGTTTACTTGCTGCCATTCAGGTGACGGTGAAAAACCCCTGGCTGAAGCCAACCGGCCACTGCAGAAGAAAGCCGGTCAGGCCTGCCTTGACAAACATTGTTCCAACAGGAAAGAACGATTTCCGAGTGAAGCTACACGGACTGACATGTTGGTTCCCAAATCGAACTGTCCAACACACTCAGAAGACAAGGTCACAAGTTATGGAACAGTGTACATGTAATGTAATTTTTAAAAAAAGCAACCACACCTGCTGAAAACCATTCAAAAGGCAAGTTTGAGCAGGAAATGAGCTAATGCTTCTTCAAAGCTCTTCTACAGCAGCTCCCAGGGATGAACCACACTTGGGTTGCATCACTGACAACACACACTCACACTTTTCACTGGTGCTGTATGTTTGCTTTAAATTTCTGTCACATGTTGAGTGCAGAAAATGCAGATGTTAATGACAACAACTTGTAGCCCGATGGGTGTTCCTTCAAACCCCAGGAGAGACCCAGCTTTAGTACTGTTGGGCGAGGAATTGAATTCAGCCAGCTCTCACGTGCTAGAGGGGATAGTGGAGAGACAGGCAAAGTAAGAGTTAAAAATCCACTGGCTTAGCTGGGTGCTGTAAGAAAAATAACAGATGGCACCTCTGTGAACGCGCTGGAGTCTCTCACAGATCTCTCTCCCAAGCATTTAGCCACAGAGCCAGTCCGCGTGACTTGATCTTTCTACACAGTAACGCACTCCCAATGACGGCAGCCCTCTCCAGGGATGAGAGGGAGACTCGGGCTCAGTAATGAGTCACGCTGACCTCAGGGGGTTTGGGTGCTGGCTGAAGAGGTTTGCGGCTCAGCTGCAAAACGCTCTTCAATGCCGATCTGGACGACCCCTGCAGGACTGATGTGACGTTTTTGCCGCTCATCACCGTGGTAGCCCTTGTTAAAGTGCTCGTGGGGTTTCCTGCTGCTCCCCCATAAACATCCCTTGGCAGGCTCTGCGTGCAAAACTGTGTGTCTGTGTATACAGGCACATGAGGAGTGTGTGTACCTTAAATACAGGTACGGTGTTATTAAGAAACACACCATGTGCCCACACCAGGCCACAGTAAAAACATATTTAAAACCATCCAGCGGTGCCTACTGTGAGTCTATGTGATTTGAAAAAAAAAACAAAGTTTTTGTTATACATGTGCCACTTTAAAATAATCATATAGTCATCTCTATATTAAAGGGTATTTTTAAAACAGGGCAGAGGAATGTGTATAAATCAGCATAACAATGAAGATTGTCATATACAGGTAGTGCATAAAACAAGAGAAAAGTATATTGAAGGAACTAAATCAAAACAATAAGACATTCGCATAAGAAATTGAGTTCCACTCACTTCTCAGCACGGTACAGGTCGGTTGCAAAAGTCAGTCGGCAGAATAATATTTATGCATTTCTCAAGGAGAAAAACTGCTGAAAAGGGGCTAGAGCATTTTAGTGTTTGGATGGAGAGAATTAGGGTCACAAGTTAAAGCTCCCTGACAAGGACAGATGGACATGAGGTCCACATTTTGCTGCTACCTTTTAAATGTTGTAGTGCTGTAACCGGCGGGAATCTCATGGGTCAGACTGCTCTGCATTTGAATGCTTCATGAAAGCCACCACAAAACAGTTTCCATGGCCTCCAAAATCACCACATGCAAACATCGCTGAAGACTGATGGGAAATTCCGGAGCACAGAGAACATTTCCACTGTTAAAGGAATGAAGCTTTCCAGCTAGAAGAATGGGCCCATATCCCTCTATACATTTCGGAGGACCTGAATGCCATTCTGCGCTTCAGGCTGGCGGCGTGTCCTGTACTCTGCCCTGTGGCCCTGTCTCCAGCATAGGCTCCTGACCACCGCAGCCATGAACTGGACACACAGTTCTCCACAATGGATGAACATTCTGGCATGAGTGTGTGCAAAGAGGGAACACAAAAAACATGAAGGTAAAGAGTGGCTGCATGTTTGGCATTTCCATTATTTTCTCCACCCAGTTTACGATTTGGCCTAAATTTATTTACCTAAAAGGTAAATAAAACCAGATGGCTTTGGGCATTTTGCCCGTTGCAGCGAGACCTGACCAAAGCTGTGCTCACACCTCACCACCGTATTCAGGCGCTCCTACTGGTCAAGTGAATGGCACAGTGTAAGGACGGCCCCTCCAGATCACACCCTTCTGACACAATAACTGGTGTGACACAGACAGGAGCAACTCATCTGAACCCACAGCAGGACAGGCCCTCCTGGACTCTCACCTCTGGCCTCAAACGAAATTTGCGTGGAACACGAGAGGCGGCGCCTTCGCAACTTTGCCGCTGCCCCTCCATCTTTGACAAGAGTCCCAGACAGAGGCGACGCGGGAAGACGCGTCATGACGACGATAAGGCCGAGGTGTTAACCGTGGCTGATATTAACACGCTGTTTACCACACTCCTTCCCACATCCCGATGGCCCCGGACCTGTCTGTGTTCAGAAGGGCGTGCGGTATGGGGGCTGGGTGGCTCCTGGCGGAGCTGAGGGCGTTGCAACATGAGCTCAGACCGCTACACAGACCCTCCTTAAGGAGGGGGTCCTATGCACCACACCCTCCGAAAAAGTAGAAAAACACATAATCATGCACAAACACACAGAGTGGAAACCAGTGATGCCACAAAACTGAACTGCGGTTAAGACTGATATTTGTTTTTTGCCAGATATTTATGCTTTAATGTTAAAATATGGACCAATGTTAGGAAGAGAATGGCCTACAGCTACCATTTTCAGTAATTCTCTCAAATAAAAACTGTACATCTTCCATTAACCTTTCCCCACACTCTGAAAACTGAAATTCAGGCCAACAGTTAAAGGAGTAAAGGTCTTCTGAGAGTACTTCCAAAGACCAAGGGTGGAATGGAATTAAAGGAAGAACTAAGAGGAGGTATCCCCTAGAAGAAAGTTGTGCCATGTACTCACAAAAGGTCCCCCCAGTCTGTTCCAGGCTATGGTATAAAACCAAGTACTGCACTGAAAAAAAATGATGTATACAAATATACCGTCTCCTCGTGTTTGCGTGAGCTTCCCCGCGGTGCTCAGATTTGCTCTCAAAGTCCGAAGGTACTTGTTTCAGGCGAATCGGCAAATCTAAATTGCCCTCGTACGTGAATGTGACGAACAGCCATCCCGTCCAGGACGGACCCCACCTTGCACCCGGCACTTCCGGGATGGGCTATAAACCACCACGACCCTGCACTGGCTCATGTGCGATTAACAACAGATGACTTAATAAATAAAAGAAATGGATTATGAAGAGCGTATAAACTCCGAAGTAGCATCTGCAGTGCGGGGTGAAAATGGTGCCAAACAGCCACCACAGGCATCTCAACCTTTTCGCACACATTTAGCGTGTTCTTCCTAAACCAACTATGGAGGGACGAGCGGAGTGAAACCCAGCCGATTATGTAATGTTTGACAGCGTCACCTGGCTCCTGGAAATCACTGCCTCTCACTAGCTCTATCCGATTGGCACACAAAGGCAGATACCTGCAAACAGCCGTCAATTTGTACAAGAAACCTTGTCTCCGCTACAAGCTTTCAGTCAGGCCTGCAAACGGAGGCCTTATCTTCAGCCTGCAGCGGGTAGAGAGGGACACACAGGACAGATGACTGCAGGGTTCACCTGAGCAGCAGAGGGGTTAGGGGCGACAGACTGCCGTAAACCAGACTAAAATCACCATTGCTCATAGCATATGGTTCTATGCGCAGTGTCGTCGGGCAGCTGCTGGGGTATCTGTGCCCACAACAGGCACAGATTTGTCAGTGTTCACCTTTGGACCGCCCCCCGTACCACGCAGTCCCAGGGTACAACAAAGAAAGCGGGAAGGATGCAGCATGAATGGTGACTCAAGGAAAATCAAGGCAGCGCAAAAGGTCTCATTCGCCTATGGGGATTATAAAGGTGGCTTCCCAGGCCAGCCTGGAGCAAAGGGACTAGGCGTGGTTCTGCGGTCCAGCGTGGCGGAACTGTGTGTGCCAGGAATCAGCTGAAACAGTAGAGTAGTCTTGTGAATGCGCTATTCCCGTGCCCCTCCCCCGCTGCGGCCCCCTCGGTTTCATCTGGCATTACATCCACATACACGATCTGCAGCAGCGCCAGGCTGCGCTCTGTCGACACAGTGTATATCCAACACTGTTCCGCGTCGGATTTGTACAGAAAGGACACAGTCGCTGCACATCTATCAATCCGTCCGAACGCACACACACTGGGCATGAATGTCGGATTAGTGATTTATAGCATCTGCCTAAACAGGTGAATACATTTTTTTTCTTTTGGTGCATCGCAGCCACGTGTTGTCAGCTTCCACACGTTAACACACCAACCGAACTTGAATTTTTTTTTTTTTGCTCTGCTGTGAATAAATAGGCATTTGCTCCAATTGTGGACTCCAATTTGTTCTTGTCTGGCTTTCCAGTTTCTGCACCGGTAACATCTGCTGAGCCACAGTTACCGTTTTTTTGAGCGGCTGTACAACTCTCTGCAGAGTGTCCATTCAAGAACGACTTTATTCATTTCACGATTAATACGAAGGCAAGTATTTCTCAAAGTGCCTGAACACAGTGACATTTCTGACATCGTACTCAGGCCTGCACTGAATTCTTGCATTTTTATACCCAAATTTTCGATTTTCATACATTTTACACTTATTACTTTTCTCCAAAGTGGTGCCCAACTCATACTCATCGCTGCTACAGGACACAACACCAGAAGGAGAGGGGAAAGTTGGCAAAAGCGCATTCAAAGCATGACTAATACTTATAATAAATGCAAATGCCTTAATGTACATTCTCATTTATTAAAGTACATATTTAGCACATCACACAAAAAGTAACGCATTATGTGCCAACAGACCTGCTCCAGGTCAAACACGTGAATGTTGGTGAACTGGAACAGCCGCCATGACATACATCTGCACACATTTACATCCGACAGGAGCAGCAAGATCAGCAAAGCGGAAGCAGAAAAGAATCATCTGAAGAAGAGCAAACGGGAGCGAGGGGAACCTACTTCACTCCCAGACTAAAGTATGTGATTATTCACGCCGAGGGTGACTCACAAACGTCCACACATCTCCACTCCATGTTCCAGCCACTGGGGAAGGTCAAAACTAACACTTTAAAGTTATATTTATTAGTTTAGCTGACGCTTTTCTCCAAAGCTACTTGCAATGTTAGGACTGTATTCTGAACCATCAGCAATGTTTTAACACCATTTGTACTACTGGGTTATTTTTGTACTTGTACAAAAGTACTTTGATCAAGGGTGCTACAGCAGAGGAGGGAAATTTAAACCCAACATCTTCAGACTGCGAGGTGATGGCTGCTTGCTGTCCGATCACACATATGGAAACTAAGTGTGGACAATACAGAATTGACTAACTTACAATTCACACTGGCAGATGCGTTTCTCCAAAGTCACCTGCATTCACACATATGAATTCTAAGCACTTGACGCTCTGACTGCTCTATGACGATGAGCAGTTCCACCCAGTGTCCCCTGCCTCACGCCCTGTTTCTGAAACACAGTCTGGGCCACCGTGATGCTGCAGTGGCCATGGATGAAAGGCTGAACTTGCACTTCAAACGAGACAATATATTTATGCAGCAACAGTAAGAGGCACTACCTACAGGCCCCCAAAAGGAAAGCGTGTCACTTTCAGACTGAACAACCACCTGGGATCATATGTCACATAAGGTCATCTGTATAAATTTGATTTGATGAGAAACAATCAAACCAAAGCTGAGAGACAGGGAAATCTTTCCGTTTCAGCCGCGGCTCGAAGGTGGCAATTCAGCTCAGGTATTTTGCTCAGGGGCAAGTAGGCGAGAGCACTTCTTGCATCTGCTAGACCTGCTTCCCCGCAACACAGTCCCACACAGCTTCTCGCGGACGTGTGGTCCTACTAACCCAGCAGTTGCAGGTGGCCTCCTTCCGTTCCCCCTGGAAAAGGCGCGTAGTCGTGGGAAAAGAAAAATCTCACTTCCCACGGTGGATGAAACATGATGCCGACCGTTACATAATTTCTCTGCGACGGGTGTGGGGAGGGGGGGCTCGCGGGGGCCTAACCATTTCCTGCGGTGCGTGTGTGGAGATGAACACCACATTGTGCCGGCAGCAAACGTGCGCCTATTTACCTGGGCCGTGGCTCAGCTGCAATAACAAATAGCCATGCAGACGGCACCGTAGCGCAGTGCTGCTGGTGGGGGGAGAGGCTCCCGTAATGTGATTCACCAGGCTGGCTCATTACAGTGGCTCTCCGTGTGCTGCAGTCGCTGTCGCAGGTCTCCATAACCCTGCCAGCAATTCTGCGTGCACGCACACACACACACACACACACACACACACTCTATTACAATTGTTTACCAAGGGCAAGGAGGTCCTGAGGCTGAGCTGCCCCGCAGCAGTGTGCCATGGACACGCTGTAACCGTAGCTACTGGCAGTGCTGTATGGTATGGAACCAGACAGCTAGTCACAAAAAAAAAAAAAAAAAAAAAAAAAAACAACCATCTTATGACTGGAGGAAAGGAGGTTAAAGCTGGTCAGTTTACCCACGGAGGGGAAGAGGCAAACAGACCTGTTTCGCCACTGCAAATTCATCAGGTCTAAGGGTGGGTGATCTAATGGAGGAAGCAGACCGTTACAGAAACTGACATGGCAGCGGATGGAGGGGCCGAGAGTAGCGCACCTAGCTTCCCTGCAGATGAACAGCACTGCAGAACCCTGACGGGCGTGAGCCAGTCTGCAGCGCGTGGCGGACACGGTTAATACAGCGGTGATTTCAACTGCCACACAAAACATCTCTCTCTCTCTCTGTCTCTCTCTCTCACACACACACACAAACAAACATACGAAGCCCCGGCCATTCAGTAAATGATGAGGGGACCTCTCGCTTCTATCATTTCCTACTCCTGTCATACCTGAGAGCAGCTCTCTGGCAATACTGTGGTGCAGGGTGAACTTAGGTGACCTGGAGCCAGACCCAGAAATCATAGCCTACAGCAAACAAGCAAGCAAACACAAACACACATACACACAGATAACAAACCTAGCTCACCTGCACAGCTCACATTTACCTGTAGACATAACAGGATACAGTTACAGCCATACGGGGGACCCTGCACTAGAAAACTGGTCATTAGTAACGGGTGGATGAACTTGCACACAACCACGTGATTCCAAGCAAAAAAAAAAAAAAAAAACGCATTACCACATCATTCTGACCTGGCAACAGAAAGTATTATACTTCACATACCATTTAGCATGAGGCCACAAGCAAACACAGTCAGTTTCCCCATTACAACTTTCTCCCTCCTCCTCATCTTAGCCTACGAGCCTGAGTGGAAAGCAGGGGCGCTAAACATCCATTGCACCAGCAGTGCAGAAGCGATCCCACACAGATCTTCTTCCACCCACATTTGTACCCCCTCGCTTTACATGACTGACAGAAGAGCCTCTTCTCTCTTTGCCCCCCAGGTGAACAGCGCGGGCCACAGCTACTGAGGCAGAGGCAGGCAGCGCGGTCTCACCATTCTCAAACCAGCTCTCGTGATCCGCCAAACCGGACAAGGGCGCCAGCTGCTCCCCATCCGCATCTAGGGACGCCGATGGCCTGTCCTCCCCCAGCAGGGACCAGTTCATCAGAACGGCTGGGATCGGTGCTCAGAGAGTGCACCCGTGGGGGGAAGAAAGGCACAGCGGGGAGCTCTTAGGCACACGCTGGAAAAAACGTCAGAAAGATCGGTCTCGCCGCTCGGCCGCCCGATGGCATCCTCGGAAGGTGCTGAGGTGGCAGCAGCTGGCTGCTGCGGTGGTGGCGGCGGTAGCGGCGGCGGCCACAGTTCCGGGGGAGCGAGGCTTACGTGGAGGGGGCACCCTGCCCAGCCCGGCCACTCCCTGCCGATTCCCGCGTGACCGCTTCGTCCCCCTCTCCTGGTCCGTCCTTCCCCTGCGTGTGTGCGTGTTTGTTTGTGAGAGCCCAGGTCTGTAGCAGATGAATGGCGCAGGGCTGCTGTTGTCAAGGCAACCGTATTGGAGGAGAGAGAGTATAAGGGTGGGTTTAAAAAAAAAAAAAAGCCAACGGAAGGAGTTATTAAAGAGACACTGTGGCTGATACTGGCAGCATGTCTGAGGACGGGGAAAAAGACATGAAGCTGGAAGTAACTGAGCTCAAAAGCATCCTGGCAAGAGCAGGAAGACATGTTTGACAGACATGAATCCTGGCAGGCAAAATATTTGCTGCACCAGGACAAGACAGATGCAAAATCACATTATCACTCATCGGCAAGTCAAAATGAATCACTGGCTCACCAGGAAAGAATGCGAGGGGCATTAGCCTTAATTCTACATCATCATCATCATCATCATCATCAATCTAGCTACCAAATTAAGCACCACTCCACTTGAAGTTATTAGATATCCTATAGTGGTACTTGGTTTCATGGCCATAAGAAAGTCAAAAAAATCTGCATCCAGGACCTGATCACTCCACAGACCCTTACAGTCCTCCATCTCTGGCCACTCAGTAGTCTGTACAGTCTCAGCTCCATGTGTCTCTCAGAACTGCTGACTGCCTCTCGGCATTCCAGAAGGGGCTCACAACACATCTCCTTCAAACCCGCATCTCTCCTGATCTCCAGTTCCATGGATTTGCTTCACACCATCCATCAGGCTCACCTTTCCTTTTCCCATCAGCCTCGGTTCCATGGAAAACGAGAGTGGTTTACTCTGAGTTGGATGTCACTCTGGGGAAACACATCCCCTAAATGAATGCGGTAAATGTAAACATCACTTGTCAACCAACTAGCTAATTGAAATTTTGAATTTTCAAGGAGGAAAAAAATAGTAGGCTTAAGACTTTAAAATGTGACTTTCTAAAGCTGCATGGGAAGCAAAATCCAGAAGATGGCAAATAGTGACTGCTTGAACTGCAGGTACATCTCAAATAAAACCCATCACCAATGGGAACCATGACCTACACTGACACTGTATTCCACGCTGAGGTTCACCAACAGGAAAGGTGGTAAAAACCACAAAAGAGCATAAAAAAAGGCCAGGTTACAGCAACAAAAGCTCCACAGCCACGTCTAAACATACTGCGCCTTTCTTACAGCAAATACTTATGGTAAGGGAAGGTTAACACACAAAAACTCATAACCTGGAGTAATGATTACAAAATATGGACCTTGGAGCCATGGAAAAAGTAACGCGATCTCACAAGCCTCCTTTCACTCTTTTCCCGGACATCCTGGTGTCTAGAGAAAGCTGGAGGGCTGTTGTATGGTTTGTTGACAGCTGTTGAGCAGAATGGCCGACCCATAACGTGCAGTCGCCCCCCGAGACTCATCGGATACGATTATTGCTCTGGACGGTTGAATAACTAAGAAGTATGAAACCATTTAGGTGGCCAGGTGCACACCATGGTTCTTCACACTGCTCCCTTTTCCAGGACAATAATGCCCACATACACACTGCTAAATGCATTTTAGAGCTTTTGCCAAAAAAAAAAAAAAAAACAACAAAATGAATTCAAGCACCTTCCATGGCTTCCCATTTCACAAGGCCTAAAAGTCATTGAACCCTTACAGAATGTTCTGAAGCACCCAATGAAGAGGAGATTTCTGCCTACTTTACCCCTCTTCCTTCATGAAGAGCAGTCCAATGACTGTACACACACTTGGGGACCTATGTGACGTCATTTGGGGGGAGGAAAGTGTGATCGTGCTTAGTTTCATGTTTTCAAAAGGAAACAACTGACATGTGGGTAACAGTAGGTGGTTAAAGTTGTCATTGTCCAACCCAGCAGCGTGGGCTTGAATCTCATGCCTGTGGTGGTACCCATGACCAAGGTGCTTACCCTGAATTTGATAAAGTAAAATTTACCCACCTGTACAAATCATTATAAGTGCAGTAAAACCCCACCATAATGGGAAAAGTGGGGTTAAAAATGCAGGGTTTTGTTATTTTAAGGTTAATAATGACAAGTATGTGACAAGGAGAAAAGCGTTTTTATTGATTAGATGTTTAGGAAATAGACTACTACAAGCAAAAGGTGTACACAATAATTATAATAAGTCCTAATATTAATGATACTAATCAATGATCGATAATCGATGATAATCTAATTGATTAGTGATACTAATGATACTTACTAATAGTAAAAACTTTGAGTCATTTCCTGAATATAGTATCCAGAGTTCTCTGCTTTACTGGCCACCCTCTGTAAGGCAAGAATCCTTCTCAGCTGCAGAATTTTACTCATACAGATCCTGACTTTCTAACATCTCAGTCTCTTCTCCAGATGTTCCACAGCCTCGGATACATAAGTAGGGGCTAGAGCCAATCGTCAATTGTGTTTGTCAAATCTGTTGCAAGGATCGTCATCACATCCTTTTACTGTAGCTCAGTGTACAAACCTAATACTTTAAGGCTTCTTGGAGAAAAATGTTTAATAAGTGAAACATTACTCCGATATCAATATCCATTCATCCTGAGCAGAGCCACAATGGTCTGGAACCCATCACAGATCCAAAATATATATATCTATCTATCCATCTCTCTCTCTCACACACACACACACACACACACACACACACACACACACACACCTCTACATTCTCAGTCTTTGCCTCGTGTGGCCCGTCTTCAAACACATTTTGCACATTTTTGTCACCTCTGTTCAGTGGGTACGCCCCCCTGCAATAGTTCATTACAATAACAGCCAATTTTACTCCTTTTTTCCTCCCTGCTTTATATCCATATTAATTACCTTATTAACTAGTTAACTTATTAAGTAGATCACTGGTGTTTAAAATGTTCTTTATCGCACTGAAATAGGTACATTTTGAAAAAATGTATTGCGGTTTCTCAGACAAACAAATTATAATTCTCCTCATAAGAAATAATGGATAACGAAAAATTATCTACTAGTATATTAGCGATTTCTAGGATACTGGCTTACAGGTGTATTTGGACTGCGGGAAGAAACCAGAGCACCTGGAGAAAAACAATGGAAATAAAGAGAAAATGTGCAAAACCTACACAACCTAAGCCGGATTTGTCCAAGCCTACAGTCTATACGTTTACTTTATATGCACCACACATGTAAAGAAAACATTTTAAAATGAATTAACGGGCAAAGATGATCTGTTTATGGCACCATTGCAGGATGTCCTCGCCCCAGAAGTCCTGGCTAAGACAGAGACACTACGTTGCCATGTTTTTCTTCAGCATTTCTGGAATCCACATTAACCAAACAAGCCGGTTCTTGCGATATTTCTCTTTGTTTGTTCGTTTCTAATGCCTTGTTTGCATTTATAACAAATACAAATATGACATTATTGCTGAAAAGGTCGTGTGTACACATTTATAAATAACAGCAGACCTCTAGAGATCCTGACATATGATTTTTGGCTTCCAGGTGAGGACAATTTCTACCAAAATTACGAATTTAATTAATCGGCCATAATTAATAATCTCGTGAGGCGCGACTGCTCGTCCCCTGGTACAAACACGGGGAAACGTCTCTGCAAAGGCTCAGGAAATAACAAGTTTACTACAGCAAGTCTGTGGGGTGTGGATATAATTAGCTTGATGTGACCCGCAAACGGGATTCAAGGCCAAGTGTAATTTTCCACTCTTTGAATAGGAATCTGCTGGGAGGGCAGTAGTCGTATTGATTGCCCGCATAATGGAGAAACTCTTGTATTGTTCCAAAAGAAGTTACACAACGTCTTGAAAGCGTTTCGCTGGAGGGAGACGTTCAATCAGCTCCTGCCAATCGGTTATTGGCACGTGAAGCGTGCGTCGGCCTCAGTACACACTTCCTAACTTACCGATTCCCTGCAACACAGTTCAACAAAGACCAGACCTTCTGAAGGGTCAGAGGGCAGTAAACATCTGACTATTGCAGAAGTTGCATGAACCAAATGTACGCAGAGTCGATGATTGTACTCCGGAGGTCATTAAAAGGAAGTGGATCCCCAGGAAGTCATCTCTTGGCCACCGGGGCACCATTTTGTTTCAATAACCGCAATGCTGTCGTGTTGCAGCATCTCCGAACAAACGCTTTTTTTCAACCGTTGTTCAAGGTTCATGTTGGCTCAGTGGTCAGTGAGTGGAGCTCACATGCTGCACACTAGTGCATGTTGGGATTTCACCTCAAAGCACAAACTGAAGACATTACCTTTACACACCTGCATTTTGATCTGTCTATTATTAAGCGATGGGGCCACCGTGCAGTAACTGTAGCCTGAAGGTTGCCAGATCAAGTCCCAGAAGAGGCTTTGCTGCATTATCCTACATCAAACTATTTAACTTGAGTTGGTCCAGGAAGACACAGTCGTAATAAATAAATAAATAAAAATGGAATAAAGCCTCATACCCTTGTTCTGCATAGTTTTGCCAGGTTCTCAAAGCCACGCTGGTGCCTCGCAGCTCCTATGGGAGGGTTCGAGCTTTCCTCACTCGAGTTCTCACAGTGATCATACACATTTGTCCCTACAGTCCAAAAACGCACATTTGGTTGTGTGTGCATACAGTACAGCTCTGTTGGGTGGACGGGGGTCAAAGACTACAAGAACCTGTAAGAACAGTATAATGTGAATAGCATTGTGAGTTTCTTTGGACAAAAGCAGTAGATATAAAATAAAAATAAATTATTAATAATAATAAGAATAATAATAATAATAAGAACAACAACATTTATTATCATTGCCACTCGTGTCATCTTCAACACTTATGTCACAAATACTCAATCTCATTCCAATTTTTGTTCATAAACTGAAACTACTGGTAAAACGTGACACGCTGTAAACTTTTATTAGGATTATGTAGGTAAACATTTGGGTTAAAGTGACAAACCGCTGACAGTGCTGTACCAGACAGAAAAAGGAGAACAGTTGTCATACTTTTTCTGGATAAAAATACATGTTCTCTGTTAACTCACACTCATAAGACCAGGCTAAAGCCAGCATCTACTGAGATAAAATAGAAAAGTAATTAAGCAGTTTTAATTGTTTCTACAGAAGAGGCTTTTAATAACTCCGATAAAGCCCTCTCCCTGTGAAGTTCCATTAGCGTTTCCCAAAACGGCCAAAGCATCTGACATGAGGCCAGCCAAGGCCTCCAGCACCAGTAAGCACCATAAAAATTATGGAGCTTACAAACATGCAATTAATACAGTTTAAATAATCACTTTGCATTTTATAAATGTTTTTCCCTGTCAACTTTTTTTGGCAGGAGAAACAGCAGAGGGGGGAAAAAAAAACAAAAAAAAAAAAAACGAGACTGGGCTGCACCCCAGTGGCAGCTCACAGCACTGCACTGAAACCACACGTTAAGTCAGTAGGTAAATACATATCCAAATTTTCCATCTTGGCTACAATTTCTGAGTAGCAGCACAAAGACCAGACACATTTCTGACCCTACTGTTAAAATGACAACTTTCAGTGGCATGTGACACAGACAAACACCCTTTGCCACGCTGGCATTAGCAATACCACAGAATTTCTTGGAAGGGGGGACATAACTGCGGTGAGAAGCAGCTGGATATAATATGGCGACAGCATGACATTCCATTCCTCGCATGAAAAACATATTCTGGGGTCTTTTTAAAACGCATTTCTAACATCTAAAGGCTAGGATGCAAGACGACAGTAACTCATCTTCAGGCCAAAACCACAGTCCGCTCAGCAGGAAGGCTAACTCGGCTTAAATGGACGGACACAACCATCAACACAAGAACCTTCCTGCATCAGACACTTCCCAGCAGGATGCAGCCTGGCCCGGCAACCCGAAGGTTGTTGGCTCACATCCCAGGACGGACCCTGCTGCTCCGGCCTTGAGCGAGACGCTTGACCACGTTGAGCAAAACGTGCGGCTGTGTAACGGTAAACCGGTCGCGTTTCAGTTGAAACCGCCAGTCAAGTGCAGTAATGATGCTGTGCTCCCCGCACAACGTGCAACACTAGGAGCACAGCAGAGCGCTGCTTCTTCACGGCCAGTGTCTCCAGTGCCACAGTAGCCAAGCAACGTGACCCAGTGAGTGCGGACCGCTGCCGTACCTGAGAGCTTCTTTAGGGGTTGCAGCCGCATGCTGACAGCCTGGTGCGAGAGCAGCGGGGAGGAGGGCAGTGAGCGCGACACGCCCTCCATGATGCGGATGTGCTGCATGCCTTCGGTTACCACCAGCGGGGACACGCCATAGTCTCCCTCAAATGCGTGGGCACTTTTGGTTGTGCTGCCACCTGCACGGGGGGAGGACAAACTGCATGAGCATCAACGGCGCAGAGACACTGTTCCACCCGAAACGAAGGTCACTTTTGGTTTGACACAATCACTCCAGATGCATCATCTATCAAACACACAGTCCCTGGAACAATACGTCTCACAAATCGATGCCGTTGCCGTAGTCGACAATAAAGGCCGGAACTCGGCTCAAAAGTACCGATTTCAGGGAATTGCATAAACGTGGCGGCAGTTTTGAGCAAGAACGTCGCCAAAGTGGTGGTCACAAGACACAGCTCAGGGGAATGTTCTTCCTTTAACGTGGCCTACAAAAGTGTCAACTTTTCTGTGAAAAGGGAAAAGTATGCATACATGTACAGTCAAAGACACGCACTGACTTTGTGGCGAAGGCTATCCTGTTCCACGCTGTCAGTATCAGAAGTCCTCTGGAATCTTTCCGGCAGTGGAAAAAGACACGGCGTCCGTGTGAAATTAGCCGTAAGCGGGTAGTGCGCGGCTCTGTGTCACGCCTGCCAGCCTGTAATTATGCTACCGGCCGGCCGGAGTGTAATAAAACTAAGACCGATCTAAAGTGGATCTAGAAAAAGTGCAGCAGGTGGACTCCCAGCACCCCGAGCGAGGGGAGAGTCACGTACCAGACTCCTGCCGCTTGCTCCAACACTGAGGGCTGTCTCGGCTGGCAGTTTTTCCTTCAGTGCCTCCCACCACTCTTCTAATGTTGTCCCTCCATCCCGAGGACCACAAGGCCTCAAATATTAACACGCAACCTACATTTTAGTTATTCGTTAGTTTACCAGATGTTTTCATCCATAGCAAGAGTGTTCTACCCATTTATACAGCGAGGTAGTTTTCACTGGAGCAGCTCAGGGTAAATATGTGGCTCAGAGGTACTACAGCAGGGAGTGGGATTCAAACCGAGGAATTTTGAGGATGAGGCTCCACCTGTAACTCGCTCTACGTACATACACAACGTGGAACTCACGACCGCACGGAAATTGCAGGCAAACGTATGGCGAGAGCGACGAGAATCTTTTCTACGGGCCTGGTTGTGTTCCATCTCAGAGGAGATGAGGAGAGATCTCTCTCTGCGGCCCATTTTCGGACACTGTCCTACGCACTACTCCAAGTGCTTTTGTAGATTGTCTCAGATCCGTCATTTCAAAAAATGCAAACTGAGGCCGGAACCACTGACTCCTCCTCCGCACTGACACTGCGATGTCGCTGAGGTCCAAGAGGCAGAGGCTAATACTGTAACATAAAATTTAATAAAGTGAAAAACGGCGATCGTGGGCAGGCTACTGTGGTAAACGTGTCGGCGCGATTTCCTCCAGGACCTGCTGACATTTCGAGCACGAAGCCCAGCTGCAGAAGTCCACGTCACACGACAAGACATCGTCCCACTGGCATACGGCAAACACGAAAGGAGGGGCGCTACTACGACACGCCAAGAGAGCTCCGCCCACCTGATCGGAGGGGCCGTAAAGCTTCTGGCTATTACGACACTCTCCCTCAGCCAATGACTCACACTGAAGTTCAGCTGAGAACCGTGTCTCCGGTTGTGCATGAAGATCCACCAGGAGAGCGGCGCTGCCCACATTAGCTGCACGTACTGCGCGATACACTGTGCCAATATTTGCAGAGGCCCTGTCTATCTAAGCACTGCACCCTGTTTTACAAGCAAGATAAATAATTAACTTCCAATTAAGGACGTCCTCCGTTCTTAGTTCAGCAGCATAATAAAACGCTTGTTTCCAGAGAGCAGCGAGAAAACACTTGGCTGTAATAGAAGCTGTGACTGCTTCTGGGCAGAACAGTGCCACACGGTGGTCAGTTTTAGAAGTTACTGACTGCACTAAAGGCAGGAGAGGCAGCTGGTGAAGATGGGAAACATGAGGTCGGCGGATTGAAATGACGGCAAGGGAGGCGAGTGGAAGCTACAGACTTGGTGACGTTAGTTGACAAATCATTTTTCTTTTTAAATGTCATTCTGGATCAGTACTGTGTTTTTCCAAAAAGGAGCTCAATGGTGAGGTCACATGAGGTACTTTGATAGATACTTGTCAGAATATGCCAACATGCAGGCCTACTTAGAGCAGCCTTTCAATTAAATTGTCCAAAGATCAGCTTCATTCATTGCTCCTGGTCACCATCGTTGGCTGCCTTGCTGTGTTTGAATAAAAAGTTAACATTTGGTTTGCGGAATAATATGAATGAACTCTGGATAAATACATCATTTTTTGGATCTGAGGGCCATACAACCCCGCTGCTAAGTACCGCAACCCTTTCATTTTTAAAATTTTATGACTTGCATGCATTTCCATTTTCCTCGGGATATTGGTTTTGTCTCTATACTGTTGTAATGCTCTTCTGTTCTGTTGCTAAAGAAGAAGATGGTTTCGGGTTCCAAGACGCTGACAGATGCATGGGGGGGGGGGCATTGTGAAAGTGAAAGTGGAGCATTTGGGCTGAAACTATGAATAGAAATGGGAGCCTTACAGACATGGGGGAAGAAGAGGGTTGGAGGCAGAAGCGGGGTGAAAACGCGTGGCACCGGGTGCCCCTTCTTACCTTGGCTGATGTGGCTGAGCCGTGGGTCGGTGTAGGTTGAGCGGAATTCACCAGGGTCCTCACTCCCACCGTCTGTCAAGGTGATAGGGAAAAGCAGGGATGAGGGCAAGTCGACCACCAGGGTGGAGGAGGCGGGTAGCGAGGAGCTGCTACACCCTGAGGTCGAGTACCGCAGAGGAAGAGTCTGCGTCAGGCCGAAGTGGGCGAGCGCTGCGTCTGCGGGCTGCCAACGAACACCGACACGCACCACAGGCGTTGGCACGGACGCCATGTAAACGGGCAGCCGGTGGGCTGAGCGAGGCGGATCGACGCGCGGGCGTCCGCACCCAGAGTGATGGCACGTACCGTGAGATATGGGTCACTAGAGGTCCCCGTGCCTTCAATGGCGAGAGATCTGGCAGCCACTGCCGCTTTCCTCAGCCTGTTTTCACGCTCGATAGGGCGGAGGTAAATCTTACCGCCGGCGTTCGTCCGGGTGATCGACAGGGCCTGCGGACTTTTGTCCTGGACTCCATCAATGTATCGACTGCACTTAATTAAGTAGATAATTGTTTTGCGACAAATCTAGTGTGAAAGGCACTGCAACGTAATACCACATTACTTTGGCGAAGAAGTTTCGTACACAAACCGGGACACTTAACACAACGGTCCAAACCGTTTCTCTGGTCTCAAGTCGCTGTTTATCATTTTTCATTAAGCTGGTGCCTCCAAAGAAACGTGCAAGATTAGATTTGTCCACTAAGGTACTTAGTAGTTTAGCAATTTGTAGAGCTGGGAAATTGTTACTAAGTTTGCCTAAGGATACTGCAGCAGGGACAGGAGCTCCACCATCAGGGCACAGCCTTCGATGCTCTGGCTGTGGTTCGGCCTTTGCCTGACCGGCCCACGGCGGCTTCTTTCGATCAGACCTTCCGCTGGTGTGACCCCAACAGGCGAGTGCTTCAAAATCCCATTTCAGGCATCCCACATACAATGACATAGAAAGTTCTACTCAAGTTGTACCATTGGAGCTCCACTTTGACCACGGTCATTATCGCCCCAGTGTGCTCTCCATGAAAAGCACAGCACTGCTGAAAGTAGAGTCCCTGAACGTGGGAGCAGCGGGGGGGGGGGGGGGGGGGGGGGGGGTAAGGGGGGGCGTCGCAGTTAAAGCGNGGGGGGGGGGGGGGGGGGGGGGGGGGGGGGGGGGGGGGGGGGGGGGGGCGTAGTGGTCAGCCATCTTTGGACTTGGAAGAGCCAGGCTTGAATTGTACCTCCTGCTGGACTGTCCTTGATGAAGGTACTTGCCCTACATTTTTCTAGTAAAAATTACCCCACTGAATTATTGCAAGCTGCTTTGGAGACTCAGCATTTTTCAAAAGCAGGTATATAGTGTGCGCCATGTGAAATGTAGGTAGTGCTTGTAAAATAATCAAAATGGAGGCAGTCGCACAAATTCACTTTTTTGTGATGAACACAAACAAAAAGTGACGCGTGTCCATGTACTCATACATAGACGTGCAGTAAAGTTGTCATCACACAAACAGCAATCCTTCGAGCGCAACGTCAAATACAGCGTTCAAATGCATCACAACACCTAGATAACTATGGATATGTGCTTCTGAGAGGTCCCTCACCAAGGCAACAGCTCCACACAAACAGTCAGGGCCTTGTACCATGCTGCATCTACTTAACTGAGATCCTCATCTAAGTGCATAAAATTTCCTTTGCTTCTCTTCTTCGGTGTTTTAGTCATTCAGGTAAAAAAATAAATATCAACCTTGCTCAAGGAGCATTAAAAGGCAGCATTTCGCCCACAATGTCAGCCCACGACCCTCTGCAAGTTGGCCACGTAGCTGCAAGGACGCACATAATGCAACGGTGCGAAGCAGAAGAGCGATGCTTTCGTGTGAGCCTCCCTATAGGATGTGCTACAGAGTACTTTTTAGAATTATTTTTAAGCATTATATAATGGCTTCTACTGGGCTGGTGTTCAATGAAATCTAGGCCACGCTGGTTATTGTTGCAATCCGTTTCTGAGGTGTGTATTTACAATATTTCCATGCGGCAGCAAAAGAAGAAAATTGGTTGACTTTCTGTGACTGAGGCCCAAATGTAAATGGAATAAAAACATAATTCTGTGACATGTCGAGGTCACCAGGTGGCTGGACATTCAGAATTTTCATTTAACACGTTCATTTTGACTCGAGAGAAAACACAAAGCTGTCCAAATCAAACACAAACAGCACTACTTCCAGTCTTCTCGCTTATGACAAAGTCAAAGCTCACGTTCTAGTCACCTAAACTTCAACGTCTCCAGCTCTCTCTTCATGGTAAGTCCAGGCGCCACCGGTGGCCAAAAAAAAAAAAAAAAAAAAAAAAAAAAACCAGTTTCCAGTGAGCAGTTTACACAAGCTGTTGACTGGTGCTGCGTATCCTGCATTTGGATTGTTTGGCTGGGGCAAATATTAAGTGAAAACAATAAAGATCACTCTTGCTACAGCAACCGCAACCGCACTGCTGCAAAACACTTCCAAAGTCCTGTTCCCCCTACTGTTTTTTTTTCCCCCTGGTTTAGACTTTGAAGGAAGCAAGTTTATAATCAGCTCCGGATTCTTGCGCGTCTTGTCAGTCAGACATGCAGGACTGTGGTTGCGTGCAAACAGCACCCCAGCAGCCTCCAGTGACAGCCTGTGAGATTGTCACACAGACCTAATTAAATCAGCCAACCCATATAAACTTGATACAGAGCTCCAGCTGAGATGGACCCCCCGGGAACTCTGGGGACAAACTGTCGATGTGGCTGTACCAGCAAACGACAGGCAACTAAGCGGATACTAAATTAACATTCTTTTCAAGCAATAACCATTAGGTTCTACTAGGTCCATTAGGTCAAGGGATTCCACTATTGCCTTTAAATTGACAAGAGTTCATGCTTTTTGAGACGCTAACTGCAGCTTTACCCTGTTTGGACCTTTCCGCAACCCAGCACGGAGCAGATGGCGCGGCGCAGGGAGGCGATTCCGGCAGGGCTGCCTGTTCCTGCTGGACAGAAGGTCACTTTTTACATCATCAGACAGTAGTTTGGCTGGTATTCCGCTCCCAAGCTGCTCTATGTGAATGTCTTAACTACAGCCACCCACCAAACTCCTCTTCCCCAGCCACTAAAACTGAACAAGCTACAGTTCACACTATGAATCACGTTGCTGCTTAGCTGACGTGTTTATACGACGCAAACAATCCATCCGTTTACCCAGCTGGGTATGTAAACGGACCAATTCGGGACACATACCTTGTTTGTACCTTGATAAGTAGAGGGTGAAATAAGATTCGGCTTGTTGTGCCACTTGCTTTAAAGAAAATGTTAATATTCCTTTTAAGAATATAAAAAAATGGGGCAGGGGGTGGCTCCAACTTGGAGTTACTGCTTGGATATAATAAAGAGGTCCAGTCAGAAGAGATAAAAACCAGGGGAAGGTAATATATTACTAAATATAGCTAAGAATGCCATGTGTGGGAATGAGTAATCCAATCCACCATTTATGCTGAAGATGTTGGAAGATGAGCTTTGAAATCCTCCTCGGCCATTCCAATCCCCTGCGACATTCTAAAATGATTCAGCTGGCAGATTAGAGGGGTCACGGTTTGCACTGCTTGCTTGAGGGAGACGTGGGTTTCGGGCGTCTAAAGACCATATTACTGTACATCTTACAGAGCGTGACCTTGACACTGGATTTTTGTCTCAGACGGAGTGTCTTTGAAACACGGCATTTTGTGCAACGTTGTCTTACGGTTCAAGAACGCTTCTTCTCCAAAGCCACTTAGATTCGTGCACTAAGCTAAAAACAATCATTTCAACATGGCTTTTTCCACAGCTGGCTAATTTTTACCTATCAGTTTAGGGTAAGTACCTTTTCAAAGTACAGCAGGCGCTTCGACCCAAACAATTGCAAGGTGACAGTTGTCACTACTGCGTTACCTGCTGCCCGAGGTAATCAGATTTAAAGTTGTTTATCGGTTTCATGGTGGAAGCTGGAAAGCGGTCGAGGCTGTTCTGCTGGGTTGCTGAGCGCTACGTTAATGAGCCACAGCAAAGTTGGTGGGACAGCATAAAAGCAAACATGGACATGTGCTGCAGGTCCTCCGGTTGCCAAGCACCTCAACTGCTCTCATGTCCCTAGTGCCCGTTGGCCTCCTCGCTCCGTCATTTGGCCTCGGCGTCGGCTAATGGATCAGCGCTCAGTGAATTACCGCCATTACAGCAGTTCTCAATCAGCTTCTCCCACTTCGGCTGCTGCCACGAAGGGCAACGTTATTGATGCCACGCGGAGCCGCTTCATTTTGAGCTGCGACCCCCACCGTGCCCTTGAGCCTTAATGATTGCGGATGCTGTCAGAGTGGAAGCACGTCACGGGCCTCCTGCTTCTCAAAACTTCTGGAAAACCTTTGGCCACATTTTCCTCACCAGTGCAGTCATCTCAGCCGCAAACTGCATTCACAATATATAATAATTATACAACCAACAACCAACATTGATTCAAAATGAAAAAGCCATACAAGTTTTAAATTTAAATATGACAAAACTAACCCAAAATTCGTGATGACTGAAAAAGATTCTAACAAAGGTATATTTAACCTTTGATTGATTCCATCATTCATTTATTACCAATGACTGTCAGCGCTGTCCTACTGCAGAGCTGTGGCAGTACGGAGGCTGTCCTGGAGGCACGAGGCAGTCGTAGGGTAAACCTGTACGGGTCATCAGTCCATTGCAGGATTCCATCCCCCACCCCACCCCTTTATTATTCATCTCATTGACACTTTCCTCAAAAAAGAGACCTGCTACACACAATTATTTACAGACTTAAGCAGCTGTGTTTTTTAACAGGGCAATTCGCAATAAGCACTTTGCTGCAGGGTCCTACAGCAAATGCTCTCAACTTTCTCTCTCTCAACATGCTTCAAAAACAGAGCTCAAGTGTAAAAGTTATGTAGTTACTGCCTGTGTCTGAGGCAGAAGCACAGACAAGCAGCGATTTCCCCATTTTAACAGAAAGGCATCTTCACTGTATCAGTCCATGGTAAGCAGGCTGATCAAAGGTTCAAGAGCAGAATCAGGGACTGGAAACTGCGACCTTCAGATTGCGAGGATGGGAATGTGAAATAATGGTCAGCACTTTACTAGTGTTTGCCGAAGGCCTTGGCATGAGGTCCCAGTGTGACCCTTCCTGTCCGGCGCTTTTCAGCTGACAGCCGACAGCTTGTTACAGCGAACGCCTTTTACACGGAGTCACGCTGTTTGAGCCGCTCCTGCTGTTTGCTGTGCTGGCCTTACGCTGACTCAGCCGGAACAACATGCTGCCAGCCCCAGCTGAGATGGGAGGAGGTGCCCTCTGGGGTAATTGCCCCTTCCCCAGCACAGCCCCCTCCTATCGCAAAACTCTTAGTAGCATTGCTCATTTTCCATGTCGCTCTTAAGAGCCATGATGGCTCAGCAGGTAGTGTTGTTTTCTCACAGTTCCTTGTGGGCTCAACCCAGGCTCAGCCTCAGTGGATTTTACCTGATCTCACCATGTTCAAGTGGGTTAGTACAGTCTAAAGACATGTTTCAGGTGAACTGGGGGCTATAAGCTGCCGAGGCGTGTGTGTGTGTGTGTGTGTGTGTGTGTGTGTGTGGCCATGCTGCTACAGATTACCATATGCAAAATACTAATTGTCATGGTGAATGAAAGGAAAATGATTGTTACAGGTTTAAACCTCACAAAACACACAGTCACTTGTGAAGAGCCATTAGAGACGTGCATTAAAGCTACTGAATTATTCAGCTGCTCAGCTAGAAACGATGCTGGGTAACAACTGTCGTGCCCAGGCCAACACTATAGGCAACACAGACAAGCCCACTACTTCAGTAAACTAACCCATCACACCAATTTCAACAAAGCTGCTTCAACTCCAAACCTAAATGTAGCAAACATGACTCTACCACATGAGCATTAAAGCACAGCATCACAGATGCGCTAATATGGGAGGTCAAAGTACAAGTCCAAAAACAACTGCAGCTGAAGGAGATGTTGGCAGCCGCTGGAGACTTCGGTCTTTCTCTGAGTGTTATTTCATTGCTGTCAGCCAGCAACGGAAAACGTCAAAGGGTCTCAATTTCCTTGTGTGATGATTATTTTTCCCCCAACCGTGTGACAGACAGATACACGCAAAAATGTGTGGAGAAAAAAAAAAAAAAAAAAAGCAGTTCTACTGTGGTGCCAACACGTTAACTATCCTTCATATGCAAGATGATATTAACACAAACAGTATATGTTTCTGGGGAAGAATGTATGTCCACATGTGGGTTGTGAGTGCCGCATTTTTCACGCAGCAGTGCCCTACTAAACATTGACACCCTTGCCTTCCAGAAGAAGGGGCTCCAAGGAGCTGTGTGTTTATGTGAGCGTGTTTCCACTGCAAGACCCAGGGGGTTACCAGGCTCGGTCCACCACAATGAGGAACCGCTTGGCTGGTCGCTCCTTTAATCCGGGTTCCCAGTGACCCATTCCGAGGGAACTGCAGCCTAAGGCACTGAAGGGGTATTACACATACACAGCACAGCACACATCTCAGTATTCACATACTGCTCGAACACGGTACTCCTCTAACTATGTCACAAGTTACAAGGGAACAATGCCACCTCCCCTCCCCCAATTTAGAAGCAGACGCGAGAAGGAGGCCACTTCCAGCTATTCAAAGTGAGGCAATTCCACAGAGAACATTGCCATGGAGCCACGCGACGATTAGAACAGTTCCTCAAAAAGGAAACGGCCACGAAACGCAAGTGGTCACCCACGGGGATTAAATACCACAGTAGAATACCGGGGTAAACCGAAGGTTTTTCTCAAAATGTGCCAAGCAGAAACCCCAGCCAGATGTGAATGTAAAAAGCCTTTCTTTCAATGAGGATGACAAGGGGCTACCAGTAGGAGCAAGTGATGAGCAGCAGGGCAACTCCATAGGAAGCAGGCAGGTCCCATTAGTGTCCACCATGCGTGACCAATGTGACAAGAAGGGAAACGAGGGGTTCGGGGCCTGGGGGGGGACACGAACAGAAGGAAAGGAAGAAATGGGAACTCCTGCCATAACAGGCTAGCAGAGACAGACAGACAGAAACTGGACTGATAGACACACAGCTGATAGACACCACACTGTAGGTTCTCCTTGGTCTGCCGCTGTAAACCAGTCCACTGAGGTTGTTTTCTGATCCCACTCTACCCGCCAGCTGAATTAACCTGCCTTCCCCCAATCGCTCCTCTCCACCCAGCTCCCTGGCGCTGCGTGGCTCACCTCTGTCGCCGCTCCCCCGTCCGGAAAATCCTTTTGCCTGGCCAAGGGGTTGAAGGAGGCAGGCGAGGGAAAGCCGAAGAGAGGAAGGAGCTGGGAGAGAACGACGAGAAGATGCGCGCACAGCAGCAGGCGAGCTGAGGCACAATCATGCTCTTCTCCCGCCTCCTTTTCCTCCTTCTCATTCTGAGCCACAGCAACTCAACTCCCCCTCTTTCTCACATAAAACTGACAGCATTAACCCTTGCCATGGTTCAGCCACCCCAGCCTCTCCACAAGCCACTTACTGCAGCACACTTCTTTTATTGACTGACTGCATATATGGAAACAAGGGAGCATCTCTGAGGTTCAGCAGCCTGTAGGCAACGTTTTTGGAACTAATTAAACTATGGATTCTTCTTATCCATCCTCTGGATGCCCTATTGCCATGGTTCTTTGTGTCTGAAGACCCGAGTGAGCTAGATTGCACCAGGTGAGTTCAGAAAACATGCAGAGGACCTACACAGACCTGTCAGTTATCAATGCACTAGGTGGCTAGAGGAGAAGACGACATAAGACAAAATATGTATTATGTACCTGCAGTATGTGGGTCAAGCAGTACGACTACAGCAAAAAAGGAGTGAGGTTAGACAGCATTGCTACATCTCTGTGGCTCTGCACATGGTAACCAAAATGACAAAGTGTGTTGCCATTTCTTCACCCACAGAACTTTCATGCTGTTGGACACCCTGCTTAAAAGTGTCATTTGATCAACGGCGCCTTTTAATGAGGTCACTGGGATGGGACGCGACTGCCACGGGTTGTGCACCTGTCTGCCAGATGTGCAGGCAGATTGAGGTCTTCCAGTGTGAAACCTGATCTGGTCTGGAGAAAGAAGAGCTTTCCCCGAGCTCCACGCTACAGTTGCTCTCTCCCTTCCAAAGCAGATCAATTTCTGACAAAGCGACTCGTGGCGGCCGTCAGCTTTGCAGATCACGCCTGGAAAAGCAGGCTCATGAAAGATTCACAAGGCTCAGGCCACTTTGTCAAGTCCTCTCTAGTCAGCACGTGCCATTGAGGTGCAGCTGGGGGTCTGTCAGGAGACGCCATTCACAGACAGCCCTTTAGCAGAGACAGTTGGGAGATGCTCAACAAGGAGAACTGCAGCACAAGAGGCATTCTGTATTCACCTGTATTCTGCGTGCCAGCGTCTGGCTGACTTGCCAAATAAAGGAGGGAGGGGCTAAAAAGGTGCAGACGTGTTCCTGCTTTGAAGAACTTGGAAGAATGTTGTCATAATGCTGGTGTTGGTTGCACATCTCAGCAAAGGATCCTTTGTGCCATTCACTTCAGGATTCTCCTACATTTCAAAGGACATTCAGCAGACAGTCACACTGCTGGCTTAAGATATACAGATTCACTGAGAGATTTCATACGAACGAGCCTATTGTTGGCATTACAGCAGGGACACATTAATGTTCTCCCTGTGCAAAGACATGTTACTCACAAACAAATGTTTTTGGTCCTATGAAGTAAACTGTATGATGTGAGAAATAATTGTTAGAAATAAACAGGGAATTTGTCCAGGTTTATCAAAAACGTTGAGTGCTTCACTGACGACTGTTTGATGAGATTTCCCCAAATTTGATTTGTCTTCTTTGTCCCAGTCTTCTGCCACTCAAGAATCAGCAACCATCTCAGTCCTGTCATTTCTAGAAATTGTGGCATTTCAGACCTTTCTGCCATTCTGCTTCGCACTTTGTACCATTTCTTCATTCCCTTCAAGCCTTCCATCACCACTCCTACTACTCCTTCCTCCACTGCCCTCCTCATCATGTCCTGCTAGAACTTGAAATCCCTCCTGCTTTCTTCCCAACCTCAATCCCATCCGCCAGAAAGTTATTCACAAATGAAGCCACCAATGCCTCCCTTCCAATCATATCCTCCTCTCTTGACTCTCTGTTCTCTGACTTTCAGAGTCCCACCTCCAGCCCACAGTTATTGGAAACATAGGACCAAACTTGGAAATCTTAGTTTCACACAGTGAAATACTTATAAAGAACTCAACTTGCATTTTTTTGTTGCTTTTCCCTCAGCAAAAACTAATTTCTTCTGTAATAAACTACAATCCACTTCTAACAATCTGTACAAGCTTTCCACCACTTTTTTAATCTCCGTTTTCCCCTCATCCTCCACCCTCACTGTGGACAGTTATACCTTATTCATTAGAGACATGATGATGGATCTCCAACACATGCCGGGACTCCCAGCCAAACCTTGTTTCCTGTATTCCAACCCCTTCTGAGAACTAAAATCTCTGACCACCTGCTCTCACCCCAAGCCACCACCGGCCCCCTTGATCCCTTGTAGGTCATTTCCCCACAACTCCGTCATTTTATTTCTTCCATTTTTAATTAGTCACTTTCCTCCGGTTGCATCCCATCTTACCACAATGGATCTCCTATTGGATTTTCGTTTCAACTCAAGATTAGCTTTTCCTCAGATTGCCCTCCTTGCAGTGTCAGAAGCTGCCTGCATTTTCCCTTTCCCTCTCCACAGCATTTGATACCATTAACCACCTGTCCCCCCCAGAACAGCTTAGAATCATTCCCTGTAGCCCAGTGAAAGTAACAGGCTCTCAACCCTCTGGCCCCTCGGTGGTCCCATTCACAGGAAGTCCAAACTCAAAACTCCACCGAATCACTGTGTTGGCTCCAAATGAGCTCCTGTTCTTCTCCCACACTGCTGCATCCCTTCCAGTATTCAATAAGGGTCTCAAAAGACATTCCTAGCACACCCACTTTTGATCTCCTAACTTCTCTATAAATTAGAGCCACATCTTCGGTCATGATCACTGTGGTATTTTCAATCACACGGCACTAATGGCAGGTTGTTCTGCACTGTGTGACACAAAAACCTAAATGTGCTTCAAAAACTGGGTGCGAGTACTCAAAGCAGTTCACCTGCGGCACTTTTGATGACTGTAGAGTTGCATGGCGTTTTGGAGAAAATAAATGCAATAACTGTAAATATTAATTAATGGACATGAAAAAAAGAATCAACAGTTGGTGTAAGGGGCAGCAGACTGCATGCCAGGTTACTAGTTTAAGCACAATGCAAACTACTCGGTTCTCACTCCTAACGTAATACCCTTTAGTGAGGTTCTTATTTTGAACTGATCCTGTTAAAAACTGCCTACCTGTATAAAGAGGTAAATTACTGTAAGTGTAAAAGCTTAACATCGTACGACCCTTTGGGGAAAGGCAGCAGCTCAATGAATAAATCAGAGGTAGGGCTGGTTGTACGACAGTGTGGGCTGGCTTGTTAGCATAAACATTTACTGGCCATTAACATATACTAGTGACTTTGTGTTATCCTTTGTAGGACTTGCAACAAGGAGCTACGTTAAAGCCATTTAAGATCAACATAATTTAAGAAGTACATGACAGCTCTGGAAGGACATGGTGACATCTGTATGTTCTAGACAGTACTTGAAGCTGCTGAGGTGAGCTGAGTAGATTCTGCCTTGCATGGAATCTCTGGCAATAGCAGAACATTATGAAATCATGCATACATTACTCCATTACAGCATAGCTGTAGCTGACTGGCCTCATTCTTCTCGCAAAAATCTGTAGGCAGAGGAGTGTAACAGATACTTCTCTGTGATATGCAATTATTCTTCTATGCTCAGTGAGATGTTGACAAGTTTGATTGAATTTATACCAAACATATGCAGCTGAAAAGCGGCATTTTCATACAGAGTTGGAACAGAGAAAGGCAGGACTCAAAAGCTTCCAGCATTTCTGGGTCCTGCTGAAAACCACACAGAACAAAAAGAATCAAAAGTCAACTGTGGAACCAAACAGAGGCCATCTTCTTTCGACGTAACGCTGAGATAAGAAAGACAAAGATCCGCAAGCGGATAAGCGCGACCTGTGGTCGAATCGCTTAGGAGATTAGTGAGGCTGGAATAAATACCAAAAACTATAATGTCATCACAGATTTGAACTTCTAGTCAAGATCTTGACTGTAAGGAGGTGAGAGGAGGTAATGAGACAGTTGCTGTGCCAGGCAGTGTTTAGCTGGCAGATATGAGTGGAGAGGAGGTAATGACTCTGACTGCCTCGTGCCTGGACAGCCAAACAGTTCCCCTACAGGCCCACGCCTACAACACTATAGCGCAGAACCCATCAGCCACACAGTTGTTGAACAATACGCGTTGGCATTCGTAGTGGTTTGTCACCGATACGCACTAAAATATCAGCACCTTTTTACAAAGTCATCATAAGAGTTTGAGATGCTGTAACTGCTATTAAACAGAACAAAGTGGACCAAGGAATAAGACAAGAGAGAGGCGCTACATTTTTGTCAAATTCTTCGCCTCCTTGCACCACTTTCGCAAAACTATCCCCCCATTTTTGATTCCTAAAACCTCCAAAACAACCTAACATGATTTGATCAAATCAGCCAAAACTTATTGGAAGCAAAAACAATGAGAATGGGCTTTATCGTACTTGGGAACCACCATTTGAACACTGAAATATCTCCAAAAAAGGGTAATACTTTGGAGAAAAAAGAAGATTCAATCACAACAGTGGACGCACCCCCTTTCAATCCTAAGAATGCAAGTGAACAACAGAGCACTCTCAAGGCACTACGTGGTCAACAGGAGTCAGTATCAGCACTTAGCGATTATTTGTCTCCTACTTGAGCACAAGGCAACAAAAAAAAAAAAAAAAAAAAAAAAAAAAAAAAAAAAAAAAAA